>CANQJN010000008.1:2617500-3110000 GCA_947623535.1 Coelioxys conoideus
GATCATCATCATAATCATCATCATAATCATCATCATAATCATCATCATAATCATCATCATTATCGTCATCAAACTCATCATCATAATCATCATCATAATCATCATCATAATCATCATCATAACCGTCATCGTAATCATCATCATAATCATCATCATAATCATCATCATAGTCATCATCATAATCATCATCATAATCATCATCATAATCATCATCATAATCGTCTTCATGGTCATCATCATAATCGTCATCATAATCATCATAATAGTCATCATAATCGTCATCATTATAGTCATCATAATCATCATCATGGTCATCATCATAATCATCATCATAATCATCATCATAATCATCATCATGATCATCATCATAATCATCATCATAATCATCATCAAAATCATCATCATAATCGTCATTATAATCATCATCATTATCATCATCATAATCATCATCATAACCGTCATCGTAATCATCATCATAATCATCATCATAATCATCATCATAATCATCATCATAATCATCATCATAATCATCATCAAGATCATCATCATAATCATGAGCATAATCATCATCACAATCGTCATCATAATCATCATCATAATCATCATCAGAATCATCATCATAATCGTCATCATAATCATCATCATAATCATCATCATAACCGTCATCGTAATCATCATCATAATCATCATCATAATCGTCATCATAATCATCATCATAGTCATCATCATAATAGTCATCATAATCGTCATCATAATCGTCATCATTATAGTCATCATAATCGTCATCATAATCATCAGCATAGTCATCATCATAATAGTCATCATAATCGTCATCATTATAGTCATCATAATCGTCATCATAATCATCATCATGATCATCATCAAAATCATCATCATAACCGCCATCGTAATCATCATCATAATCATCATCATGATCATCATCATAACCGTCATCGTAATCATCATCATAATCATCATCATAATCATCATCATAATCATCATCATAATCATCATCAAGATCATCATCATAATCATGAGCATAATCATCATCACAATCGTCATCATAATCATCATCATAATCATCATCAGAATCATCATCATAATCGTCATCATAATCATCATCATAATCATCATCATAACCGTCATCGTAATCATCATCATAATCATCATCATAATCGTCATCATTATAGTCATCATAATCGTCATCATAATCATCAGCATAGTCATCATCATAATAGTCATCATAATCGTCATCATTATAGTCATCATAATCGTCATCATAATCATCATCATGATCATCATCATAATCATCATCATAACCGCCATCGTAATCATCATCATAATCATCATCATGATCATCATCATAATCATCATCATAATCATCATCATAATAGTCATCATAATCGTCATCATTATAGTCATCATAATCGTCATCATAATCATCATCATAATCATCATCATAATCGTCATCATAATCATCATCATAGTCATCATCATAATAGTCATCATAATCGTCATCATAATCGTCATCATTATAGTCATCATAATCGTCATCATAATCATCAGCATAGTCATCATCATAATAGTCATCATAATCGTCATTATTATAGTCATCATAATCGTCATCATAATCATCATCATGATCATCATCATAATCATCATCATAACCGCCATCGTAATCATCATCATAATCATCATCATGATCATCATCATAATCATCATCATAATCATCATCAAAATCATCATCACAATCGTCATCATAATCATCATCATAATCATCATCAGAATCATCATCATAATCGTCATCATAATCATCATCATAATCATCATCATAACCGTCATCGTAATCATCATCATAATCATCATCATGATCATCATCATAATCAACATCATAATCATCATCATAATCATCATCATAATCATCATCATTATCGTCATCAAACTCATCATCATAATCATCATCATAATCATCATCATAATCATCATCATAACCGTCATCGTAATCATCATCATAATCATCATCATAATCTTCATCATAGTCATCATCATAATCATCATCATAATCATCATCATAATCATCATCATAATCGTCTTCATGGTCATCATCATAATCGTCATCATAATCATCATAATAGTCATCATAATCGTCATCATTATAGTCATCATAATCATCATCATGGTCATCATCATAATCATCATCATAATCATCATCATGATCATCATCATAATCATCATCATAATCATCATCAAAATCATCATCATAATCGTCATCATAATCATCATCATAATCATCATCATAATCATCATCATAACCGTCATCGTAATCATCATCAAAATCATCATCATAATCATCATCAAGATCATCATCATAATCATGAGCATAATCATCATCACAATCGTCATCATAATCATCATCATAATCATCATCAGAATCATCATCATAATCGTCATCATAATCATCATCATAATCATCATCATAACCGTCATCGTAATCATCATCATAATCATCATCATAATCGTCATCATAATCATCATCATAGTCATCATCATAATAGTCATCATAATCGTCATCATAATCGTCATCATTATAGTCATCATAATCGTCATCATAATCATCAGCATAGTCATCATCATAATAGTCATCATAATCGTCATCATTATAGTCATCA
Source organism: Coelioxys conoideus (assembly GCA_947623535.1). Taxonomy (NCBI): domain Eukaryota; kingdom Metazoa; phylum Arthropoda; class Insecta; order Hymenoptera; family Megachilidae; genus Coelioxys; species Coelioxys conoideus. The sequence goes on from CANQJN010000008.1 coordinate 2,620,170, forward strand.
TAATCGTCATCATAATCATCATCATGATCATCATCATAATCATCATCATAATCATCATCATAACCGTCATCGTAATCATCATCATAATCATCACCATAATCATGATAATAATCACCATCAAAATCATCATCATAATCATCATCATAATCATCATCATAATCATCATCATAATCATCATCATAATCATCATCATAATCATCATCATAACCGTCATCATAATCATCATCATAATCATCATCATAATCATCATCATAATCATCATCATAATCATCATCATAATCATCATCATAATCATCATCATAACCGTCATCGTAACCATCATCATAATCATCATCATCATCATCATCATCATAATCATCATCATAATCATCATCATAATCATCATCATAATCATCATCATAATCATCATCATAATCATCATCATAATCATCATCAAAATCATCATAATAGTCATGGGCATAATCATCATCATAATCGCAATCATAATCATCATCATAGTCATCATCATAATAGTCATCATAATCATCATAATAGTCATCATAATCGTCATCATTATAGTCATCATAATCATCATCATGGTCATCATCATAATCATCATCATAATCATCATCATGGTCATCATCATAATCATCATCATAATCATCATCAAAATCATCATCATAATCGTCATCATAATCATCATCATAATCATCATCATAATCATCATCATAACCGTCATCGTAATCATCATCATAATCATCATCATAATCATCATCATAATCATCATCATAATCATCATCAAGATCATCATCATAATCATGAGCATAATCATCATCACAATCGTCATCATAATCATCATCATAATCATCATCAGAATCATCATCATAATCGTCATCATAATCATCATCATAATCATCATCATAACCGTCATCGTAATCATCATCATAATCATCATCATAATCGTCATCATAATCATCATCATAGTCATCATCATAATAGTCATCATAATCGTCATCATAATCGTCATCATTATAGTCATCATAATCGTCATCATAATCATCAGCATAGTCATCATCATAATAGTCATCATAATCGTCATCATAATCATCATCATGATCATCATCATAATCATCATCATAATCATCATCATAACCGTCATCGTAATCATCATCATAATCATCATCATAATCATCATCATAATCATCATCATAATCATCATCATAATCATCATCATAATCATCATCATAATCATCATCATAATCATCATCATAACCGTCATCATAATCATCATCATAATCATCATCATAATCATCATCATAATCATCATCATAATCATCATCATAATCATCATCATAATCATCATCATAACCGTCATCGTAATCATCATCATAATCATCATCATCATCATCATCATCATAATCATCATCATAATCATCATCATCATCATCATCATAATCATCATCATAATCGTCTTCATGGTCATCACCATAATCGTCATCATAATCATCATAATAGTCATCATAATCGTCATCATTATAGTCATCATAATCATCATCATGATCATCATCATAATCATCATCATGATCATCATCATAATCATCATCATAATCATCATCATAACCGTCATCGTAATCATCATCATAATCATCATCATAATCATCATCATAATCATCATCATAATCATCATCATAATCATCATCATAATCATCATCATAATCATCATCAAAATCATCATCATAATCATGGGCATAATCATCATCATAATCGCAATCATAATCATCATCATAGTCATCATCATAATAGTCATCATAATCATCATCATAATCGTCATCATTATAGTCATCATAATCGTCATCATAATCATCATCATGATCATCATCATAATCATCATCAAAATCATCATCATGATCATCATCATAATCATCATCATAATCATCATCATAATCATCATCATAATCATCATCATAATCATCATCAAAATCATCATAATAGTCATGGGCATAATCATCATCATAATCGCAATCATAATCATCATCATAGTCATCATCATAATAGTCATCATAATCATCATCATAGTCATCATCATAATAGTCATCATAATCGTCATCATAATCGTCATCATTATAGTCATCATAATCGTCATCATAATCATCAGCATAGTCATCATCATAATAGTCATCATAATCGTCATCATTATAGTCATCATAATCGTCATCATAATCATCATCATGATCATCATCATAATCATCATCATAATCATCATCATAACCGTCATCGTAATCATCATCATAATCATCACCATAATCATGATAATAATCACCATCAAAATCATCATCATAATCATCATCATAATCATCATCATAATCATCATCATAATCATCATCATAATCATCATCATAATCATCATCATAACCGTCATCATAATCATCATCATAATCATCATCATAATCATCATCATAATCATCATCATAATCATCATCATAATCATCATCATAATCATCATCATAACCGTCATCGTAACCATCATCATAATCATCATCATCATCATCATCATCATAATCATCATCATAATCATCATCATAATCATCATCATAATCATCATCATAATCATCATCATAATCATCATCATAATCATCATCAAAATCATCATAATAGTCATGGGCATAATCATCATCATAATCGCAATCATAATCATCATCATAGTCATCATCATAATAGTCATCATAATCATCATAATAGTCATCATAATCGTCATCATTATAGTCATCATAATCATCATCATGGTCATCATCATAATCATCATCATAATCATCATCATGATCATCATCATAATCATCATCATAATCATCATCAAAATCATCATCATAATCGTCATCATAATCATCATCATAATCATCATCATAATCATCATCATAACCGTCATCGTAATCATCATCATAATCATCATCATAATCATCATCATAATCATCATCATAATCATCATCAAGATCATCATCATAATCATGAGCATAATCATCATCACAATCGTCATCATAATCATCATCATAATCATCATCAGAATCATCATCATAATCGTCATCATAATCATCATCATAATCATCATCATAACCGTCATCGTAATCATCATCATAATCATCATCATAATCGTCATCATAATCATCATCATAGTCATCATCATAATAGTCATCATAATCGTCATCATAATCGTCATCATTATAGTCATCATAATCGTCATCATAATCATCAGCATAGTCATCATCATAATAGTCATCATAATCGTCATCATAATCATCATCATGATCATCATCATAATCATCATCATAATCATCATCATAACCGTCATCGTAATCATCATCATAATCATCATCATAATCATCATCATAATCATCATCATAATCATCATCATAATCATCATCATAATCATCATCATAATCATCATCATAATCATCATCATAATCATCATCATAATCATCATCATAACCGTCATCATAATCATCATCATAATCATCATCATAATCATCATCATAATCATCATCATAATCATCATCATAATCATCATCATAATCATCATCATAACCGTCATCGTAATCATCATCATAATCATCATCATCATCATCATCATCATAATCATCATCATAATCATCATCATCATCATCATCATAATCATCATCATAATCGTCTTCATGGTCATCACCATAATCGTCATCATAATCATCATAATAGTCATCATAATCGTCATCATTATAGTCATCATAATCATCATCATGATCATCATCATAATCATCATCATGATCATCATCATAATCATCATCATAATCATCATCATAATCATCATCATAATCATCATCATAATCATCATCATAATCATCATCATAATCATCATCATAATCATCATCATAATCATCATCATAATCATCATCATAATCATCATCATTATCGTCATCAAACTCATCATCATAATCATCGTCATAGTCATCATAATCGTCATCATTATAGTCATCATAGTCATCATCATGATCATCATCATAATCATCATCATAATCATCATCATGATCATCATCATAATCGTCATCATAATCATCATCATAATCATCATCATAACCGTCATCGTAATCATCATCATAATCATCATCATAATCGTCATCATAATCATCATCATAATCATCATCATAATCATCATCATAATCATCATCATAATCATCATCAGAATCATCATCATAATCATGAGCAGAATCATCATCATAATCGTCATCATAATCATCATCATAATAGTCATCATAATCGTCATCATAATCGTCATCATTATAGTCATCATAATCATCATCATAATCATCATCATAATCATCATCATAATCGTCTTCATGGTCATCATCATAATCGTCATCATAATCATCATAATAGTCATCATAATCGTCATCATTATAGTCATCATAATCATCATCATGGTCATCATCATAATCATCATCATAATCATCATCATGATCATCATCATAATCATCATCATAATCATCATCATAATCATCATCAAAATCATCATCATAATCATCATCATAATCATAATCAAAATCATCATCATAATCATGAGCATAATCATCATCATGATCGTCATCATAATCATCATCATAATCATCATCATAATCATCATCAAAGTCATCATCATAATCATGAGCATAATCATCATCATAATCGTCATCATAATCAGCATCATAGTCATCATCATAATAGTCATCATAATCGTCATCATTATAGTCATCATAATCATCATCAGAATCATCATCATAATCATCATCATAATCATCATCATAATCATCATCATAATCAACATCATAATCATCATCATAATCATCATCATAATCATCATCAAAATCATCATCATAATCATGAGCATAATCATCATCATAATCGTCATCATAATCATCATCATAGTCATCATCATAATAGTCATCATAATCGTCATCATTATAGTCATCATAATCATCATCAGAATCATCATCATAATCGTCATCATAATCATCATCATAATAGTCATCATAATCGTCATCATAATCATGAGCATAATCATCATCATGATCGTCATCATAATCATCATCATAATCATCATCATAATCATCATCAAAGTCATCATCATGATCATCATCATAATCATCATCATAATCATCATCATAATCATCATCATAATCATCATCATAATCATCATCATTATCGTCATGAAACTCATCAACATAATCATCATCATAATCATCATCATAATCATCATCATAACCGTCATCGTAATCATCATCATAATCATCATCATAATCATCATCATAGTCATCATCATAATCATCATCATAATCATCATCATAATCATCATCATAATCATCATCATAATCGTCTTCATGGTCATCATCATAATCGTCATCATAATCATCATAATAGTCATCATAATCGTCATCATTATAGTCATCATAATCATCATCATGGTCATCATCATAATCATTATCATAATCATAATCATGATCATCATCATAATCATCATCATAATCATCATCAAAATCATCATCATAATCGTCATCATAATCATCATCATAATCATCATCATAATCATCATCATAATCATCATCATAATCATCATCAAGATCATCATCATAATCATGAGCATAATCATCATCACAATCGTCATCATAATCATCATCATAATCATCATCATAATCATCATCATAACCGTCATCGTAATCATCATCATAATCATCATCATAATCATCATCATAATCATCATCATAATCATCATCATAATCATCATCAAGATCATCATCATAATCATGAGCATAATCATCATCACAATCGTCATCATAATCATCATCATAATCATCATCAGAATCATCATCATAATCGTCATCATAATCATCATCATAATCATCATCATAACCGTCATCGTAATCATCATCATAATCATCATCATAATCGTCATCATAATCATCATCATAGTCATCATCATAATAGTCATCATAATCGTCGTCATAATCGTCATCATTATAGTCATCATAATCGTCATCATAATCATCAGCATAGTCATCATCATAATAGTCATCATAATCGTCATCATTATAGTCATCATATCATCATCATGATCATCATCATAATCATCATCATAATCATCATCATAATCCTCATCATAATCATCATCATTATCATCATCAAAATCATCATCATCATCATCATCATAATCATCATCATAATCATCATCATAACCGTCATCGTTATCATCATCATAATCATCATCATAATCATCATCATCATCATCATCAAAATCATCATCATAATCATGAGCATAATCATCATCATAATCGTCATCATAATCATCATAATAGTCATCATAATCGTCATCATTATAGTCATCATAATCAACATCATGATCATCATCATAATCATCATCATAATCATCATCATGATCATCATCATAATCATCATCATAATCATCATCATAACCGTCATCGTAATCATCATCATAATCATCATCATAATCATCATCATAATCATCATCATAATCATCATCATAATCATCATCACAATCATCATCATAATCATCATCAAAATCATCATCATAATCATGGGCATAATCATCATCATAATCATCATCATAATCATCATCATAATCATCATCATAATCATCATCATAATCATCATCAAAATCATCATCATAATCATGGGCATAATCATCATCATAATCGTCATCATAATCAACATCATAGTCATCATCATAATAGTCATCATAATCATCATCATAATCGTCATCATTATAGTCATCATAATCGTCATCATAATCATCATCATAATCATCACCATAATCATAGTTATAATTCATCATCATAATCATGAGCATAATCATCATGATAATCATCATCATAATCATCATCACAATCGTCATCATAATCATCATCATAGTCATCATCATAATAGTCATCATAATCGTCATCATTATAGTCATCATAATCGTCATCATAATCATCATCATGATCATCATCATAATCATCATCATAATCATCATCATAACTGTCATCGTAATCATCATCATAATCATCATCATAATCATCATCATAATCATCATCATAATCATCATCATAATCATCATCATAATCATAATCATGATCATCATCATAATCATCATCATAATCATCATCAAAATCATCATCATAATCGTCATCATAATCATCATCATAATCATCATCATAATCATCATCATAACCGTCATCGTAATCATCATCATAATCATCATCATAATCATCATCATAATCATCATCATAATCATCATCAAGATCATCATCATAATCATGGCATAATCATCATCATAATCGTCATCATAATCATCATCATAATCATCATCATAACCGTCATCGTAATCATCATCATAATCATCATCATAATCGTCATCATAATCATCATCATAGTCATCATCATAATAGTCATCATAATCGTCGTCATAATCGTCATCATTATAGTCATCATAATCGTCATCATAATCATCAGCATAGTCATCATCATAATAGTCATCATAATCGTCATCATTATAGTCATCATATCATCATCATGATCATCATCATAATCATCATCATAATCATCATCATAATCCTCATCATAATCATCATCATTATCATCATCAAAATCATCATCATCATCATCATCATAATCATCATCATAATCATCATCATAACCGTCATCGTTATCATCATCATAATCATCATCATAATCATCATCATAATCATCATCATCATCATCATCAAAATCATCATCATAATCATGAGCATAATCATCATCATAATCGTCATCATAATCATCATAATAGTCATCATAATCGTCATCATTATAGTCATCATAATCATCATCAGAATCATCATCATAATCATCATCATAATCATCATCATAATCAACATCATAATCATGATCATAATCATCATCATAATCATCATCATAATCATCATCATAATCAACATCATAATCATCATCATAACCGTCATCGTAATCGTCATAGTAATCATCATCATAATCATCATCATAATCGTCATCATAATCGTCATCATTATAGTCATCATAATCGTCATCATAATCATCATCATAGTCATCATCATAATAGTCATCATAATCGTCATCATTATAGTCATCATAATCGTCATCATAATCATCATCATGATCATCATCATAATCATCATCATAATCATCATCATAACCGTCATCGTAATCATCATCATAATCATCATCATAATCATCATCATAATCATCATCATAATCATCATCATAATCATCATCATAATCATCATCATAATCATCATCAAAATCATCATCATAATCATGGGCATAATCATCATCATAATCGCAATCATAATCATCATCATAGTCATCATCATAATAGTCATCATAATCATCATCATAATCGTCATCATTATAGTCATCATAATCGTCATCATAATCATCATCATGATCATCATCATAATCATCATCAAAATCATCATCATGATCATCATCATAATCATCATCATAATCATCATCATAATCATCATCAAAATCATCATCATAATCATGAGCATAATCATCATCATGATCGTCATCATAATCATCATCATAATCATCATCATAATCATCATCAAAGTCATCATCATAATCATGAGCATAATCATCATCATAATCGTCATCACAATCAGCATCATAGTCATCATCATAATAGTCATCATAATCGTCATCATTATAGTCATCATAATCATCATCAGAATCATCATCATAATCATCATCATAATCATCATCATAATCATCATCATAATCAACATCATAATCATCATCATAATCATCATCATAATCATCATCAAAATCATCATCATAATCATGAGCATAATCATCATCATAATCGTCATCATAATCATCATCATAGTCATCATCATAATAGTCATCATAATCGTCATCATTATAGTCATCATAATCATCATCAGAATCATCATCATAATCGTCATCATAATCATCATCATAATAGTCATCATAATCGTCATCATAATCGTCATCGTAATCATCATCATAATCATCATCATAATCATCATCATAATCATCATCATAATCGTCTTCATGGTCATCATCATAATCGTCATCATAATCATCATAATAGTCATCATAATCGTCATCATTATAGTCATCATAATCATCATCATGATCATCATCATAATCATCATCATAACCATCATCATAATCATCATCATAATCATCATCATTATCGTCATGAAACTCATCAACATAATCATCATCATAATCATCATCATAATCATCATCATAACCGTCATCGTAATCATCATCATAATCATCATCATAATCATCATCATAATCATCATCATAATCGTCTTCATGGTCATCATCATAATCGTCATCATAATCATCATAATAGTCATCATAATCGTCATCATTATAGTCATCATAATCATCATCATGGTCATCATCATAATCATTATCATAATCATAATCATGATCATCATCATAATCATCATCATAATCATCATCAAAATCATCATCATAATCGTCATCATAATCATCATCATAATCATCATCATAATCATCATCATAACCGTCATCGTAATCATCATCATAATCATCATCATAATCATCATCATAATCATCATCATAATCATCATCAAGATCATCATCATAATCATGAGCATAATCATCATCACAATCGTCATCATAATCATCATCATAATCATCATCAGAATCATCATCATAATCGTCATCATAATCATCATCATAATCATCATCATAACCGTCATCGTAATCATCATCATAATCATCATCATAATCGTCATCATAATCATCATCATAGTCATCATCATAATAGTCATCATAATCGTCGTCATAATCGTCATCATTATAGTCATCATAATCGTCATCATAATCATCAGCATAGTCATCATCATAATAGTCATCATAATCGTCATCATTATAGTCATCATATCATCATCATGATCATCATCATAATCATCATCAGAATCATCATCACAATCGTCATTATAATCATCATCATAATCATCATCATAATCATCATCATAATCATCATCATAATCATCATCAGAATCATCATCATAATCATGAGCATAATCATCATCATAATCATCATCATAATCACCATCATAAACATCATCATAACCGTCATCGTAATCATCATCATAGTCATCATCATAATAGTCATCATAATCGTCATGATAATCGTCAACATTGTAGTCATCATAATCGTCATCATAATCATCATCGTAGTCATCATCATAATCATCATCATAATCATCATCATAATCATCATCATAACCGTCATCATAATCATCAGCATGATCATCATCATAATCATCATCAAAATCATCATCATAACCGTCATCGTAATCATCATCATAATCATCATCATGATCATCATCATAATCATCATCATAATCATCATCATAATTATCATCATAATCGTCATCATAATCATCATCATAATCATCATCATAATCATCATCATAATCACCGTTATAATTCATCATCATAATCATCATCATATTCATCATCATAACCGTCATCGTAATCATCATCAAAATCATCATCATAATCGTCATCATAATCATCATCATAATCATCATCATAATCATCATCATAATCATCATCAGAATCATCATCATAATCATGAGCATAATCATCATCATAATCATCATCATAATCACCATCATAATCATCATCATAATCATCATCAAAATCATCATCATAATCATGAGCATAATCATCATCATAATCGTCATCATAATCATCATCATAGTCATCATCGTAATAGTCATCATAATCATCATCATAATCGTCATCATTATAGTCATCATAATCGTCATCATAATCATCATCATAGTCATCGTCATAATAGTCATCATAATCGTCATCATTATAGTCATCATAATCGTCATCATCATAATAGTCATCATACTCATCATCAAAATCATCATCATAATCATGGGCATAATCATCATCATAATCGTCATCATAATCATCATCATAATAGTCATCATAATCGTCATCATAATCGTCATCGTAATCATCATCATAATCATCATCATAACCGTCATCGTAATCATCATCATAATCATCATCATAATCATCATCATAATCATCATCATAATCATCATCATAATCATCATCATAATCATCATCATAATCATCATCATCATCATCATCAAAATCATCATCATAATCATGAGCATAATCATCATCATAATCGTCATCATAATCATCATAATAGTCATCATAATCGTCATCATTATAGTCATCATAATCAACATCATGATCATCATCATAATCATCATCATAATCATCATCATGATCATCATCATAATCATCATCATAATCATCATCATAATCATCATCATAATCATCATCATAATCATCATCATAATCATCATCATAATCATCATCAAAATCATCATCATAATCATGGGCATAATCATCATCATAATCATCATCATAATCATCATCATAATCATCATCATAATCATCATCATAATCATCATCAAAATCATCATCATAATCATGGGCATAATCATCATCATAATCGTCATCATAATCATCATCATAGTCATCATCATAATAGTCATCATAATCATCATCATAATCGTCATCATTATAGTCATCATAATCGTCATCATAATCATCATCAAAATCATCATCATGATCATCATCATAATCATCATCATAATCATCATCATAATCATCATCAAAATCATCATCATAATCATGAGCATAATCATCATCATGATCGTCATCATAATCATCATGATAATCATCATCATAATCATCATCACAATCGTCATCATAATCATCATCATAGTCATCATCATAATAGTCATCATAATCGTCATCATTATAGTCATCATAATCGTCATCATAATCATCATCATGATCATCATCATAATCATCATCATAATCATCATCATAACTGTCATCGTAATCATCATCATAATCATCATCATAATCATCATCATAATCATCATCATAATCATCATCATAATCATCATCATAATCATAATCATGATCATCATCATAATCATCATCATAATCATCATCAAAATCATCATCATAATCGTCATCATAATCATCATCATAATCATCATCATAATCATCATCATAACCGTCATCGTAATCATCATCATAATCATCATCATAATCATCATCATAATCATCATCATAATCATCATCAAGATCATCATCATAATCATGGCATAATCATCATCATAATCGTCATCATAATCATCATCATAATCATCATCATAACCGTCATCGTAATCATCATCATAATCATCATCATAATCGTCATCATAATCATCATCATAGTCATCATCATAATAGTCATCATAATCGTCGTCATAATCGTCATCATTATAGTCATCATAATCGTCATCATAATCATCAGCATAGTCATCATCATAATAGTCATCATAATCGTCATCATTATAGTCATCATATCATCATCATGATCATCATCATAATCATCATCATAATCATCATCATAATCCTCATCATAATCATCATCATTATCATCATCAAAATCATCATCATCATCATCATCATAATCATCATCATAATCATCATCATAACCGTCATCGTTATCATCATCATAATCATCATCATAATCATCATCATAATCATCATCATCATCATCATCAAAATCATCATCATAATCATGAGCATAATCATCATCATAATCGTCATCATAATCATCATAATAGTCATCATAATCGTCATCATTATAGTCATCATAATCATCATCAGAATCATCATCATAATCATCATCATAATCATCATCATAATCAACATCATAATCATCATCATAATCATCATCATAATCATCATCATAATCATCATCATAATCAACATCATAATCATCATCATAACCGTCATCGTAATCGTCATAGTAATCATCATCATAATCATCATCATAATCGTCATCATAATCGTCATCATTATAGTCATCATAATCGTCATCATAATCATCATCATAGTCATCATCATAATCATCATCATAATCATCATCATAATCATCATCATAATCATCATCATAATCGTCTTCATGGTCATCATCATAATCGTCATCATAATCATCATAATAGTCATCATAATCGTCATCATTATAGTCATCATAATCATCATCATGGTCATCATCATAATCATTATCATAATCATAATCATGATCATCATCATAATCATCATCATAATCATCATCAAAATCATCATCATAATCGTCATCATAATCATCATCATAATCATCATCATAATCATCATCATAATCATCATCATAATCATCATCAAGATCATCATCATAATCATGAGCATAATCATCATCACAATCGTCATCATAATCATCATCATAATCATCATCATAATCATCATCATAACCGTCATCGTAATCATCATCATAATCATCATCATAATCATCATCATAATCATCATCATAATCATCATCATAATCATCATCAAGATCATCATCATAATCATGAGCATAATCATCATCACAATCGTCATCATAATCATCATCATAATCATCATCAGAATCATCATCATAATCGTCATCATAATCATCATCATAATCATCATCATAACCGTCATCGTAATCATCATCATAATCATCATCATAATCGTCATCATAATCATCATCATAGTCATCATCATAATAGTCATCATAATCGTCGTCATAATCGTCATCATTATAGTCATCATAATCGTCATCATAATCATCAGCATAGTCATCATCATAATAGTCATCATAATCGTCATCATTATAGTCATCATATCATCATCATGATCATCATCATAATCATCATCATAATCATCATCATAATCCTCATCATAATCATCATCATTATCATCATCAAAATCATCATCATCATCATCATCATAATCATCATCATAATCATCATCATAACCGTCATCGTTATCATCATCATAATCATCATCATAATCATCATCATCATCATCATCAAAATCATCATCATAATCATGAGCATAATCATCATCATAATCGTCATCATAATCATCATCATAATCATCATCATAATCATCATCATAATCATCATCATAATCATCATCACAATCATCATCATAATCATCATCAAAATCATCATCATAATCATGGGCATAATCATCATCATAATCATCATCATAATCATCATCATAATCATCATCATAATCATCATCATAATCATCATCAAAATCATCATCATAATCATGGGCATAATCATCATCATAATCGTCATCATAATCATCATCATAGTCATCATCATAATAGTCATCATAATCATCATCATAATCGTCATCATTATAGTCATCATAATCGTCATCATAATCATCATCATAATCATCACCATAATCATAGTTATAATTCATCATCATAATCATCATCACAATCGTCATCATAATCATCATCATAGTCATCATCATAATAGTCATCATAATCGTCATCATTATAGTCATCATAATCGTCATCATAATCATCATCATGATCATCATCATAATCATCATCATAATCATCATCATAACTGTCATCGTAATCATCATCATAATCATCATCATAATCATCATCATAATCATCATCATAATCATCATCATAATCATCATCATAATCATCATCATAATCATAATCATGATCATCATCATAATCATCATCATAATCATCATCAAAATCATCATCATAATCGTCATCATAATCATCATCATAATCATCATCATAATCATCATCATAACCGTCATCGTAATCATCATCATAATCATCATCATAATCATCATCATAATCATCATCATAATCATCATCAAGATCATCATCATAATCATGGCATAATCATCATCATAATCGTCATCATAATCATCATCATAATCATCATCATAACCGTCATCGTAATCATCATCATAATCATCATCATAATCGTCATCATAATCATCATCATAGTCATCATCATAATAGTCATCATAATCGTCGTCATAATCGTCATCATTATAGTCATCATAATCGTCATCATAATCATCAGCATAGTCATCATCATAATAGTCATCATAATCGTCATCATTATAGTCATCATATCATCATCATGATCATCATCATAATCATCATCATAATCATCATCATAATCCTCATCATAATCATCATCATTATCATCATCAAAATCATCATCATCATCATCATCATAATCATCATCATAATCATCATCATAACCGTCATCGTTATCATCATCATAATCATCATCATAATCATCATCATAATCATCATCATAATCATCATCATCATCATCATCAAAATCATCATCATAATCATGAGCATAATCATCATCATAATCGTCATCATAATCATCATAATAGTCATCATAATCGTCATCATTATAGTCATCATAATCATCATCAGAATCATCATCATAATCATCATCATAATCATCATCATAATCAACATCATAATCATCATCATAATCATCATCATAATCACCATCATAATCATCATCATAATCAACATCATAATCATCATCATAACCGTCATCGTAATCGTCATAGTAATCATCATCATAATCATCATCATAATCGTCATCATAATCGTCATCATTATAGTCATCATAATCGTCATCATAATCATCATCATAGTCATCATCATAATAGTCATCATAATCGTCATCATTATAGTCATCATAATCGTCATCATAATCATCATCATGATCATCATCATAATCATCATCATAATCATCATCATAACCGTCATCGTAATCATCATCATAATCATCATCATAATCATCATCATAATCATCATCATAATCATCATCATAATCATCATCATAATCATCATCATAATCATCATCAAAATCATCATCATAATCATGGGCATAATCATCATCATAATCGCAATCATAATCATCATCATAGTCATCATCATAATAGTCATCATAATCATCATCATAATCGTCATCATTATAGTCATCATAATCGTCATCATAATCATCATCAAAATCATCATCATAATCATGGGCATAATCATCATCATAATCGCAATCATAATCATCATCATAGTCATCATCATAATAGTCATCATAATCATCATCATAATCGTCATCATTATAGTCATCATAATCGTCATCATAATCATCATCATGATCATCATCATAATCGTCATCAAAATCATCATCATGATCATCATCATAATCATCATCATAATCATCATCATAATCATCATCAAAATCATCATCATAATCATGAGCATAATCATCATCATGATCGTCATCATAATCATCATCATAATCATCATCATAATCATCATCAAAGTCATCATCATAATCATGAGCATAATCATCATCATAATCGTCATCATAATCAGCATCATAGTCATCATCATAATAGTCATCATAATCGTCATCATTATAGTCATCATAATCATCATCAGAATCATCATCATAATCATCATCATAATCATCATCATAATCATCATCATAATCAACATCATAATCATCATCATAATCATCATCATAATCATCATCAAAATCATCATCATAATCATGAGCATAATCATCATCATAATCGTCATCATAATCATCATCATAGTCATCATCATAATAGTCATCATAATCGTCATCATTATAGTCATCATAATCATCATCAGAATCATCATCATAATCGTCATCATAATCATCATCATAATAGTCATCATAATCGTCATCATAATCGTCATCATTATAGTCATCATAATCGTCGTCATAATCATCATCATAGTCATCATCATAATAGTCATCATAATCGTCATCATTATAGTCATCATAATCATCATCATGATCATCATCATAATCATCATCATAACCATCATCATAATCATCATCATAATCATCATCATTATCGTCATGAAACTCATCAACATAATCATCATCATAATCATCATCATAATCATCATCATAACCGTCATCGTAATCATCATCATAATCATCATCATAATCATCATCATAATCATCATCATAATCGTCTTCATGGTCATCATCATAATCGTCATCATAATCATCATAATAGTCATCATAATCGTCATCATTATAGTCATCATAATCATCATCATGGTCATCATCATAATCATTATCATAATCATAATCATGATCATCATCATAATCATCATCATAATCATCATCAAAATCATCATCATAATCGTCATCATAATCATCATCATAATCATCATCATAATCATCATCATAACCGTCATCGTAATCATCATCATAATCATCATCATAATCATCATCATAATCATCATCATAATCATCATCAAGATCATCATCATAATCATGAGCATAATCATCATCACAATCGTCATCATAATCATCATCATAATCATCATCAGAATCATCATCATAATCGTCATCATAATCATCATCATAATCATCATCATAACCGTCATCGTAATCATCATCATAATCATCATCATAATCGTCATCATAATCATCATCATAGTCATCATCATAATAGTCATCATAATCGTCGTCATAATCGTCATCATTATAGTCATCATAGTCGTCATCATAATCATCAGCATAGTCATCATCATAATAGTCATCATAATCGTCATCATTATAGTCATCATATCATCATCATGATCATCATCATAATCATCATCAGAATCATCATCACAATCGTCATTATAATCATCATCATAATCATCATCATAATCATCATCATAATCATCATCATAATCATCATCAGAATCATCATCATAATCATGAGCATAATCATCATCATAATCATCATCATAATCACCATCATAAACATCATCATAACCGTCATCGTAATCATCATCATAATCATCATCATAATCATCATCATAATCATCATCATAATCATCTTCATAATTATCATCATAATCATCATCATAATCATCATCAAAATCATCATCATAATCATCATCATAGTCATCATCATAATAGTCATCATAATCGTCATGATAATCGTCAACATTGTAGTCATCATAATCGTCATCATAATCATCATCGTAGTCATCATCATAATCATCATCATAATCATCATCATAATCATCATCATAACCGTCATCATAATCATCAGCATGATCATCATCATAATCATCATCAAAATCATCATCATAACCGTCATCGTAATCATCATCATAATCATCATCATGATCATCATCATAATCATCATCATAATCATCATCATAATTATCATCATAATCGTCATCATAATCATCATCATAATCATCATCATAATCATCATCATAATCACCGTTATAATTCATCATCATAATCATCATCATATTCATAATCATAACCGTCATCGTAATCATCATCAGAATCATCATCATAATCGTCATCATAATCATCATCATAATCATCATCATAATCATCATCATAATCATCATCAGAATCATCATCATAATCATGAGCATAATCATCATCATAATCATCATCATAATCATCATCATAATCATCATCATAATCATCATCAAAATCATCATCATAATCATGAGCATAATCATCATCATAATCGTCATCATAATCATCATCATAGTCATCATCGTAATAGTCATCATAATCATCATCATAATCGTCATCATTATAGTCATCATAATCGTCATCATAATCATCATCATAGTCATCGTCATAATAGTCATCATAATCGTCATCATTATAGTCATCATAATCGTCATCATCATACTCATCATCAAAATCATCATCATAATCGTCATCATAATCGTCATCATAATCATCATCATAATCATCATCATAATCATCATCATAATCATCATCATAATCATCATCATAATCATCATCAAAATCATCATCATAATCATGGGCATAATCATCATCATAATCATCATCATAATCATCATCATAATCATCATCATAATCATCATCATAATCATCATCAAAATCATCATCATAATCATGGGCATAATCATCATCATAATCGTCATCATAATCATCATCATAGTCATCATCATAATAGTCATCATAATCATCATCATAATCGTCATCATTATAGTCATCATAATCATCATCAAAATCATCATCATAATCATGAGCATAATCATCATCATAATCGTCATCATAATCATCATCATAGTCATCATCATAATAGTCATCATAATCGTCATCATTATAGTCATCATAATCATCATCAGAATCATCATCATAATCGTCATCATAATCATCATCATAATAGTCATCATAATTATCATCATAATCGTCATCATAATCGTCATCATAATCATCATCATAATCATCATCATAATCATCATCATAATCACCGTTATAATTCATCATCATAATCATCATCATATTCATCATCATAACCGTCATCGTAATCATCATCAGAATCATCATCATAATCGTCATCATAATCATCATCATAATCATCATCATAATCATCATCATAATCATCATCAGAATCATCATCATAATCATGAGCATAATCATCATCATAATCATCATCATAATCATCATCATAATCATCATCATAATCATCATCAAAATCATCATCATAATCATGAGCATAATCATCATCATAATCGTCATCATAATCATCATCATAGTCATCATCGTAATAGTCATCATAATCATCATCATAATCGTCATCATTATAGTCATCATAATCGTCATCATAATCATCATCATAGTCATCGTCATAATAGTCATCATAATCGTCATCATTATAGTCATCATAATCGTCATCATCATAATAGTCATCATACTCATCATCAAAATCATCATCATAATCGTCATCATAATCGTCATCATAATCATCATCATAATCATCATCATAATCATCATCATAACCGTCATCGTAATCATCATCATAATCATCATCATAATCATCATCATAATCATCATCATAATCATCATCATAATCATCATCATAATCATCATCATAATCATCATCATCATCATCATCAAAATCATCATCATAATCATGAGCATAATCATCATCATAATCGTCATCATAATCATCATAATAGTCATCATAATCGTCATCATTATAGTCATCATAATCAACATCATGATCATCATCATAATCATCATCATAATCATCATCATGATCATCATCATAATCATCATCATAATCATCATCATAATCATCATCATAATCATCATCATAATCATCATCATAATCATCATCATAATCATCATCAAAATCATCATCATAATCATGGGCATAATCATCATCATAATCATCATCATAATCATCATCATAATCATCATCATAATCATCATCATAATCATCATCAAAATCATCATCATAATCATGGGCATAATCATCATCATAATCGTCATCATAATCATCATCATAGTCATCATCATAATAGTCATCATAATCATCATCATAATCGTCATCATTATAGTCATCATAATCGTCATCATAATCATCATCATGATCATCATCATAATCATCATCATAATCATCATCATAACTGTCATCGTAATCATCATCATAATCATCATCATAATCATCATCATAATCATCATCATAATCATCATCATAATCATCATCATAATCATAATCATGATCATCATCATAATCATCATCATAATCATCATCAAAATCATCATCATAATCGTCATCATAATCATCATCATAATCATCATCATAATCATCATCATAACCGTCATCGTAATCATCATCATAATCATCATCATAATCATCATCATAATCATCATCATAATCATCATCAAGATCATTATCATAATCATGGCATAATCATCATCATAATCGTCATCATAATCATCATCATAATCATCATCATAACCGTCATCGTAATCATCATCATAATCATCATCATAATCGTCATCATAATCATCATCATAGTCATCATCATAATAGTCATCATAATCGTCGTCATAATCGTCATCATTATAGTCATCATAATCGTCATCATAATCATCAGCATAGTCATCATCATAATAGTCATCATAATCGTCATCATTATAGTCATCATATCATCATCATGATCATCATCATAATCATCATCATAATCATCATCATAATCCTCATCATAATCATCATCATTATCATCATCAAAATCATCATCATCATCATCATCATAATCATCATCATAATCATCATCATAACCGTCATCGTTATCATCATCATAATCATCATCATAATCATCATCATAATCATCATCATCATCATCATCAAAATCATCATCATAATCATGAGCATAATCATCATCATAATCGTCATCATAATCATCATAATAGTCATCATAATCGTCATCATTATAGTCATCATAATCATCATCAGAATCATCATCATAATCATCATCATAATCATCATCATAATCAACATCATAATCATCATCATAATCATCATCATAATCATCATCATAATCATCATCATAATCAACATCATAATCATCATCATAACCGTCATCGTAATCGTCATAGTAATCATCATCATAATCATCATCATAATCGTCATCATAATCGTCATCATTATAGTCATCATAATCGTCATCATAATCATCATCATAGTCATCATCATAATAGTCATCATAATCGTCATCATTATAGTCATCATAATCGTCATCATAATCATCATCATAATCATCATCATAATCATCATCATAATCATCATCATAATCATCATCAAAATCATCATCATAATCATGGGCATAATCATCATCATAATCGCAATCATAATCATCATCATAGTCATCATCATAATAGTCATCATAATCATCATCATAATCGTCATCATTATAGTCATCATAATCGTCATCATAATCATCATCATGATCATCATCATAATCATCATCAAAATCATCATCATGATCATCATCATAATCATCATCATAATCATCATCATAATCATCATCAAAATCATCATCATAATCATGAGCATAATCATCATCATGATCGTCATCATAATCATCATCATAATCATCATCATAATCATCATCAAAGTCATCATCATAATCATGAGCATAATCATCATCATAATCGTCATCATAATCAGCATCATAGTCATCATCATAATAGTCATCATAATCGTCATCATTATAGTCATCATAATCATCATCAGAATCATCATCATAATCATCATCATAATCATCATCATAATCATCATCATAATCAACATCATAATCATCATCATAATCATCATCATAATCATCATCAAAATCATCATCATAATCATGAGCATAATCATCATCATAATCGTCATCATAATCATCATCATAGTCATCATCATAATAGTCATCATAATCGTCATCATTATAGTCATCATAATCATCATCAGAATCATCATCAGAATCATCATCATAATCATGAGCATAATCATCATCATAATCATCATCATAATCATCATCATAATCATCATCATAATCATCATCAAAATCATCATCATAATCATGAGCATAATCATCATCATAATCGTCATCATAATCATCATCATAGTCATCATCGTAATAGTCATCATAATCATCATCATAATCGTCATCATTATAGTCATCATAATCGTCATCATAATCATCATCATAGTCATCGTCATAATAGTCATCATAATCGTCATCATTATAGTCATCATAATCGTCATCATCATAATAGTCATCATACTCATCATCAAAATCATCATCATAATCGTCATCATAATCGTCATCATAATCATCATCATAATCATCATCATAATCATCATCATAACCGTCATCGTAATCATCATCATAATCATCATCATAATCATCATCATAATCATCATCATAATCATCATCATAATCATCATCATAATCATCATCATAATCATCATCATCATCATCATCAAAATCATCATCATAATCATGAGCATAATCATCATCATAATCGTCATCATAATCATCATAATAGTCATCATAATCGTCATCATTATAGTCATCATAATCAACATCATGATCATCATCATAATCATCATCATAATCATCATCATGATCATCATCATAATCATCATCATAATCATCATCATAATCATCATCATAATCATCATCATAATCATCATCATAATCATCATCATAATCATCATCAAAATCATCATCATAATCATGGGCATAATCATCATCATAATCATCATCATAATCATCATCATAATCATCATCATAATCATCATCATAATCATCATCATAATCATCATCATAATCATCATCAAAATCATCATCATAATCATGGGCATAATCATCATCATAATCATCATCATAATCATCATCATAATCATCATCATAATCATCATCATAATCATCATCATAATCATCATCAAAATCATCATCATAATCATGGGCATAATCATCATCATAATCGTCATCATAATCATCATCATAGTCATCATCATAATAGTCATCATAATCATCATCATAATCGTCATCATTATAGTCATCATAATCGTCATCATAATCATCATCAAAATCATCATCGTGATCATCATCAAAATCATCATCATAATCATGAGCATAATCATCATCATGATCGTCATCATAATCATCATGATAATCATCATCATAATCATCATCACAATCGTCATCATAATCATCATCATAGTCATCATCATAATAGTCATCATAATCGTCATCATTATAGTCATCATAATCGTCATCATAATCATCATCATGATCATCATCATAATCATCATCATAATCATCATCATAACTGTCATCGTAATCATCATCATAATCATCATCATAATCATCATCATAATCATCATCATAATCATCATCATAATCATCATCATAATCATAATCATGATCATCATCATAATCATCATCATAATCATCATCAAAATCATCATCATAATCGTCATCATAATCATCATCATAATCATCATCATAATCATCATCATAACCGTCATCGTAATCATCATCATAATCATCATCATAATCATCATCATAATCATCATCATAATCATCATCAAGATCATCATCATAATCATGGCATAATCATCATCATAATCGTCATCATAATCATCATCATAATCATCATCATAACCGTCATCGTAATCATCATCATAATCATCATCATAATCGTCATCATAATCATCATCATAGTCATCATCATAATAGTCATCATAATCGTCGTCATAATCGTCATCATTATAGTCATCATAATCGTCATCATAATCATCAGCATAGTCATCATCATAATAGTCATCATAATCGTCATCATTATAGTCATCATATCATCATCATGATCATCATCATAATCATCATCATAATCATCATCATAATCCTCATCATAATCATCATCATTATCATCATCAAAATCATCATCATCATCATCATAATCATGAGCATAATCATCATCATAATCGTCATCATAATCATCATAATAGTCATCATAATCGTCATCATTATAGTCATCATAATCATCATCAGAATCATCATCATAATCATCATCATAATCATCATCATAATCAACATCATAATCATCATCATAATCATCATCATAATCATCATCATAATCATCATCATAATCATCATCATAATCATCATCATAATCATCATCAAAATCATCATCATAATCATGGGCATAATCATCATCATAATCGCAATCATAATCATCATCATAGTCATCATCATAATAGTCATCATAATCATCATCATAATCGTCATCATTATAGTCATCATAATCGTCATCATAATCATCATCATGATCATCATCATAATCATCATCAAAATCATCATCATGATCATCATCATAATCATCATCATAATCATCATCATAATCATCATCAAAATCATCATCATAATCATGAGCATAATCATCATCATGATCGTCATCATAATCATCATCATAATCATCATCATAATCATCATCAAAGTCATCATCATAATCATGAGCATAATCATCATCATAATCGTCATCATAATCAGCATCATAGTCATCATCATAATAGTCATCATAATCGTCATCATTATAGTCATCATAATCATCATCAGAATCATCATCATAATCATCATCATAATCATCATCATAATCATCATCATAATCAACATCATAATCATCATCATAATCATCATCATAATCATCATCAAAATCATCATCATAATCATGAGCATAATCATCATCATAATCGTCATCATAATCATCATCATAGTCATCATCATAATAGTCATCATAATCGTCATCATTATAGTCATCATAATCATCATCAGAATCATCATCATAATCGTCATCATAATCATCATCATAATAGTCATCATAATCGTCATCATAATCGTCATCATTATAGTCATCATAATCGTCGTCATAATCATCATCATAGTCATCATCATAATAGTCATCATAATCGTCATCATTATAGTCATCATAATCATCATCATGATCATCATCATAATCATCATCATAACCATCATCATAATCATCATCATAATCATCATCATTATCGTCATGAAACTCATCAACATAATCATCATCATAATCATCATCATAATCATCATCATAACCGTCATCGTAATCATCATCATAATCATCATCATAATCATCATCATAATCATCATCATAATCGTCTTCATGGTCATCATCATAATCGTCATCATAATCATCATAATAGTCATCATAATCGTCATCATTATAGTCATCATAATCATCATCATGGTCATCATCATAATCATTATCATAATCATAATCATGATCATCATCATAATCATCATCATAATCATCATCAAAATCATCATCATAATCGTCATCATAATCATCATCATAATCATCATCATAATCATCATCATAACCGTCATCGTAATCATCATCATAATCATCATCATAATCATCATCATAATCATCATCATAATCATCATCAAGATCATCATCATAATCATGAGCATAATCATCATCACAATCGTCATCATAATCATCATCATAATCATCATCAGAATCATCATCATAATCGTCATCATAATCATCATCATAATCATCATCATAACCGTCATCGTAATCATCATCATAATCATCATCATAATCGTCATCATAATCATCATCATAGTCATCATCATAATAGTCATCATAATCGTCATCATAATCGTCATCATTATAGTCATCATAATCGTCATCATAATCATCAGCATAGTCATCATCATAATAGTCATCATAATCGTCATCATTATAGTCATCATAATCGTCATCATAATCATCATCATGATCATCATCATAATCATCATCATAATCATCATCATAACCGTCATCGTAATCATCATCATAATCATCATCATGATCATCATCATAATCATCATCATAATCATCATCATAATCATCATCATAATCATCATCATAATCATCATCATAATCATCATCATAATCATCATCATAATCATCATCATAACCGTCATCGTAATCATCATCATAATCATCATCATAATCATCATCATAATCATCATCATAATCATCATCATAATCATCATCATAATCATCATCATAATCATCATCATAACCGTCATCGTAATCATCATCATAATCATCATCATCATCATCAACATCATAATCATCATCATAATCGTCTTCATGGTCATCACCATAATCGTCATCATAATCATCATAATAGTCATCATAATCGTCATCATTATAGTCATCATAATCATCATCATGATCATCATCATAATTATCATCATAATCATCATCATAATCCTCATCATAATCATCGTCATTATCATCATCAAAATCATCATCATCATCATCATCGTAATCATCATCATAATCATCATCATAACCGTCATCGTTATCATCATCATAATCATCATCATAATCATCATCATAATCATCATCATCATCATCATCATCATAATCATCATCATAATCGTCTTCATGGTCATCACCATAATCGTCATCATAATCATCATAATAGTCATCATAATCGTCAGCATTATAGTCATCATAATCAACATCATGATCATCATCATAATCATCATCATAATCATCATCATGATCATCATCATAATCATCATCATAATCATCATCATAACCGTCATCGTAATCATCATCATAATCATCATCATAATCATCATCATAATCATCATCATAATCATCATCATAATCATCATCATAATCATCATCATAATCATCATCAAAATCATCATCGTAATCATGGGCATAATCATCATCATAATCGCAATCATAATCATCATCATAGTCATCATCATAATAGTCATCATAATCATCATCATAATCGTCATCATTATAGTCATCATAATCGTCATCATAATCATCATCATGATCATCATCATAATCATCATCCAAATCATCATCATGATCATCATCATAATCATCATCATAATCATCATCATAATCATAATCAAAATCATCATCATAATCATGAGCATAATCATCATCATGATCGTCATCATAATCATCATCATAATCATCATCATAATCATCATCAAAGTCATCATCATAATCATGAGCATAATCATCATCATAATCGTCATCATAATCAGCATCATAGTCATCATCATAATAGTCATCATAATCGTCATCATTATAGTCATCATAATCATCATCAGAATCATCATCATAATCATCATCATAATCATCATCATAATCATCATCATAATCAACATCATAATCATCATCATAATCATCATCATAATCATCATCAAAATCATCATCATAATCATGAGCATAATCATCATCATAATCGTCATCATAATCATCATCATAGTCATCATCATAATAGTCATCATAATCGTCATCATTATAGTCATCATAATCATCATCAGAATCATCATCATAATCGTCATCATAATCATCATCATAATAGTCATCATAATCGTCATCATAATCATGAGCATAATCATCATCATGATCGTCATCATAATCATCATCATAATCATCATCATAATCATCATCAAAGTCATCATCATGATCATCATCATAATCATCATCATAATCATCATCATAATCATCATCATAATCATCATCATAATCATCATCATTATCGTCATGAAACTCATCAACATAATCATCATCATAATCATCATCATAATCATCATCATAACCGTCATCGTAATCATCATCATAATCATCATCATAATCATCATCATAGTCATCATCATAATCATCATCATAATCATCATCATAATCATCATCATAATCATCATCATAATCGTCTTCATGGTCATCATCATAATCGTCATCATAATCATCATAATAGTCATCATAATCGTCATCATTATAGTCATCATAATCATCATCATGGTCATCATCATAATCATTATCATAATTATAATCATGATCATCATCATAATCATCATCATAATCATCATCAAAATCATCATCATAATCGTCATCATAATCATCATCATAATCATCATCATAATCATCATCATAATCATCATCATAATCATCATCAAGATCATCATCATAATCATGAGCATAATCATCATCACAATCGTCATCATAATCATCATCATAATCATCATCATAATCATCATCATAACCGTCATCGTAATCATCATCATAATCATCATCATAATCATCATCATAATCATCATCATAATCATCATCATAATCATCATCAAGATCATCATCATAATCATGAGCATAATCATCATCACAATCGTCATCATAATCATCATCATAATCATCATCAGAATCATCATCATAATCGTCATCATAATCATCATCATAATCATCATCATAACCGTCATCGTAATCATCATCATAATCATCATCATAATCGTCATCATAATCATCATCATAGTCATCATCATAATAGTCATCATAATCGTCGTCATAATCGTCATCATTATAGTCATCATAATCGTCATCATAATCATCAGCATAGTCATCATCATAATAGTCATCATAATCGTCATCATTATAGTCATCATATCATCATCATGATCATCATCATAATCATCATCATAATCATCATCATAATCCTCATCATAATCATCATCATTATCATCATCAAAATCATCATCATCATCATCATCATAATCATCATCATAATCGTCATCATAATCATCATCATAATCATCATCAAAGTCATCATCATGATCATCATCATAATCATCATCATAATCATCATCATAATCATCATCATAATCATCATCATAATCATCATCATTATCGTCATGAAACTCATCAACATAATCATCATCATAATCATCATCATAATCATCATCATAACCGTCATCGTAATCATCATCATAATCATCATCATAATCATCATCATAGTCATCATCATAATCATCATCATAATCATCATCATAATCATCATCATAATCATCATCATAATCGTCTTCATGGTCATCATCATAATCGTCATCATAATCATCATAATAGTCATCATAATCGTCATCATTATAGTCATCATAATCATCATCATGGTCATCATCATAATCATTATCATAATCATAATCATGATCATCATCATAATCATCATCATAATCATCATCAAAATCATCATCATAATCGTCATCATAATCATCATCATAATCATCATCATAATCATCATCATAATCATCATCATAATCATCATCAAGATCATCATCATAATCATGAGCATAATCATCATCACAATCGTCATCATAATCATCATCATAATCATCATCATAATCATCATCATAACCGTCATCGTAATCATCATCATAATCATCATCATAATCATCATCATAATCATCATCATAATCATCATCATAATCATCATCATAATCATCATCAAGATCATCATCATAATCATGAGCATAATCATCATCACAATCGTCATCATAATCATCATCATAATCATCATCAGAATCATCATCATAATCGTCATCATAATCATCATCATAATCATCATCATAACCGTCATCGTAATCATCATCATAATCATCATCATAATCGTCATCATAATCATCATCATAGTCATCATCATAATAGTCATCATAATCGTCGTCATAATCGTCATCATTATAGTCATCATAATCGTCATCATAATCATCAGCATAGTCATCATCATAATAGTCATCATAATCGTCATCATTATAGTCATCATATCATCATCATAATCATCATCATAATCATCATCATAATCATCATCATAATCCTCATCATAATCATCATCATTATCATCATCAAAATCATCATCATCATCATCATCATAATCATCATCATAATCATCATCATAACCGTCATCGTTATCATCATCATAATCATCATCATAATCATCATCATCATCATCATCAAAATCATCATCATAATCATGAGCATAATCATCATCATAATCGTCATCATAATCATCATAATAGTCATCATAATCGTCATCATTATAGTCATCATAATCAACATCATGATCATCATCATAATCATCATCATAATCATCATCATGATCATCATCATAATCATCATCATAATCATCATCATAACCGTCATCGTAATCATCATCATAATCATCATCATAATCATCATCATAATCATCATCATAATCATCATCATAATCATCATCATAATCATCATCATAATCATCATCAAAATCATCATCATAATCATGGGCATAATCATCATCATAATCATCATCATAATCAACATCATAATCATCATCATAATCATCATCATAATCATCATCAAAGTCATCATCATAATCATGGGCATAATCATCATCATAATCGCAATCATAATCATCATCATAGTCATCATCATAATAGTCATCATAATCATCATCATAATCGTCATCATTATAGTCATCATAATCGTCATCATAATCATCATCATGATCATCATCATAATCATCATCAAAATCATCATCAGAATCATCATCATAATCATCATCATAATCATCATCATAATCATCATCATAATCAACATCATAATCATCATCATAATCATCATCATAATCATCATCAAAATCATCATCATAATCATGAGCATAATCATCATCATAATCGTCATCATAATCATCATCATAGTCATCATCACAATAGTCATCATAATCGTCATCATTATAGTCATCATAATCATCATCAGAATCATCATCATAATCGTCATCATAATCATCATCATAATAGTCATCATAATCGTAATCATAATCGTCATCATTATAGTCATCATAATCGTCGTCATAATCATCATCATAGTCATCATCATAATAGTCATCATAATCGTCATCATTATAGTCATCATAATCATCATCATGATCATCATCATAATCATCATCATAACCATCATCATAATCATCATCATAATCATCATCATTATCGTCATGAAACTCATCAACATAATCATCATCATAATCATCATCATAATCATCATCATAACCGTCATCGTAATCATCATCATAATCATCATCATAATCATCATCATAATCATCATCATAATCGTCTTCATGGTCATCATCATAATCGTCATCATAATCATCATAATAGTCATCATAATCGTCATCATTATAGTCATCATAATCATCATCATGGTCATCATCATAATCATTATCATAATCATAATCATGATCATCATCATAATCATCATCATAATCATCATCAAAATCATCATCATAATCGTCATCATAATCATCATCATAATCATCATCATAATCATCATCATAACCGTCATCGTAATCATCATCATAATCATCATCATAATCATCATCATAATCATCATCATAATCATCATCAAGATCATCATCATAATCATGAGCATAATCATCATCACAATCGTCATCATAATCATCATCATAATCATCATCAGAATCATCATCATAATCGTCATCATAATCATCATCATAATCATCATCATAACCGTCATCGTAATCATCATCATAATCATCATCATAATCGTCATCATAATCATCATCATAGTCATCATCATAATAGTCATCATAATCGTCGTCATAATCGTCATCATTATAGTCATCATAATCGTCATCATAATCATCAGCATAGTCATCATCATAATAGTCATCATAATCGTCATCATTATAGTCATCATATCATCATCATGATCATCATCATAATCATCATCAGAATCATCATCACAATCGTCATTATAATCATCATCATAATCATCATCATAATCATCATCATAATCATCATCATAATCATCATCAGAATCATCATCATAATCATGAGCATAATCATCATCATAATCATCATCATAATCACCATCATAAACATCATCATAACCGTCATCGTAATCATCATCATAATCATCATCATAATCATCATCATAATCATCATCATAATCATCTTCATAATTATCATCATAATCATCATCATAATCATCATCAAAATCATCATCATAATCATCTTCATAGTCATCATCATAATAGTCATCATAATCGTCATGATAATCGTCAACATTGTAGTCATCATAATCGTCATCATAATCATCATCGTAGTCATCATCATAATCATCATCATAATCATCATCATAATCATCATCATAACCGTCATCATAATCATCAGCATGATCGTCATCATAATCATCATCAAAATCATCATCATAACCGTCATCGTAATCATCATCATAATCATCATCATGATCATCATCATAATCATCATCATAATCATCATCATAATTATCATCATAATCGTCATCATAATCATCATCATAATCATCATCATAATCATCATCATAATCACCGTTATAATTCATCATCATAATCATCATCATAATCATCATCATAACCGTCATCGTAATCATCATCAGAATCATCATCATAATCGTCATCATAATCATCATCATAATCATCATCATAATCATCATCATAATCATCATCAGAATCATCATCATAATCATGAGCATAATCATCATCATAATCATCATCATAATCATCATCATAATCATCATCATAATCATCATCAAAATCATCATCATAATCATGAGCATAATCATCATCATAATCGTCATCATAATCATCATCATAGTCATCATCGTAATAGTCATCATAATCATCATCATAATCGTCATCATTATAGTCATCATAATCGTCATCATAATCATCATCATAGTCATCGTCATAATAGTCATCATAATCGTCATCATTATAGTCATCATAATCGTCATCATCATAATAGTCATCATACTCATCATCAAAATCATCATCATAATCGTCATCATAATCGTCATCATAATCATCATCATAATCATCATCATAATCATCATCATAACCGTCATCGTAATCATCATCATAATCATCATCATAATCATCATCATAATCATCATCATAATCATCATCATAATCATCATCATAATCATCATCATAATCATCATCATAATCATCATCATCATCATCATCAAAATCATCATCATAATCATGAGCATAATCATCATCATAATCGTCATCATAATCATCATAATAGTCATCATAATCGTCATCATTATAGTCATCATAATCAACATCATGATCATCATCATAATCATCATCATAATCATCATCATGATCATCATCATAATCATCATCATAATCATCATCATAATCGTCATCATTATAGTCATCATAATCGTCATCATAATCATCATCAAAATCATCATCATGATCATCATCATAATCATCATCATAATCATCATCATAATCATCATCAAAATCATCATCATAATCATGAGCATAATCATCATCATGATCGTCATCATAATCATCATCATAATCATCATCATAATCATCATCAAAATCATCATCATAATCATGAGCATAATCATCATCATAATCGTCATCATAATCATCATCATAGTCATCATCATAATAGTCATCATAATCGTCATCATTATAGTCATCATAATCATCATCAGAATCATCATCATAATCATCATCATAATCATCATCATAATCAACATCATAATCATCATCATAATCATCATCATAATCATCATCATAATCATCATCATAATCAACATCATAATCATCATCATAACCGTCATCGTAATCGTCATAGTAATCATCATCATAATCATCATCATAATCGTCATCATAATCGTCATCATTATAGTCATCATAATCGTCATCATAATCATCATCATAGTCATCATCATAATAGTCATCATAATCGTCATCATTATAGTCATCATAATCGTCATCATAATCATCATCATGATCATGATCATAATCATCATCATAATCATCATCATAATCATAGTTATAATTCATCATCATAATCATGAGCATAATCATCATGATAATCATCATCATAATCATCATCACAATCGTCATCATAATCATCATCATAGTCATCATCATAATAGTCATCATAATCGTCATCATTATAGTCATCATAATCGTCATCATAATCATCATCATGATCATCATCATAATCATCATCATAATCATCATCATAACCGTCATCGTAATCATCATCATAATCATCATCATAATCATCATCATAATCATCATCATAATCATCATCATAATCATCATCATAATCATAATCATGATCATCATCATAATCATCATCATAATCATCATCAAAATCATCATCATAATCGTCATCATAATCATCATCATAATCATCATCATAATCATCATCATAACCGTCATCGTAATCATCATCATAATCATCATCATAATCATCATCATAATCATCATCATAATCATCATCAAGATCATCATCATAATCATGAGCATAATCATCATCACAATCGTCATCATAATCATCATCATAATCATCATCAGTATCATCATCATAATCGTCATCATAATCATCATCATAATCATCATCATAACCGTCATCGTAATCATCATCATAATCATCATCATAATCGTCATCATAATCATCATCATAGTCATCATCATAATAGTCATCATAATCGTCGTCATAATCGTCATCATTATAGTCATCATAATCGTCATCATAATCATCAGCATAGTCATCATCATAATAGTCATCATAATCGTCATCATTATAGTCATCATATCATTATCATGATCATCATCATAATCATCATCATAATCATCATCATAATACTCATCATAATCATCATCATTATCATCATCAAAATCATCATCATCATCATCATCATAATCATCATCATAATCATCATCATAACCGTCATCGTTATCATCATCATAATCATCATCATAATCATCATCATAATCATCATCATAATCATCATCATCATCATCATCAAAATCATCATCATAATCATGAGCATAATCATCATCATAATCGTCATCATAATCATCATAATAGTCATCATAATCGTCATCATTATAGTCATCATAATCAACATCATGATCATCATCATAATCATCATCATAATCATCATCATAATCATCATCATGATCATCATCATAATCATCATCATAACCGTCATCGTAATCATCATCATAATCATCATCATAATCATCATCATAATCATCATCATAATCATCATGATAATCATCATCATAATCATCATCATAATCATCATCAAAATCATCATCATAATCATGGGCATAATCATCATCATAATCATCATCATAATCATCATCATAATCATCATCAAAATCATCATCATAATCATGGGCATAATCATCATCATAATCGTCATCATAATCGTCATCATAGTCATCATCATAATAGTCATCATAATCATCATCATAATCGTCATCATTATAGTCATCATAATCGTCATCATAATCATCATCATGATCATCATCATAATCATCATCAAAATCATCATCATGATCATCATCATAATCATCATCATAATCATCATCATAATCATCATCAAAATCATCATCATAATCATGAGCATAATCATCATCATGATCGTCATCATAATCATCATCATAATCATCATCATAATCATCATCAAAATCATCATCATAATCATGAGCATAATCATCATCATAATCGTCATCATAATCATCATCATAGTCATCATCATAATAGTCATCATAATCGTCATCATTATAGTCATCATAATCAACATCATGATCATCATCATCATCATCATCAAAATCATCATCATAATCATGAGCATAATCATCATCATAATCGTCATCATAATCATCATAATAGTCATCATAATCGTCATCATTATATTCATCATAATCAACATCATGATCATCATCATAATCATCATCATAATCATCATCATGATCATCATCATAATCATCATCATAATCATCATCATAACCGTCATCGTAATCATCATCATAATCATCATCATAATCATCATCATAATCATCATCATAATCATCATCATAATCATCATCATAATCATCATCATAATCATCATCATAATCATCATCAAAATCATCATCATAATCATGGGCATAATCATCATCATAATCATCATCATAATCATCATCATAATCATCATCATAATCATCATCATAATCATCATCAAAATCATCATCATAATCATGGGCATAATCATCATCATAATCGTCATCATAATCATCATCATAGTCATCATCATAATAGTCATCATAATCATCATCATAATCGTCATCATTATAGTCATCATAATCGTCATCATAATCATCATCAAAATCATCATCATGATCATCATCATAATCATCATCATAATCATCATCATAATCATCATCATAATCATCATCAAAATCATCATGATCATCATCATAATCATCATCACAATCATCATCATAATCATCATCATAATCATCATCAAAATCATCATCATAATCATGAGCATAATCATCATCATAATCGTCATCATAATCATCATCATAGTCATCATCATAATCATCATCATAATCATCATCATAATCATCATCATAATCATCATCGTAATCATCATCATAACCGTCATCGTAATCATCATCATAATCATCATCATAATCATCATCAAAATCATCATGATCATCATCATAATCATCATCACAATCATCATCATAATCATCATCATAATCATCATCAAAATCATCATCATAATCATGAGCATAATCATCATCATAATCGTCATCATAATCATCATCATAATCATCATCATAATCATCATCAAAATCATCATCATAATCATGAGCATAATCATCATCATAATCGTCATCATAATCATGATCATAGTCATCATCATAATAGTCATCATAATCGTCATCATTATAGTCATCATAATCATCATCATAGTCATCATCATAATAGTCATCATAATCGTCATCATTATAGTCATCATAATCATCATCATAATCATCATCAGAATCATCATCATAATCATCATCATAATCATCATCATAATCAACATCATAATCATCATCATAACCGTCATCGTAATCGTCATAGTAATCATCATCATAATCATCATCATAATCGTCATCATAATCGTCATCATTATAGTCATCATAATCGTCATCATAATCATCATCATAGTCATCATCATAATAGTCATCATAATCGTCATCATTATAGTCATCATAATCGTCATCATAATCATCATCATGATCATCATCATAATCATCATCATAATCATCTTCATAGTCATCATCATAATCATCATCATAATCATCATCATAATCATCATCATAATCATCATCCTAATCATCATCAAAATAGTCATCATAATCGTCATCATTATAGTCATCATAATCGTCATAGTAATCATCATTATAATCATCATCATTACCGTCATCATAATCACCATCATAATCATCATCATAATCATCATCATAATCATCATCATAATCATCATCCTAATCATCATCAAAATAGTCATCATAATCGACATAGTAATCATCATTATAATCATCATCATTACCGTCATCATAATCACCATCATAATCATCATCATAATCATGAGCATAATCATCATCATAATCATGAGCAGAATCATCATCATAATCGTCATCATAATCATCATCATAATAGTCATCATAATCGTCATCATAATCGTCATCATTATAGTCATCATAATCGTCGTCATAATCATCATCATAGTCATCATCATAATAGTCATCATAATCGTCATCATTATAGTCATCATAATCATCATCATGATCATCATCATAATCATCATCATAATCATCATCATAATCATCATCATAATCATCATCATTATCGTCATCAAACTCATCATCATAATCATCATCATAATCATCATCATAATCATCATCATAACCGTCATCGTAATCATCATCATAATCATCATCATAATCATCATCATAGTCATCATCATAATCATCATCATAATCATCATCATAATCATCATCATAATCGTCTTCATGGTCATCATCATAATCGTCATCATAATCATCATCATAATCATCATCATTATCGTCATCAAACTCGTCATCATAATCATCATCATAATCATCATCATAATCATCATCATAACCGTCATCGTAATCATCATCATAATCATCATCATAATCATCATCATAGTCATCATCATAATCATCATCATAATCATCATCATAATCATCATCATAATCGTCTTCATGGTCATCATCATAATCGTCATCATAATCATCATAATAGTCATCATAATCGTCATCATAATCGTCATCATTATAGTCATCATAATCATCATCATGGTCATCATCATAATCATCATCATAATCATCATCATGATCATCATCATAATCATCATCATAATCATCATCAACATCATCATCATAATCGTCATCATAATCATCATCATAATCATCATCAGAATCATCATCATAATCATCATCATAATCATCATCATAATCATCATCATAATCATCATCATAATCATCATCATAATCATGAGCATAATCATCATCATAATCATCATCATAATCATCATCAAAATCATCATCATAATCATGAGCATAATCATCATCATAATAGTCATCATAATCATCATCATAATCGTCATCATTATAGTCATCATAATCGTCATCATAATCATCATCATAGTCATCATCATAATAGTCATCATAATCGTCATCATTATAGTCATCATAATCATCAGCATGATCATCATCATAATCATCATCATAATCATCATCATAATCATCATCATAATCATCATCAAGATCATCATCATAATCATGAGCATAATCATCATCACAATCGTCATCATAATCATAATCATAATCATCATCAGAATCATCATCATAATCGTCATCATAATCATCATCATAATCATCATCATTATCATCATCAAAATCATCATCATCATCATCATCATAATCATCATCATAATCATCATCATAACCGTCATCGTTATCATCATCATAATCATCATCATAATCATCATCATAATCATCATCCTAATTGTCTTCATGGTCATCATCATAATCGTCATCATAATCATCGTCATAGTCATCATAATCGTCATCATTATAGTCATCATAGTCATCATCATGATCATCATCATAATCATCATCATAATCATCATCATGATCATCATCATAATCATCATCATAATCATCACCATAATCATGATAATAATCATCATCAAAATCATCATCATAATCATCATCATAATCGTCATCATAATCATCATCATAATCATCATCATAACCGTCATCGTAATCATCATCATAATCATCATCATAATCGTCATCATAATCATCATAATCATCATCATAATCATCATCATAATCATCATCATAATCATCATCAGAATCATCATCATAATCATGAGCAGAATCATCATCATAATCATCATCATAATAGTCATCATAATCGTCATCATAATCGTCATCATTATAGTCATCATAATCGTCATCATAATAATCATCATGATCATCATCATAATCATCATCATAATCATCATCATAATCATAGTTATAATTCATCATCATAATAATGAGCATAATCATCATGATAATCATCATCATAGTCATCATCATAATCATCATCATAGTCATCATCATAATCATCATCGTAATCATCATCATAATCATCATCATAATCATCATCATAATCATCATCATAATCATCATCAAGATCATCATCATAATCATGAGCATAATCATCATCACAATCGTCATCATAATCATCATCATAATCATCATCAGAATCATCATCATAATCGTCATCATAATCATCATCATAATCATCATCATAACCGTCATCGTAATCATCATCATAATCATCATCATAATCGTCATCATAATCATCATCATAATCATCATCATTATCATCATCAAAATCATCATCATCATCATCATCATAATCATCATCATAATCATCATCATAACCGTCATCGTTATCATCATCATAATCATCATCATAATCATCATCCTAATCTTCTTCATGGTCATCATCATAATCGTCATCATAATCATCGTCATAGTCATCATAATCGTCATCATTATAGTCATCATAGTCATCATCATGATCATCATCATAATCATCATCATAATCATCATCATGATCATCATCATAATCATCATCATAATCATCACCATAATCATGATAATAATCATCATCAAAATCATCATCATAATCATCATCATAATCGTCATCATAATCATCATCATAATCATCATCATAACCGTCATCGTAATCATCATCATAATCATCATCATAATCGTCATCATAATCATCATCATAATCATCATCATAATCATCATCAGAATCATCATCATAATCATGAGCAGAATCATCATCATAATCATCATCATAATAGTCATCATAATCGTCATCATAATCGTCATCATAATCGTCATCATTATAGTCATCATAATCGTCGTCATAATCATCATCATAGTCATCATCATAATCGTAATCATTATAGTCATCATAATCATCATCATGATCATCATCATAATCATCATCATAATCATCATCATAATCATCATCATAATCATCATCATTATCGTCATCAAACTCATCATCATAATCATCATCATAATCATCATCATAATCATCATCATAACCGTCATCGTAATCATCATCATAATCATCATCATAATCATCATCATAGTCATCATCATAATCATCATCATAATCATCATCATAATCATCATCATAATCATCATCATAATCGTCTTCATGGTCATCATCATAATCGTCATCATAATCATCATAATAGTCATCATAATCGTCATCATTATAGTCATCATAATCATCATCATGGTCATCATCATAATCATTATCATAATCATAATCATGATCATCATCATAATCATCATCATAATCATCATCAAAATCATCATCATAATCGTCATCATAATCATCATCATAATCATCATCATAATCATCATCATAACCGTCATCGTAATCATCATCATAATCATCATCATAATCATCATCATAATCATCATCATAATCATCATCAAGATCATCATCATAATCATGAGCATAATCATCATCACAATCGTCATCATAATCATCATCATAATCATCATCAGAATCATCATCATAATCGTCATCATAATCATCATCATAATCATCATCATAACCGTCATCGTAATCATCATCATAATCATCATCATAATCGTCATCATAATCATCATCATAGTCATCATCATAATAATCATCATAATCGTCGTCATAATCGTCATCATTATAGTCATCATAATCGTCATCATAATCATCAGCATAGTCATCATCATAATAGTCATCATAATCGTCATCATTATAGTCATCATATCATCATCATGATCATCATCATAATCATCATCAGAATCATCATCACAATCGTCATTATAATCATCATCATAATCATCATCATAATCATCATCATAATCATCATCATAATCATCATCAGAATCATCATCATAATCATGAGCATAATCATCATCATAATCATCATCATAATCACCATCATAAACATCATCATAACCGTCATCGTAATCATCATCATAATCATCATCATAATCATCATCATAATCATCATCATAATCATCTTCATAATTATCATCATAATCATCATCATAATCATCATCAAAATCATCATCATAATCATCATCATAGTCATCATCATAATAGTCATCATAATCGTCATGATAATCGTCAACATTGTAGTCATCATAATCGTCATCATAATCATCATCGTAGTCATCATCATAATCATCATCATAATCATCATCATAATCATCATCATAACCGTCATCATAATCATCAGCATGATCATCATCATAATCATCATCAAAATCATCATCATAACCGTCATCGTAATCATCATCATAATCATCATCATGATCATCATCATAATCATCATCATAATCATCATCATAATTATCATCATAATCGTCATCATAATCATCATCATAATCATCATCATAATCATCATCATAATCACCGTTATAATTCATCATCATAATCATCATCATAATCATCATCATAACCGTCATCGTAATCATCATCAGAATCATCATCATAATCGTCATCATAATCATCATCATAATCATCATCATAATCATCATCATAATCATCATCAGAATCATCATCATAATCATGAGCATAATCATCATCATAATCATCATCATAATCATCATCATAATCATCATCATAATCATCATCAAAATCATCATCATAATCATGAGCATAATCATCATCATAATCGTCATCATAATCATCATCATAGTCATCATCGTAATAGTCATCATAATCATCATCATAATCGTCATCATAACCGTCATCGTAATCATCATCAGAATCATCATCATAATCGTCATCATAATCATCATCATAGTCATCGTCATAATAGTCATCATAATCGTCATCATTATAGTCATCATAATCGTCATCATCATAATAGTCATCATACTCATCATCAAAATCATCATCATAATCGTCATCATAATCGTCATCATAATCATCATCATATTCATCATCATAATCATCATCATAACCGTCATCGTAATCATCATCATAATCATCATCATAATCATCATCATAATCATCATCATAATCATCATCATAATCATCATCATAATCATCATCATAATCATCATCATCATCATCATCAAAATCATCATCATAATCATGAGCATAATCATCATCATAATCGTCATCATAATCATCATAATAGTCATCATAATCGTCATCATTATAGTCATCATAATCAACATCATGATCATCATCATAATCATCATCATAATCATCATCATGATCATCATCATAATCATCATCATAATCATCATCATAACCGTCATCGTAATCATCATCATAATCATCATCATAATCATCATCATAATCATCATCATAATCATCATCATAATCATCATCATAATCATCATCATAATCATCATCAAAATCATCATCATAATCATGGGCATAATCATCATCATAATCATCATCATAATCATCATCATAATCATCATCATAATCATCATCATAATCATCATCAAAATCATCATCATAATCATGAGCATAATTATCATCATGATCGTCATCATAATCATCATCATAATCATCATCATAATCATCATCAAAATCATCATCATAATCATGAGCATAATCATCATCATAATCGTCATCATAATCATCATCATAGTCATCATCATAATCATCATCATAATCATCATCATAATCATCATCATAATCATCATCATAATCATCATCATAACCGTCATCGTAATCATCATCATAATCATCATCATAATCATCATCAAAATCATCATGATCATCATCATAATCATCATCATAATCATCATCATAATCATCATCAAAATCATCATCATAATCATGAGCATAATCATCATCATAATCGTCATCATAATCATCATCATAATCATCATCATAATCATCATCAAAATCATCATCATAATCATGAGCATAATCATCATCATAATCGTCATCATAATCATGATCATAGTCATCATCATAATAGTCATCATAATCGTCATCATTATAGTCATCATAATCATCATCATAGTCATCATCATAATAGTCATCATAATCGTCATCATTATAGTCATCATAATCATCATCATAATCATCATCAGAATCATCATCATAATCATCATCATAATCATCATCATAATCAACATCATAATCATCATCATAACCGTCATCGTAATCGTCATAGTAATCATCATCATAATCATCATCATAATCGTCATCATAATCGTCATCATTATAGTCATCATAATCGTCATCATAATCATCATCATAGTCATCATCATAATAGTCATCATAATCGTCATCATTATAGTCATCATAATCGTCAT
Organism: Coelioxys conoideus; assembly: GCA_947623535.1. Classification (NCBI taxonomy): domain Eukaryota; kingdom Metazoa; phylum Arthropoda; class Insecta; order Hymenoptera; family Megachilidae; genus Coelioxys; species Coelioxys conoideus. Next base: position 2,664,066 of record CANQJN010000008.1, read on the forward strand.
CATAATCATCATCATCATCATCATCATCATAATCATCATCATAATCATCATCATAATCAACATCATAATCATCATCATAACCGTCATCGTAATCGTCATAGTAATCATCATCATAATCATCATCATAATCGTCATCATAATCGTCATCATTATAGTCATCATAATCATCATCATAATCATCATCAAAATCATCATCATAATCATGGGCATAATCATCATCATAATCGTCATCATAATCATCATCATAGTCATCATCATAATAGTCATCATAATCATCATCATAATCGTCATCATTATAGTCATCATAATCGTCATCATAATCATCATCAAAATCATCATCATGATCATCATCATAATCATCATCATAATCATCATCATAATCATCATCAAAATCATCATCATAATCATGAGCATAATCATCATCATGATCGTCATCATAATCATCATCATAATCATCATCATAATCATCATCATAATCATCATCACAATCATCATCATAATCATCATCATAATCGTCATCATTATAGTCATCATAATCGTCATCATAATCATCATCAAAATCATCATCATGATCATCATCATAATCATCATCATAATCATCATCATAATCATCATCGAAATCATCATCATAATCATGAGCATAATCATCATCATGATCGTCATCATAATCATCATCATAATCATCATCATAATCATCATCAAAATCATCATCATAATCATGAGCATAATCATCATCATAATCGTCATCATAATCATCATCATAGTCATCATCATAATCATCATCATAATCATCATCATAATCATCATCATAATCATCATCATAATCATCATCATAACCGTCATCGTAATCATCATCATAATCATCATCATAATCATCATCAAAATCATCATGATCATCATCACAATCATCATCATAATCATCATCATAATCATCATCATAATCATCATCAAAATCATCATCATAATCATGAGCATAATCATCATCATAATCGTCATCATAATCATCATCATAATCATCATCATAATCATCATCAAAATCATCATCATAATCATGAGCATAATCATCATCATAATCGTCATCATAATCATGATCATAGTCATCATCATAATAGTCATCATAATCGTCATCATTATAGTCATCATAATCATCATCATAGTCATCATCATAATAGTCATCATAATCGTCATCATTATAGTCATCATAATCATCATCATAATCATCACCAGAATCATCATCATAATCATCATCATAATCATCATCATAATCAACATCATAATCATCATCATAACCGTCATCGTAATCGTCATAGTACTCATCATCATAATCATCATCATAATCGTCATCATAATCGTCATCATTATAGACATCATAATCGTCATCATAATCATCATCATAGTCATCATCATAATAGTCATCATAATCGTCATCATTATAGTCATCATAATCGTCATCATAATCATCATCATGATCATCATCATAATCATCATCATAATCATCATCATAATCATAGTTATAATTCATCATCATAATAATGAGCATAATCATCATGATAATCATCATCATAGTCATCATCATAATCATCATCATAGTCATCATCATAATCATCATCATAATCATCATCATAATCATCATCATAATCATCATCCTAATCATCATCAAAATAGTCATCATAATCGTCATCATTATAGTCATCATAATCGTCATAGTAATCATCATTATAATCATCATCATTACCGTCATCATAATCACCATCATAATCATCATCATAATCATCATCATAATCATCATCATAATCATCATCCTAATCATCATCAAAATAGTCATCATAATCGACATAGTAATCATCATTATAATCATCATCATTACCGTCATCATAATCACCATCATAATCATCATCATAATCATGAGCATAATCATCATCATAATCATGAGCAGAATCATCATCATAATCGTCATCATAATCATCATCATAATAGTCATCATAATCGTCATCATAATCGTCATCATTATAGTCATCATAATCGTCGTCATAATCATCATCATAGTCATCATCATAATAGTCATCATAATCATCATCAAAATCATCATCATAATCATGAGCATGATCATCATCATAATCATCATCATAATCATCATCATAATCATCGTCATAATCATCATCATTATCGTCATCAAACTCATCATCATAATCATCATCATAATCATCATCATAATCATCATCATAACCGTCATCGTAATCATCATCATAATCATCATCATAATCATCATCATAGTCATCATCATAATCATCATCATAATCATCATCATAATCATCATCATAATCGTCTTCATGGTCATCATCATAATCGTCATCATAATCATCATAATAGTCATCATAATCGTCATCATTATAGTCATCATAATCATCATCATGGTCATCATCATAATCATCATCATAATCATCATCATGATCATCATCATAATCATCATCATAATCATCATCATAATCATCATCATAACCGTCATCGTAATCATCATCAGAATCATCATCATAATCGTCATCATAATCATCATCATAATCATCATCATAATCATCATCATAATCATCATCAGAATCATCATCATAATCATGAGCATAATCATCATCATAATCATCATCATAATCATCATCATAATCATCATCAAAATCATCATCATAATCATGAGCATAATCATCATCATGATCGTCATCATAATCATCATCATAATCATCATCATAATCATCATCAAAATCATCATCATAATCATGAGCATAATCATCATCATAATCGTCATCATAATCATCATCATAGTCATCATCATAATAGTCATCATAATCGTCATCATTATAGTCATCATAATCGTCATCATAATCATCATCATGATCATCATCATAATCATCATCATAATCATCATCATAACCGTCATCGTAATCATCATCATAATCATCATCATAATCATCATCATAATCATCATCATAATCATCATCATAATCATCATCATAATCATAATCATGATCATCATCATAATCATCATCATAATCATCATCAAAATCATCATCATAATCGTCATCATAATCATCATCATAATCATCATCATAATCATCATCATAACCGTCATCGTAATCATCATCATAATCATCATCATAATCATCATCATAATCATCATCATAATCATCATCAAGATCATCATCATAATCATGAGCATAATCATCATCACAATCGTCATCATAATCATCATCATAATCATCATCAGTATCATCATCATAATCGTCATCATAATCATCATCATAATCATCATCATAACCGTCATCGTAATCATCATCATAATCATCATCATAATCGTCATCATAATCATCATCATAGTCATCATCATAATAGTCATCATAATCGTCGTCATAATCGTCATCATTATAGTCATCATAATCGTCATCATAATCATCAGCATAGTCATCATCATAATAGTCATCATAATCGTCATCATTATAGTCATCATATCATTATCATGATCATCATCATAATCATCATCATAATCATCATCATAATCCTCATCATAATCATCATCATTATCATCATCAAAATCATCATCATCATCATCATCATAATCATCATCATAATCATCATCATAACCGTCATCGTTATCATCATCATAATCATCATCATAATCATCATCATAATCATCATCATCATCATCATCAAAATCATCATCATAATCATGAGCATAATCATCATCATAATCGTCATCATAATCATCATAATAGTCATCATAATCGTCATCATTATAGTCATCATAATCAACATCATGATCATCATCATAATCATCATCATAATCATCATCATAATCATCATCATGATCATCATCATAATCATCACCATAACCGTCATCGTAATCATCATCATAATCATCATCATAATCATCATCATAATCATCATCATAATCATCATGATAATCATCATCATAATCATCATCATAATCATCATCAAAATCATCATCATAATCATGGGCATAATCATCATCATAATCATCATCATAATCATCATCATAATCATCATCAAAATCATCATCATAATCATGGGCATAATCATCATCATAATCGTCATCATAATCGTCATCATAGTCATCATCATAATAGTCATCATAATCATCATCATAATCGTCATCATTATAGTCATCATAATCGTCATCATAATCATCATCATGATCATCATCATAATCATCATCAAAATCATCATCATGATCATCATCATAATCATCATCATAATCATCATCATAATCATCATCAAAATCATCATCATAATCATGAGCATAATCATCATCATGATCGTCATCATAATCATCATCATAATCATCATCATAATCATCATCAAAATCATCATCATAATCATGAGCATAATCATCATCATAATCGTCATCATAATCATCATCATAGTCATCATCATAATAGTCATCATAATCGTCATCATTATAGTCATCATAATCAACATCATGATCATCATCATCATCATCATCAAAATCATCATCATAATCATGAGCATAATCATCATCATAATCGTCATCATAATCATCATAATAGTCATCATAATCGTCATCATTATAGTCATCATAATCAACATCATGATCATCATCATAATCATCATCATAATCATCATCATGATCATCATCATAATCATCATCATAATCATCATCATAACCGTCATCGTAATCATCATCATAATCATCATCATAATCATCATCATAATCATCATCATAATCATCATCATAATCATCATCATAATCATCATCATAATCATCATCAAAATCATCATCATAATCATGGGCATAATCATCATCATAATCATCATCATAATCATCATCATAATCATCATCATAATCATCATCATAATCATCATCAAAATCATCATCATAATCATGGGCATAATCATCATCATAATCGTCATCATAATCATCATCATAGTCATCATCATAATAGTCATCATAATCATCATCATAATCGTCATCATTATAGTCATCATAATCGTCATCATAATCATCATCAAAATCATCATCATGATCATCATCATAATCATCATCATAATCATCATCATAATCATCATCAAAATCATCATCATAATCATGAGCATAATCATCATCATGATCGTCATCATAATCATCATCATAATCATCATCATAATCATCATCAAAATCATCATCATAATCATGAGCATAATCATCATCATAATCGTCATCATAATCATCATCATAGTCATCATCATAATCATCATCATAATCATCATCATAATCATCATCATAATCATCATCATAATCATCATCATAATCATCATCATAACCGTCATCGTAATCATCATCATAATCATCATCATAATCATCATCAAAATCATCATGATCATCATCATAATCATCATCATAATCATCATCATAATCATCATCAAAATCATCATCATAATCATGAGCATAATCATCATCATAATCGTCACCATAATCATCATCATAATCATCATCATAATCATCATCAAAATCATCATCATAATCATGAGCATAATCATCATCATAATCGTCATCATAATCATGATCATAGTCATCATCATAATAGTCATCATAATCGTCATCATTATAGTCATCATAATCATCATCATAGTCATCATCATAATAGTCATCATAATCGTCATCATTATAGTCATCATAATCATCATCATAATCATCATCAGAATCATCATCATAATCATCATCATAATCATCATCATAATCAACATCATAATCATCATCATAACCGTCATCGTAATCGTCATAGTAATCATCATCATAATCATCATCATAATCGTCATCATAATCGTCATCATTATAGTCATCATAATCGTCATCATAATCATCATCATAGTCATCATCATAATAGTCATCATAATCGTCATCATTATAGTCATCATAATCGTCATCATAATCATCATCATCATCATCATCATAATCATCATCATAATCATCATCATAATCAACATCATAATCATCATCATAACCGTCATCGTAATCGTCATAGTAATCATCATCATAATCATCATCATAATCGTCATCATAATCGTCATCATTATAGTCATCATAATCATCATCATAATCATCATCAAAATCATCATCATAATCATGGGCATAATCATCATCATAATCGTCATCATAATCATCATCATAGTCATCATCATAATAGTCATCATAATCATCATCATAATCGTCATCATTATAGTCATCATAATCGTCATCATAATCATCATCAAAATCATCATCATGATCATCATCATAATCATCATCATAATCATCATCATAATCATCATCAAAATCATCATCATAATCATGAGCATAATCATCATCATGATCGTCATCATAATCATCATCATAATCATCATCATAATCATCATCAAAATCATCATCATAATCATGAGCATAATCATCATCATAATCGTCATCATAATCATCATCATAGTCATCATCATAATCATCATCATAATCATCATCATAATCATCATCATAATCATCATCATAATCATCATCATAACCGTCATCGTAATCATCATCATAATCATCATCATAATCATCATCAAAATCATCATGATCATCATCACAATCATCATCATAATCATCATCATAATCATCATCAAAATCATCATCATAATCATGAGCATAATCATCATCATAATCGTCATCATAATCATCATCATAATCATCATCATAATCATCATCAAAATCATCATCATAATCATGAGCATAATCATCATCATAATCGTCATCATAATCATGATCATAGTCATCATCATAATAGTCATCATAATCGTCATCATTATAGTCATCATAATCATCATCATAGTCATCATCATAATAGTCATCATAATCGTCATCATTATAGTCATCATAATCATCATCATAATCATCATCAGAATCATCATCATAATCATCATCATAATCATCATCATAATCAACATCATAATCATCATCATAACCGTCATCGTAATCGTCATAGTAATCATCATCATAATCATCATCATAATCGTCATCATAATCGTCATCATTATAGTCATCATAATCGTCATCATAATCATCATCATAGTCATCATCATAATAGTCATCATAATCGTCATCATTATAGTCATCATAATCGTCATCATAATCATCATCATGATCATCATCATAATCATCATCATAATCATCATCATAATCATAGTTATAATTCATCATCATAATAATGAGCATAATCATCATCATAATCATGAGCATAATCATCATCATAATCATGAGCAGAATCATCATCATAATCGTCATCATAATCATCATCATAATAGTCATCATAATCGTCATCATAATCGTCATCATTATAGTCATCATAATCGTCGTCATAATCATCATCATAGTCATCATCATAATAGTCATCATAATCATCATCAAAATCATCATCATAATCATGAGCATGATCATCATCATAATCATCATCATAATCATCATCATAATCATCGTCATAATCATCATCATTATCGTCATCAAACTCATCATCATAATCATCATCATAATCATCATCATAATCATCATCATAACCGTCATCGTAATCATCATCATAATCATCATCATAATCATCATCATAGTCATCATCATAATCATCATCATAATCATCATCATAATCATCATCATAATCGTCTTCATGGTCATCATCATAATCGTCATCATAATCATCATAATAGTCATCACAATCGTCATCATTATAGTCATCATAATCATCATCATGGTCATCATCATAATCATCATCATAATCATCATCATGATCATCATCATAATCATCATCATAATCATCATCAACATCATCATCATAATCGTCATCATAATCATCATCATAATCATCATCATAATCATCATCATAATCATCATCATAATCATCATCATAACCGTCATCGTAATCATCATCATAATCATCATCATAATCATCATCATAGTCATCATCATAATCATCATCATAATCATCATCATAATCATCATCATAATCGTCTTCATGGTCATCATCATAATCGTCATCATAATCATCATAATAGTCATCATAATCGTCATCATTATAGTCATCATAATCATCATCATGGTCATCATCATAATCATCATCATAATCATCATCATGATCATCATCATAATCATCATCATAATCATCATCAACATCATCATCATAATCGTCATCATAATCATCATCATAATCATCATCATAATCATCATCATAACCGTCATCGTATTCATCATCATAATCATCATCATAATCATCATCATAATCATCATCAAGATCATCATCATAATCATGAGCATAATCATCATCACAATCGTCATCATAATCATCATCATAATCATCATCAGAATCATCATCATAATCGTCATCATAATCATCATCATAATCATCATCATAATCATCATCATAATCATCATCAAAATCATCATCATAATCATGAGCATAATCATCATCATAATCGTCATCATAATCATCATCATAGTCATCATCATAATAGTCATCATAATCGTCATCATTATAGTCATCATAATCATCATCACAATCATCATCAGAATCATCATCATAATCATCATCATAACCATCATCATAATCAACATCATAATCATCATCATAAATCATCATCATAATCATCATCATAATCATCATCATAATGAACATTATAATCATCATCATAACCGTCATCGTAATCGTCATAGTAATCATCATCATAATCATCATCATAATCGTCATCATAATCGTCATCATTATAGTCATCATAATCGTCATCATAATCATCATCATAGTCATCATCATAATAGTCATCATAATCGTCATCATTATAGTCATCATAATCGTCATCATAATAATCATCATGATCATCATCATAATCATCATCATAATCATCATCATAATCATAGTTATAATTCATCATCATAATAATGAGCATAATCATCATGATAATCATCATCATAGTCATCATCATAATCATCATCATAGTCATCATCATAATCATCATCATAATCATCATCATAGTCATCATCATAATCATCATCGTAATCATCATCATAATCATCATCATAATCATCATCATAATCATCATCATAATCATCATCATTATCGTCATCAAACTCATCATCATAATCATCATCATAATCATCATCATAATCATCATCATAACCGTCATCGTAATCATCATCATAATCATCATCATAATCATCATCATAGTCATCATCATAATCATCATCATAATCATCATCATAATCATCATCATAATCGTCTTCATGGTCATCATCATAATCGTCATCATAATCATCATAATAGTCATCATAATCGTCATCATAATCGTCATCATTATAGTCATCATAATCATCATCATGGTCATCATCATAATCATCATCATAATCATCATCATGATCATCATCATAATCATCATCATAATCATCATCAACATCATCATCATAATCGTCATCATAATCATCATCATAATCATCATCATAATCATCATCATAATCATCATCATAATCATCATCATAACCGTCATCGTAATCATCATCAGAATCATCATCATAATCATCATCATAGTCATCATCATAATCATCATCATAATGATCATCATAATCATCATCATAATCGTCTTCATGGTCATCATCATAATCGTCATCATAATCATCATAATAGTCATCATAATCGTCATCATTATAGTCATCATAATCATCATCATGGTCATCATCATAATCATCATCATAATCATCATCATGATCATCATCATAATCATCATCATAATCATCATCAACATCATCATCATAATCGTCATCATAATCATCATCATAATCATCATCATAATCATCATCATAACCGTCATCGTAATCATCATCATAATCATCATCATAATCATCATCATAATCATCATCAAGATCATCATCATAATCATGAGCATAATCATCATCACAATCGTCATCATAATCATCATCATAATCATCATCAGAATCATCATCATAATCGTCATCATAATCATCATCATAATCATCATCATAATCATCATCATAATCATCATCAAAATCATCATCATAATCATGAGCATAATCATCATCATAATCGTCATCATAATCATCATCATAGTCATCATCATAATAGTCATCATAATCGTCATCATTATAGTCATCATAATCATCATCATAATCATCATCAGAATCATCATCATAATCATCATCATAACCATCATCATAATCAACATCATAATCATCATCATAAATCATCATCATAATCATCATCATAATCATCATCATAATGAACATTATAATCATCATCATAACCGTCATCGTAATCGTCATAGTAATCATCATCATAATCATCATCATAATCGTCATCATAATCGTCATCATTATAGTCATCATAATCGTCATCATAATCATCATCATAGTCATCATCATAATAGTCATCATAATCGTCATCATTATAGTCATCATAATCGTCATCATAATAATCATCATGATCATCATCATAATCATCATCATAATCATCATCATAATCATAGTTATAATTCATCATCATAATAATGAGCATAATCATCATGATAATCATCATCTTAGTCATCATCATAATCATCATCATAGTCATCATCATAATCATCATCGTAATCATCATCATAATCATCATCATAATCATCATCATAATCATCATCATAATCATCATCAAGATCATCATCATAATCATGAGCATAATCATCATCACAATCGTCATCATAATCATAATCATAATCATCATCAGAATCATCATCATAATCGTCATCATAATCATCATCATAATCATCATCATAACCGTCATCGTAATCATCATCATAATCATCATCATAATCGTCATCATAATCATCATCATAATCATCATCATTATCATCATCAAAATCATCATCATCATCATCATCATAATCATCATCATAATCATCATCATAACCGTCATCGTTATCATCATCATAATCATCATCATAATCATCATCATAATCATCATCCTAATCGTCTTCATGGTCATCATCATAATCGTCATCATAATCATCGTCATAGTCATCATAATCGTCATCATTATAGTCATCATTGTCATCATCATGATCATCATCATAATCATCATCATAATCATCATCATGATCATCATCATAATCATCATCATAATCATCACCATAATCATGATAATAATCATCATCAAAATCATCATCATAATCATCATCATAATCGTCATCATAATCATCATCATAATCATCATCATAACCGTCATCGTAATCATCATCATAATCATCATCATAATCGTCATCATAATCATCATCATAATCATCATCATAATCATCATCAGAATCATCATCATAATCATGAGCAGAATCATCATCATAATCATCATCATAATAGTCATCATAATCGTCATCATAATCGTCATCATAATCGTCATCATTATAGTCATCATAATCGTCGTTATAATCATCATCATAGTCATCATCATAATCGTCATCATTATAGTCATCATAATCATCATCATGATCATCATCATAATCATCATCATAATCATCATCATAATCATCATCATAATCATCATCATTATCGTCATCAAACTCATCATCATAATCATCATCATAATCATCATCAAGATCATCATCATAATCATGAGCATAATCATCATCACAATCGTCATCATAATCATAATCATAATCATCATCAGAATCATCATCATAATCGTCATCATAATCATCATCATAATCATCATCATAACCGTCATCGTAATCATCATCATAATCATCATCATAATCGTCATCATAATCATCATCATAATCATCATCATTATCATCATCAAAATCATCATCATCATCATCATCATAATCATCATCATAATCATCATCATAACCGTCATCGTTATCATCATCATAATCATCATCATAATCATCATCATAATCATCATCCTAATCGTCTTCATGGTCATCATCATAATCGTCATCATAATCATCGTCATAGTCATCATAATCGTCATCATTATAGTCATCATAGTCATCATCATGATCATCATCATAATCATCATCATAATCATCATCATGATCATCATCATAATCATCATCATAATCATCACCATAATCATGATAATAATCATCATCAAAATCATCATCATAATCATCATCATAATCGTCATCATAATCATCATCATAATCATCATCATAACCGTCATCGTAATCATCATCATAATCATCATCATAATCGTCATCATAATCATCATAATCATCATCATAATCATCATCATAATCATCATCATAATCATCATCAGAATCATCATCATAATCATGAGCAGAATCATCATCATAATCATCATCATAATAGTCATCATAATCATAGTTATAATTCATCATCATAATAATGAGCATAATCATCATGATAATCATCATCATAGTCATCATCATAATCATCATCATAGTCATCATCATAATCATCATCGTAATCATCATCATAATCATCATCATAATCATCATCATAATCATCATCATAATCATCATCAAGATCATCATCATAATCATGAGCATAATCATCATCACAATCGTCATCATAATCATCATCATAATCATCATCAGAATCATCATCATAATCGTCATCATAATCATCATCATAATCATCATCATAACCGTCATCGTAATCATCATCATAATCATCATGATAATCGTCATCATAATCATCATCATAATCATCATCATTATCATCATCAAAATCATCATCATCATCATCATCATAATCATCATCATAATCATCATCATAACCGTCATCGTTATCATCATCATAATCATCATCATAATCATCATCCTAATCGTCTTCATGGTCATCATCATAATCGTCATCATAATCATCGTCATAGTCATCATAATCGTCATCATTATAGTCATCATAGTCATCATCATGATCATCATCATAATCATCATCATAATCATCATCATGATCATCATCATAATCATCATCATAATCATCACCATAATCATGATAATAATCATCATCAAAATCATCATCATAATCATCATCATAATCGTCATCATAATCATCATCATAATCATCACCATAATCATGATAATAATCATCATCAAAATCATCATCATAATCATCATCATAATCGTCATCATAATCATCATCATAATCATCATCATAACCGTCATCGTAATCATCATCATAATCATCATCATAATCGTCATCATAATCATCATAATCATCATCATAATCATCATCATAATCATCATCATAATCATCATCAGAATCATCATCATAATCATGAGCAGAATCATCATCATAATCATCATCATAATAGTCATCATAATCATAGTTATAATTCATCATCATAATAATGAGCATAATCATCATGATAATCATCATCATAGTCATCATCATAATCATCATCATAGTCATCATCATAATCATCATCGTAATCATCATCATAATCATCATCATAATCATCATCATAATCATCATCATAATCATCATCAAGATCATCATCATAATCATGAGCATAATCATCATCACAATCGTCATCATAATCATCATCATAATCATCATCAGAATCATCATCATAATCGTCATCATAATCATCATCATAATCATCATCATAACCGTCATCGTAATCATCATCATAATCATCATGATAATCGTCATCATAATCATCATCATAATCATCATCATTATCATCATCAAAATCATCATCATCATCATCATCATAATCATCATCATAATCATCATCATAACCGTCATCGTTATCATCATCATAATCATCATCATAATCATCATCCTAATCGTCTTCATGGTCATCATCATAATCGTCATCATAATCATCGTCATAGTCATCATAATCGTCATCATTATAGTCATCATAGTCATCATCATGATCATCATCATAATCATCATCATAATCATCATCATGATCATCATCATAATCATCATCATAATCATCACCATAATCATGATAATAATCATCATCAAAATCATCATCATAATCATCATCATAATCGTCATCATAATCATCATCATAATCATCATCATAACCGTCATCGTAATCATCATCATAATCATCATCATAATCGTCATCATAATCATCATCATAATCATCATCATAATCATCATCAGAATCATCATCATAATCATGAGCAGAATCATCATCATAATCATCATCATAATAGTCATCATAATCGTCATCATAATCGTCATCATAATCGTCATCATTATAGTCATCATAATCGTCGTCATAATCATCATCATAGTCATCATCATAATCGTCATCATTATAGTCATCATAATCATCATCATGATCATCATCATAATCATCATCATAATCATCATCATAATCATCATCATAATCATCATCATTATCGTCATCAAACTCATCATCATAATCATCATCATAATCATCATCATAATCATCATCATAACCGTCATCGTAATCATCATCATAATCATCATCATAATCATCATCATAGTCATCATCATAATCATCATCATAATCATCATCATAATCATCATCATAATCATCATCATAATCGTCTTCATGGTCATCATCATAATCGTCATCATAATCATCATAATAGTCATCATAATCGTCATCATTATAGTCATCATAATCATCATCATGGTCATCATCATAATCATCATCATAATCATCATCATGATCATCATAATAATCATCATCATAATCATCATCAAAATCATCATCATAATCGTCATCATAATCATCATCATAATCATCATCATAATCATCATCAAGATCATCATCATAATCATGAGCATAATCATCATCACAATCGTCATCATAATCATAATCATAATCATCATCAGAATCATCATCATAATCGTCATCATAATCATCATCATAATCATCATCATAACCGTCATCGTAATCATCATCATAATCATCATCATAATCGTCATCATAATCATCATCATAATCATCATCATTATCATCATCAAAATCATCATCATCATCATCATCATAATCATCATCATAATCATCATCATAACCGTCATCGTTATCATCATCATAATCATCATCATAATCATCATCATAATCATCATCCTAATCGTCTTCATGGTCATCATCATAATCGTCATCATAATCATCGTCATAGTCATCATAATCGTCATCATTATAGTCATCATAGTCATCATCATGATCATCATCATAATCATCATCATAATCGTCATCATAATCATCATCATAATCATCATCATAACCGTCATCGTAATCATCATCATAATCATCATCATAATCGTCATCATAATCATCATAATCATCATCATAATCATCATCATAATCATCATCATAATCATCATCAGAATCATCATCATAATCATGAGCAGAATCATCATCATAATCATCATCATAATAGTCATCATAATCGTCATCATAATCGTCATCATTATAGTCATCATAATCGTCATCATAATAATCATCATGATCATCATCATAATCATCATCATAATCATCATCATAATCATAGTTATAATTCATCATCATAATAATGAGCATAATCATCATGATAATCATCATCATAGTCATCATCATAATCATCATCATAGTCATCATCATAATCATCATCGTAATCATCATCATAATCATCATCATAATCATCATCATAATCATCATCATAATCATCATCAAGATCATCATCATAATCATGAGCATAATCATCATCACAATCGTCATCATAATCATCATCATAATCATCATCAGAATCATCATCATAATCGTCATCATAATCATCATCATAATCATCATCATAACCGTCATCGTAATCATCATCATAATCATCATCATAATCGTCATCATAATCATCATCATAATCATCATCATTATCATCATCAAAATCATCATCATCATCATCATCATAATCATCATCATAATCATCATCATAACCGTCATCGTTATCATCATCATAATCATCATCATAATCATCATCCTAATCGTCTTCATGGTCATCATCATAATCGTCATCATAATCATCGTCATAGTCATCATAATCGTCATCATTATAGTCATCATAGTCATCATCATGATCATCATCATAATCATCATCATAATCATCATCATGATCATCATCATAATCATCATCATAATCATCACCATAATCATGATAATAATCATCATCAAAATCATCATCATAATCATCATCATAATCGTTATCATAATCATCATCATAATCATCATCATAACCGTCATCGTAATCATCATCATAATCATCATCATAATCGTCATCATAATCATCATCATAATCATCATCATAATCATCATCAGAATCATCATCATAATCATGAGCAGAATCATCATCATAATCATCATCATAATAGTCATCATAATCGTCATCATAATCGTCATCATAATCGTCATCATTATAGTCATCATAATCGTCGTCATAATCATCATCATAGTCATCATCATAATCGTCATCATTATAGTCATCATAATCATCATCATGATCATCATCATAATCATCATCATAATCATCATCATAATCATCATCATAATCATCATCATTATCGTCATCAAACTCATCATCATAATCATCATCATAATCATCATCATAATCATCATCATAACCGTCATCGTAATCATCATCATAATCATCATCATAATCATCATCATAGTCATCATCATAATCATCATCATAATCATTATCATAATCATCATCATAATCATCATCATAATCGTCTTCATGGTCATCATCATAATCGTCATCATAATCATCATAATAGTCATCATAATCGTCATCATTATAGTCATCATAATCATCATCATGGTCATCATCATAATCATCATCATAATCATCATCATGATCATCATAATAATCATCATCATAATCATCATCAAAATCATCATCATAATCGTCATCATAATCATCATCATAATCATCATCATAATCATCATCATAACCGTCATCGTAATCATCATCATAATCATCATCATAATCATCATCATAATCATCATCATAATCATCATAATAATCCTCATCATAATCATCATCATTATCATCATCAAAATCATCATCATCATCATCATCATAATCATCATCATAATCATCATCATAACCGTCATCGTTATCATCATCATAATCATCATCATAATCATCATCATAATCATCATCATCATCATCATCATAATCATCATCATAATCGTCTTCATGGTCATCATCATAATCGTCATCATAATCATCATAATAGTCATCATAATCGTCATCATTATAGTCATCATAATCAACATCATGATCATCATCACAATCATCATCATAATCATCATCATAATCATCATCATAACCGTCATCGTAATCATCATCATAATCATCATCATAATCATCATCATAATCATCATCATAATCATCATCATAATCATCATCATAATCATCATCATAATCATCATCAAAATCATCATCAGAATCATGGGCATAATCATCATCATAATCGTCATCATAATCATCATCATAGTCATCATCATAATAGTCATCATAATCATCATCATAATCGTCATCATTATAGTCATCATAATCGTCATCATAATCATCATCATGATCATCATCATAATCATCATCAAAATCATCATCATGATCATCATCATAATCATCATCATAATCATCATCATAATCATCATCAAAATCATCATCATAATCATGAGCATAATCATCATCATGATCGTCATCATAATCATCATCATAATCATCATCATAATCATCATCAAAATCATCATCATAATCATGAGCATAATCATCATCATAATCGTCATCATAATCATCATCATCGTCATCATCATAATAGTCATCATAATCGTCATCATTATAGTCATCATAATCATCATCAGAATCATCATCATAATCATCATCATAATCATCATCATGATCATCATCATAATCATCATCATAATCATCATCATAACCGTCATCGTAATCATCATCATAATCATCATCATAATCATCATCATAATCATCATCATAATCATCATCATAATCATCATCATAATCATCATCATAATCATCATCAAAATCATAATCATAATCATGGGCATAATCATCATCATAATCGTCATCATAATCATCATCATAGTCATCATCATAATAGTCATCATAATCATCATCATAATCGTCATCATTATAGTCATCATAATCGTCATCATAATCATCATCATGATCATCATCATAATCATCATCAAAATCATCATCATGATCATCATCATAATCATCATCATAATCATCATCATAATCATCATCAAAATCATCATCATAATCATGAGCATAATCATCATCATGATCGTCATCATAATCATCATCATAATCATCATCATAATCATCATCAAAATCATCATCATAATCATGAGCATAATCATCATCATAATCGTCATCATAATCATCATCATAGTCATCATCATAATAGTCATCATAATCGTCATCATTATAGTCATCATAATCATCATCATAATCATCTTCATAATCATCATCGTAATCATCATCATAATCATCATCATAATCATCATCATAATCATCATCATAACCGTCATTGTAATCGTCATAGTAATCATCATCATAATCATCATCATAATCATCATCATAATCATCATCATAATCATAGTTATAATTCATCATCATAATCATGAGCATAATCATCATGATAAGAATCATCATAATCATCATCACAATCGTCATCATAATCATCATCATAGTCATCATCATAATAGTCATCATAATCGTCATCATTATAGTCATCATAATCGTCATCATAATCATCATCATGATCATCATCATAATCATCATCATAATCATCATCATAACCGTCATCGTAATCATCATCATAATCATCATCATAATCATCATCATAATCATCATCATAATCATCATCATAATCATCATCATAATCATCATCATAATCATCATCATAATCATCATCATAATCATCATCATAATCATCATCATAACCGTCATCGTAATCATCATCATAATCATCTTCATAATCATCATCGTAATCATCATCATAATCATCATCATAATCATCATCATAATCATCATCATAATCATCATCATAATCATCATCATAATCATCATCATAATCATGAGCATAATCATCATCATAATCATCATCATAATCATCATCATAATCATCATCATAGTCATCATCATAATCATCATCGTAATCATCATCATAATCATCATCATAATCATCATCATAATCATCATCATAATCACCATCAAGATCATCATCATAATCATGAGCATAATCATCATCACAATCGTCATCATAATCATCATCATAATCATCATCAGAATCATCATCATAATCGTCATCATTATCATCATCATAATCATCATCATAACCGTCATCGTAATCATCATCATAATCATCATGATAATCGTCATCATAATCATCATCATAATCATCATCATTATCATCATCAAAATCATCATCATCATCATCATCATAATCATCATCATAATCATCATCATAACCGTCATCGTTATCATCATCATAATCATCATCATAATCATCATCCTAATCGTCTTCATGGTCATCATCATAATCGTCATCATAATCATCGTCATAGTCATCATAATCGTCATCATTATAGTCATCATAGTCATCATCATGATCATCATCATAATCATCATCATAATCATCATCATGATCATCATCATAATCATCATCATAATCATCACCATAATCATGATAATAATCATCATCAAAATCATCATCATAATCATCATCATAATCGTCATCATAATCATCATCATAATCATCATCATAACCGTCATCGTAATCATCATCATAATCATCATCATAATCGTCATCATAATCATCATCACAATCATCATCATAATCATCATCATAATCATCATCATAATCATCATCAGAATCATCATCATAATCATGAGCAGAATCATCATCATAATCATCATCATAATAGTCATGATAATCGTCATCATAATCGTCATAATAATCGTCATCATTATAGTCATCATAATCGTCGTCATAAACATCATCATAGTCATCATCATAATCGTCATCATTATAGTCATCATAATCATCATCATGATCATCATCATAATCATCATCATAATCATCATCATAATCATCATCATAATCATCATCATTATCGTCATCAAACTCATCATCATAATCATCATCATAATCATCATCATAATCATCATCATAACCGTCATCGTAATCATCATCATAATCATCATCATAATCATCATCAGAATCATCATCATAATCATCATCATAATCATCATCATTATCGTCATCAAACTCATCATCATAATCATCATCATAATCATCATCATAATCATCATCATAACCGTCATCGTAATCATCATCATAATCATCATCATAATCATCATCATAGTCATCATCATAATAATCATCATAATCATCATCATAATCATCATCATAATCATCATCATAATCATCATCATAGTCATCATCATAATCATCATCGTAATCATCATCATAATCATCATCATAATCATCATCATAATCATCATCATAATCATCATCAAGATCATCATCATAATCATGAGCATAATCATCATCACAATCGTCATCATAATCATCATCATAATCATCATCAGAATCATCATCATAATCGTCATCATTATCATCATCATAATCATCATCATAACCGTCATCGTAATCATCATCATAATCATCATCATAATCGTCATCATAATCATCATCATAATCATCATCATTATCATCATCAAAATCATCATCATCATCATCATCATAATCATCATCATAATCATCATCATAACCGTCATCGTTATCATCATCATAATCATCATCATAATCATCATCATAATCATCATCCTAATCGTCTTCATGGTCATCATCATAATCGTCATCATAATCATCGTCATAGTCATCATAATCGTCATCATTATAGTCATCATAGTCATCATCATGATCATCATCATAATCATCATCATAATCATCATCATGATCATCATCA
This sequence comes from Coelioxys conoideus, assembly GCA_947623535.1. NCBI lineage: Eukaryota > Metazoa > Arthropoda > Insecta > Hymenoptera > Megachilidae > Coelioxys > Coelioxys conoideus. The sequence continues at coordinate 2,685,032 of CANQJN010000008.1, forward strand.
TAATCATCATCATAATCATCACCATAATCATGATAATAATCATCATCAAAATCATCATCATAATCATCATCATAATCGTCATCATAATCATCATCATAATCATCATCATAACCGTCATCGTAATCATCATCATAATCATCATCATAATTGTCATCATAATCATCATCATAATCATCATCATAATCATCATCATAATCATCATCATAATCATCATCAGAATCATCATCATAATCATGAGCAGAATCATCATCATAATCATCATCATAATAGTCATGATAATCGTCATCATAATCGTCATAATAATCGTCATCATTATAGTCATCATAATCGTCGTCATAATCATCATCATAGTCATCATCATAATCGTCATCATTATAGTCATCATAATCATCATCATGATCATCATCATAATCATCATCATAATCATCATCATAATCATCATCATAATCATCATCATTATCGTCATCAAACTCATCATCATAATCATCATCATAATCATCATCATAATCATCATCATAATCATCATCATAATCATCATCAAAATCATCATCATAATCATGAGCATAATCATCATCATGATCGTCATCATAATCATCATCATAATCATCATCATAATCATCATCAAAATCATCATCATAATCATGAGCATAATCATCATCATAATCGTCATCATAATCATCATCATAGTCATCATCATAATAGTCATCATAATCGTCATCATTATAGTCATCATAATCATCATCATGGTCATCATCATAATCATCATCATAATCATCATCATGATCATCATAATAATCATCATCATAATCATCATCAAAATCATCATCATAATCGTCATCATAATCATCATCATAATCATCATCATAATCATCATCATAACCGTCATCGTAATCATCATCATAATCATCATCATAATCATCATCATAATCATCATCATAATCATCATCAAGATCATCATCATAATCATGAGCATAATCATCATCACAATCGTCATCATAATCATCATCATAATCATCATCAGAATCATCATCATAATCGTCATCATAATCATCATCATAATCATCATCATAACCGTCATCATAATCATCATCATGATCATCATCATAATCATCATCATAATCATCATCATAATCCTCATCATAATCATCATCATTATCATCATCAAAATCATCATCATCATCATCATCATAATCATCATCATAATCATCATCATAACCGTCATCGTTATCATCATCATAATCATCATCATAATCATCATCATAACCGTCATCGTAATCATCATCATAATCATCATCATAATCATCATCATAATCATCATCATAATCATCATCATAATCATCATCATAATCGTCATCATTATAGTCATCATAATCGTCATCATAATCATCATCATGATCATTATCATAATCATCATCAAAATCATCATCATGACCATCATCATAATCATCATCATAATCATCATCATAATCATCATCATAATCATCATCAAAATCATCATCATAATCATGAGCATAATCATCATCATGATCGTCATCATAATCATCATCATAATCATCATCATAATCATCATCAAAATCATCATCATAATCATGAGCATAATCATCATCATAATCGTCATCATAATCATCATCATAGTCATCATCATAATAGTCATCATAATCGTCATCATTATAGTCATCATAATCATCATCAGAATCATCATCATAATCATCATCATAATCATCATCATAATCAACATCATAATCATCATCATAATCATCATCATAATCATCATCATAATCATCATCATAACCGTCATTGTAATCGTCATAGTAATCATCATCATAATCATCATCATAATCGTCATCATAATCGTCATCATTATAGTCATCATAATCGTCATCATAATCATCATCATAGTCATCATCATAATAGTCATCATAATCGTCATCATTATAGTCATCATAATCGTCATCATAATCATCATCATGATCATCATCATAATCATCATCATAATCATCATCATAATCATAGTTATAATTCATCATCATAATCATGAGCATAATCATCATGATAAGAATCATCATAATCATCATCACAATCGTCATCATAATCATCATCATAGTCATCATCATAATAGTCATCATAATCGTCATCATTATAGTCATCATAATCGTCATCATAATCATCATCATGATCATCATCATAATCATCATCATAATCATCATCATAACCGTCATCGTAATCATCATCATAATCATCATCATAATCATCATCATAATCATCATCATAATCATCATCATAATCATCATCATAATCATCATCATAATCATCATCATAATCATCATCATAATCATCACCATAATCATCATCATAACCGTCATCGTAATCATCATCATAATCATCTTCATAATCATCATCGTAATCATCATCATAATCACCATCATAATCATCATCATAATCATCATCATAATCATCATCATAATCATCATCATAATCATGAGCATAATCATCATCATAATCATCATCATAATCATCATCATAATCATCATCATAATCATGAGCATAATCATCATCATAATCATCATCATAATCATCATCAAAATCATCATCATAATCATGAGCATAATCATCATCATAATAGTCATCATAATCATCATCATAATCGTCATCATTATAGTCATCATAATCGTCATCATAATCATCATCATAGTCATCATCATAATAGTCATCATAATCGTCATCATTATAGTCATCATAATCATCAGCATAATCATCATCACAATCGTCATCATAATCATCATCATAATCATCATCAGAATCATCATCATATTCGTCATCATAATCATCATCATAATCATCATCATAACCGTCATCGTAATCATCATCATAATCATCATCATAATCGTCATCATAATCATCATCATAATCATCATCATTATCATCATCAAAATCATCATCATCATCATCATCATAATCATCATCATAATCATCATCATAACCGTCATCGTTATCATCATCATAATCATCATCATAATCATCATCATAATCATCATCCTAATCGTCTTCATGGTCATCATCATAATCGTCATCATAATCATCGTCATAGTCATCATAATCGTCATCATTATAGTCATCATAGTCATCATCATGATCATCATCATAATCATCATCATAATCATCATCATGATCATCATCATAATCATCATCATAATCATCACCATAATCATGATAATAATCATCATCAAAATCATCATCATAATCATCATCATAATCGTCATCATAATCATCATCATAATCATCATCATAACCGTCATCGTAATCATCATCATAATCATCATCATAATCGTCATCATAATCATCATCATAATCATCATCATAATCATCATCATAATCATCATCATAATCATCATCAGAATCATCATCATAATCATGAGCAGAATCATCATCATAATCGTCATCATAATCATCATCATAATAGTCATCATAATCGTCATCATAATCGTCATCATTATAGTCATCATAATCGTCGTCATAATCATCATCATAGTCATCATCATAATAGTCATCATAATCGTCATCATTATAGTCATCATAATCATCATCATGATCATCATCATAATCATCATCATAATCATCATCATAATCATCATCATAATCATCATCATTATCGTCATCAAACTCATCATCATAATCATCATCATAATCATCATCATAATCATCATCATAACCGTCATCGTAATCATCATCATAATCATCATCATAATCATCATCATAGTCATCATCATAATCATCATCATAATCATCATCATAATCATCATCATAATCGTCTTCATGGTCATCATCATAATCGTCATCATAATCATCATAATAGTCATCATAATCGTCATCATTATAGTCATCATAATCATCATCATGGTCATCATCATAATCATCATCATAATCATCATCATGATCATCATCATAATCATCATCATAATCATCATCAAAATCATCATCATAATCGTCATCATAATCATCATCATAATCATCATCATAATCATCATCATAACCGTCATCGTAATCATCATCATAATCATCATCATAATCATCATCATAATCATCATCATAATCATCATCAAGATCATCATCATAATCATGAGCATAATCATCATCACAATCGTCATCATAATCATCATCATAATCATCATCAGAATCATCATCATAATCGTCATCATAATCATCATCATAATCATCATCATAACCGTCATCGTAATCATCATCATAATCATCATCATAATCGTCATCATAATCATCATCATAGTCATCATCATAATATTCATCATAATCGTCATCATAATCGTCATCATTATAGTCATCATAATCGTCATCATAATCATCAGCATAGTCATCATCATAATAGTCATCATAATCGTCATCATTATAGTCATCATAATCGTCATCATAATCATCATCATGGTCATCATCATAATCATCATCATAATCATCATCATAACCGTCATCGTAATCATCATCATAATCATCATCATAATCATCATCATAATCATCATCATAATCATCATCCTAATCGTCTTCATGGTCATCATCATAATCGTCATCATAATCATCGTCATAGTCATCATAATCGTCATCATTATAGTCATCGTAGTCATCATCATGATCATCATCATAATCATCATCATAATCATCATCATGATCATCATCATAATCATCATCATAATCATCACCATAATCATGATAATAATCATCATCATAATCATCATCATAATCATCATCATAATCATCATCATAATCATCATCAGAATCATCATCATAATCATGAGCAGAATCATCATCATAATCGTCATCATAATCATCATCATAATAGTCATCATAATCGTCATCATAATCGTCATCATTATAGTCATCATAATCGTCGTCATAATCATCATCATAGTCATCATCATAATAGTCATCATAATCGTCATCATTATAGTCATCATAATCATCATCATGATCATCATCATAATCATCATCATAATCATCATCATAATCATCATCATAATCATCATCATTATCGTCATCAAACTCATCATCATAATCATCATCATAATCATCATCATAATCATCATCATAACCGTCATCGTAATCATCATCATAATCATCATCATAATCATCATCATAGTCATCATCATAATCATCATCATAATCATCATCATAATCATCATCATAATCGTCTTCATGGTCATCATCATAATCGTCATCATAATCATCATAATAGTCATCATAATCGTCATCATTATAGTCATCATAATCGTCATCATAATCATCAGCATAGTCATCATCATAATAGTCATCATAATCGTCATCATTATAGTCATCATAATCGTCATCATAATCATCATCATGATCATCATCATAATCATCATCATAATCATCATCATAACCGTCATCGTAATCATCATCATAATCATCATCATAATCATTATCAAAATCATCATCATAATCGTCATCATAATCATCATCATAATCATCATCATAATCATCATCATAACCGTCATCGTAATCATCATCATAATCATCATCATAATCATCATCATAATCATGAGCATAATCATCATCATAATAGTCATCATAATCATCATCATAATCGTCATCATTATAGTCATCATAATCGTCATCATAATCATCATCATAGTCATCATCATAATAGTCATCATAATCGTCATCAATATAGTCATCATAATCATCAGCATGATCATCATCATAATCATCATCAAAATCATCATCATAATCGTCATCATAATCATCATCATAATCATCATCATAATCATCATCATAACCGTCATCGTAATCATCATCATAATCATCATCATAATCATCATCATAATCATCATCAAGATCATCATCATAATCATGAGCATAATCATCATCACAATCGTCATCATAATCATCATCATAATCATCATCAGAATCATCATCATAATCGTCATCATAATAATCATCATAATCATCATCATAACCGTCATCGTAATCATCATCATAATCATCATCATAATCGTCATCATAATCATCATCATAATCATCATCATAATCATCATCAAAATCATCATCATCATCATCATCATAATCATCATCATAATCATCATCATAACCGTCATCGTTATCATCATCATAATCATCATCATAATCATCATCATAATCATCATCCTAATCGTCTTCATGGTCATCATCATAATCGTCATCATAATCATCGTCATAGTCATCATAATCGTCATCATTATAGTCATCATAGTCATCATCATGATCATCATCATAATCATCATCATAATCATCATCATGATCATCATCATAATCATCATCATAATCATCACCATAATCATGATAATAATCATCATCAAAATCATCATCATAATCATCATCATAATCATCATCTTAATCATCATCATAATCATCATCATAATCATCATCATAACCGTCATCGTAATCATCATCATAATCATCTTAATAATCATCATCGTAATCATCATCCTAATCGTCTTCATGGTCATCATCATAATCGTCATCATAATCATCGTCATAGTCATCATAATCGTCATCATTATAGTCATCATAGTCATCATCATGATCATCATCATAATCATCATCATAATCGTCATCATAATCATCATCATAGTCATCATCATAATAGTCATCATAATCGTCATCATTATAGTCATCATAATCGTCATCATAATCATCATCATGATCATCATCATAATCATCATCATAATCATCATCATAACCGTCATCGTAATCATCATCATAATCATCGTCATAATCATCATCATAATCATCATCATAATCATCATCATAATCATCATCATAATCATCATCATAATCATCATCATAATCATCATCATAATCATCATCATAATCATCATCATAATCATCATCATAACCGTCATCGTAATCATGAGCATAATCATCATCATAATCATCATCATAATCATCATCAAAATCATCAACATAATCATGAGCGTAATCATCATCATAATAGTCATCATAATCATCATCATAATCGTCATCATTATAGTCATCATAATCGTCATCATAATCATCATCATAGTCATCATCATAATAGTCATCATAATCGTCATCATTATAGTCATCATAATCATCAGCATGATCATCATCATAATCATCATCAAAATCATCATCATAATCGTCATCATAATCATCATCATAATCATCATCATAATCATCATCATAACCGTCATCGAAATCATCATCATAATCATCATCATAATCATCATCATAATCATCATCATAATCATGAGCATAATCATCATCATAATAGTCATCATAATCATCATCATAATCGTCATCATTATAGTCATCATAATCGTCATCATAATCATCATCATAGTCATCATCATAATAGTCATCATAATCGTCATCAATATAGTCATCATAATCATCAGCATGATCATCATCATAATCATCATCAAAATCATCATCATAATCGTCATCATAATCATCATCATAATCATCATCATAATCATCATCATAACCGTCATCGTAATCATCATCATAATCATCATCATAATCATCATCATAATCATCATCATAATCATCATCAAGATCATCATCATAATCATGAGCATAATCATCATCACAATCGTCATCATAATCATCATCATAATCATCATCAGAATCATCATCATATTCGTCATCATAATCATCATCATAATCATCATCATAACCGTCATCGTAATCATCATCATAATCATCATCATAATCGTCATCATAATCATCATCATAATCATCATCATTATCATCATCAAAATCATCATCATCATCATCATCATAATCATCATCATAATCATCATCATAACCGTCATCGTTATCATCATCATAATCATCATCATAATCATCATCATAATCATCATCCTAATCGTCTTCATGGTCATCATCATAATCGTCATCATAATCATCGTCATAGTCATCATCATGATCATCATCATAATCATCATCATAATCATCATCATGATCATCATCATAATCATCATCATAATCATCACCATAATCATGATAATAATCATCATCAAAATCATCATCATAATCATCATCATAATCGTCATCATAATCATCATCATAATCATCATCATAACCGTCATCGTAATCATCATCATAATCATCATCATAATCGTCATCATAATCATCATCATAATCATCATCATAATCATCATCATAATCATCATCATAATCATCATCAGAATCATCATCATAATCATGAGCAGAATCATCATCATAATCGTCATCATAATCATCATCATAATAGTCATCATAATCGTCATCATAATCGTCATCATTATAGTCATCATAATCGTCGTCATAATCATCATCATAGTCATCATCATAATAGTCATCATAATCGTCATCATTATAGTCATCATAATCATCATCATGATCATCATCATAATCATCATCATAATCATCATCATAATCATCATCATAATCATCATCATTATCGTCATCAAACTCATCATCATAATCATCATCATAATCATCATCATAATCATCATCATAACCGTCATCGTAATCATCATCATAATCATCATCATAATCATCATCATAGTCATCATCATAATCATCATCATAATCATCATCATAATCATCATCATAATCGTCTTCATGGTCATCATCATAATCGTCATCATAATCATCATAATAGTCATCATAATCGTCATCATTATAGTCATCATAATCATCATCATGGTCATCATCATAATCATCATCATAATCATCATCATGATCATCATCATAATCATCATCATAATCATCATCAAAATCATCATCATAATCGTCATCATAATCATCATCATAATCATCATCATAATCATCATCATAACCGTCATCGTAATCATCATCATAATCATCATCATAATCATCATCATAATCATCATCATAATCATCATCAAGATCATCATCATAATCATGAGCATAATCATCATCACAATCGTCATCATAATCATCATCATAATCATCATCAGAATCATCATCATAATCGTCATCATAATCATCATCATAATCATCATCATAACCGTCATCGTAATCATCATCATAATCATCATCATAATCGTCATCATAATCATCATCATAGTCATCATCATAATAGTCATCATAGTCGTCATCATAATCGTCATCATTATAGTCATCATAATCGTCATCATAATCATCAGCATAGTCATCATCATAATAGTCATCATAATCGTCATCATTATAGTCATCATAATCGTCATCATAATCATCATCATGATCATCATCATAATCATCATCATAATCATCATCATAACCGTCATCGTAATCATCATCATAATCATCATCATAATCATCATCATAATCATCATCATAATCATCATCATAATCATCATCATAATCATCATCATAATCATCATCATAATCATCATCATAATCATCATCATAATCATCATCATAACCGTCATCGTAATCATCATCATAATCATCTTCATAATCATCATCACAATCGTCATCATAATCATCATCAGAATCATCATCATAATCGTCATCATAATCATCATCATAATCATCATCATAATCATCATCATAATCATCATCAAAATCATCATCATAATCGTCATCATAATCATCATCATAATCATCATCATAATCATCATCATAACCGTCATCGTAATCATCATCATAATCATCATCATAATCATCATCATAATCATCATCATAATCATCATCAAGATCATCATCATAATCATGAGCATAATCATCATCACAATCGTCATCATAATCATCATCATAATCATCATCAGAATCATCATCATAATCGTCATCATAATCATCATCATAATCATCATCATAACCGTCATCGTAATCATCATCATAATCATCATCATAATCGTCATCATAATCATCATCATAGTCATCATCATAATAGTCATCATAATCGTCATCATAATCGTCATCATTATAGTCATCATAATCGTCATCATAATCATCAGCATAGTCATCATCATAATAGTCATCATAATCGTCATCATTATAGTCATCATAATCGTCATCATAATCATCATCATGATCATCATCATAATCATCATCATAATCATCATCATAACCGTCATCGTAATCATCATCATAATCATCATCATAATCATCATCATAATCATCATCATAATCATCATCATAATCATCATCATAATCATCATCATAATCATCATCATAATCATCATCATAATCATCATCATAATCATCATCATAACCGTCATCGTAATCATCATCATAATCATCTTCATAATCATCATCACAATCGTCATCATAATCATCATCATAATCATCATCAGAATCATCATCATAATCGTCATCATAATCATCATCATAATCATCATCATAATCATCATCATAATCATCATCATAATCATCATCATAATCATCATCATAATCATCATCATAACCGTCATCGTAATCATCATCATAATCATCTTCATAATCATCATCGTAATCATTATCATAATCATCATCATAATCATCATCATAATCATCATCATAATCATCATCATAATCATGAGCATAATCATCATCATAATCATCATCATAATCATGAGCATAATCATCATCATAATCATCATCATAATCATCATCAAAATCATCATCATAATCATCATCATAATCATCATCATAATCATCATCATTATCGTCATCAAACTCATCATCATAATCATCATCATAATCATCATCATAATCATCATCATAATCATCATCCTAATCATCATCATAATCATCATCATAACCGTCATCATTATAGTCATCATAATCATCATCATAATCATCATCATAATCATCATCATAATCATCATCAGAATCATCATCATAATCATGAGCAGAATCATCATCATAATCGTCATCATAATCATCATCATAATAGTCATCATAATCGTCATCATAATCGTCATCATTATAGTCATCATAATCGTCGTCATAATCATCATCATAGTCATCATCATAATAGTCATCATAATCGTCATCATTATAGTCATCATAATCATCATCATGATCATCATCATAATCATCATCATAATCATCATCATAATCATCATCATAATCATCATCATTATCGTCATCAAACTCATCATCATAATCATCATCATAATCATCATCATAATCATCATCATAACCGTCATCGTAATCATCATCATAATCATCATCATAATCATCATCATAATCATCATCATAGTCATCATCATAATCATCATCATAATCATCATCATAATCATCATCATAATCGTCTTCATGGTCATCATCATAATCGTCATCATAATCATCATAATAGTCATCATAATCGTCATCATTATAGTCATCATAATCATCATCATGGTCATCATCATAATCATCATCATAATCATCATCATGATCATCATCATAATCATCATCATAATCATCATCAAAATCATCATCATAATCGTCATCATAATCATCATCCTAATCATCATCATAATCATCATCATAACCGTCATCGTTATCATCATCATAATCATCATCATAATCATCATCATAATCATCATCATAATCATCATCATAATCATCATCAAGATCATCATCATAATCATGAGCATAATCATCATCACAATCGTCATCATAATCATCATCATAATCATCATCAGAATCATCATCATAATCGTCATCATAATCATCATCATAATCATCATCATAATCATCATCATAACCGTCATCGTAATCATCATCATAATCATCATCATAATCGTCATCATAATCATCATCATAGTCATCATCATAATAGTCATCATAATCGTCATCATAATCGTCATCATTATAGTCATCATAATCGTCATCATAATCATCAGCATAGTCATCATCATAATAGTCATCATAATCGTCATCATTATAGTCATCATAATCATCATCATGATCATCATCATGATCATCATCATAATCATCATCATAATCCTCATCATAATCATCATCATTATCATCATCAAAATCATCATCATCATCATCATCGTAATCATCATCATAATCATCATCATAACCGTCATCGTTATCATCATCATAATCATCATCATAATCATCATCACAATCGTCATCATAATCATCATCATAATCATCATCAGAATCATCATCATAATCGTCATCATAATCATCATCATAATCATCATCATAACCGTCATCGTAATCATCATCATAATCATCATCATAATCGTCATCATAATCATCATCATAGTCATCATCATAATAGTCATCATAATCGTCATCATAATCGTCATCATTATAGTCATCATAATCGTCATCATAATCATCAGCATAGTCATCATCATAATAGTCATCATAATCGTCATCATTATAGTCATCATAATCATCATCATGATCATCATCATAATCATCATCATAATCATCATCATAATCCTCATCATAATCATCATCATTATCATCATCAAAATCATCATCATCATCATCATCGTAATCATCATCATAATCATCATTATAACCGTCATCGTTATCATCATCATAATCATCATCATAATCATCATCAAAATCATCATCATAATCGTCATCATAATCATCATCATAATCATCATCATAATCATCATCATAACCGTCATCGTTATCATCATCATAATCATCATCATAATCATCATCAAAATCATCATCATAATCGTCATCATAATCATCATCATAATCATCATCATAATCATCATCATAACCGTCATCATAATCATCATCATAATCATCATCATAATCATCATCAAGATCATCATCATAATCATGAGCATAATCATCATCACAATCGTCATCATAATCATCATCATAATCATCATCAGAATCATCATCATAATCGTCATCATAATCATCATCATAATCATCATCATAACCGTCATCGTAATCATCATCATAATCATCATCATAATCGTCATCATAATCATCATCATTATAGTCATCATAATCGTCATCATAATCATCAGCATAGTCATCATCATAATAGTCATCATAATCGTCATCATTATAGTCATCATAATCATCATCATGATCGTCATCATGATCATCATCATAATCATCATCATAATCCTCATCATAATCATCATCATTATCATCATCAAAATCATCATCATCATCATCATCGTAATCATCATCATAATCATCATCATAACCGTCATCGTTATCATCATCATAATCATCATCATAATCATCATCATAATCATCATCAAAATCATCATCATAATCGTCATCATAATCATCATCATAATCATCATCATAGTCATCATCATAATCATCATCATAATCATCATCATAATCATCATCATAATCATCATCGTAATCGTCTTCATGGTCATCATCATAATCGTCATCATAATCATCATAATAGTCATCATAATCGACATCATTATAGTCATCATAATCAACATCATGATCATCATCATAATCATCATCAAAATCATCATCATAATCATGAGCATAATCATCATCATAATCGTCATCATAATCATCATCATAGTCATCATCATAATAGTCATCATAATCGTCATCGTAATCATCATCATAATCATCATCATAACCGTCATCGTTATCATCATCATAATCATCATCATAATCATCATCATAATCATCATCAAAATCATCATCATAATCGTCATCATAATCATCATCATAATCATCATCATAGTCATCATCATAATCATCATCATAATCATCATCATAATCATCATCATAATCATCATCATAATCGTCTTCATGGTCATCATCATAATCGTCATCATAATCATCATAATAGTCATCATAATCGACATCATTATAGTCATCATAATCAACATCATGATCATCATCATAATCATCATCAAAATCATCATCATAATCATGAGCATAATCATCATCATAATCGTCATCATAATCATCATCATAGTCATCATCATAATAGTCATCATAATCGTCATCATTATAGTCATCATAATCATCATCAGAATCATCATCATGACCGTCATCGTTATCATCATCATAATCATCATCATAATCATCATCATAATCATCATCCTAATCGTCTTCATGGTCATCATAATAATCGTCATCATAATCATCGTCATAGTCATCATAATCGTCATCATTATAGTCATCATAGTCATCATCATGATCATCATCATAATCATCATCCTAATCATCATCATAATCATCATCATAACCGTCATCGTAATCATCATCATAATCATCATCATAATCATCATCATAATCATCATCATAATCATCATCATAATCATCATCAAGATCATCATCATAATCATGAGCATAATCATCATCACAATCGTCATCATAATCATCATCATAATCATCATCAGAATCATCATCATAATCGTCATCATAATCATCATCATAATCATCATCATAATCATCATCATAACCGTCATCGTAATCATCATCATAATCATCATCATAATCGTCATCATAATCATCATCATAGTCATCATCATAATAGTCATCATAATCGTCATCATAATCGTCATCATTATAGTCATCATAATCGTCATCATAATCATCAGCATAGTCATCATCATAATAGTCATCATAATCGTCATCATTATAGTCATCATAATCATCATCATGATCATCATCATGATCATCATCATAATCATCATCATAATCCTCATCATAATCATCATCATTATCATCATCAAAATCATCATCATCATCATCATCGTAATCATCATCATAATCATCATCATAACCGTCATCGTTATCATCATCATAATCATCATCATAATCATCATCACAATCGTCATCATAATCATCATCATAATCATCATCAGAATCATCATCATAATCGTCATCATAATCATCATCATAATCATCATCATAACCGTCATCGTAATCATCATCATAATCATCATCATAATCGTCATCATAATCATCATCATAGTCATCATCATAATAGTCATCATAATCGTCATCATAATCGTCATCATTATAGTCATCATAATCGTCATCATAATCATCAGCATAGTCATCATCATAATAGTCATCATAATCGTCATCATTATAGTCATCATAATCATCATCATGATCATCATCATAATCATCATCATAATCATCATCATAATCCTCATCATAATCATCATCATTATCATCATCAAAATCATCATCATCATCATCATCGTAATCATCATCATAATCATCATCATAACCGTCATCGTTATCATCATCATAATCATCATCATAATCATCATCAAAATCATCATCATAATCGTCATCATAATCATCATCATAATCATCATCATAATCATCATCATAACCGTCATCGTTATCATCATCATAATCATCATCATAATCATCATCAAAATCATCATCATAATCGTCATCATAATCATCATCATAATCATCATCATAATCATCATCATAACCGTCATCATAATCATCATCATAATCATCATCATAATCATCATCAAGATCATCATCATAATCATGAGCATAATCATCATCACAATCGTCATCATAATCATCATCATAATCATCATCAGAATCATCATCATAATCGTCATCATAATCATCATCATAATCATCATCATAACCGTCATCGTAATCATCATCATAATCATCATCATAATCGTCATCATAATCATCATCATAGTCATCATCATAATAGTCATCATAATCGTCATCATAATCGTCATCATTATAGTCATCATAATCGTCATCATAATCATCAGCATAGTCATCATCATAATAGTCATCATAATCGTCATCATTATAGTCATCATAATCATCATCATGATCATCATCATGATCATCATCATAATCATCATCATAATCCTCATCATAATCATCATCATTATCATCATCAAAATCATCATCATCATCATCATCGTAATCATCATCATAATCATCATCATAACCGTCATCGTTATCATCATCATAATCATCATCATAATCATCATCATAATCATCATCAAAATCATCATCATAATCGTCATCATAATCATCATCATAATCATCATCATAGTCATCATCATAATCATCATCATAATCATCATCATAATCATCATCATAATCATCATCATAATCGTCTTCATGGTCATCATCATAATCGTCATCATAATCATCATAATAGTCATCATAATCGACATCATTATAGTCATCATAATCAACATCATGATCATCATCATAATCATCATCAAAATCATCATCATAATCATGAGCATAATCATCATCATAATCGTCATCATAATCATCATCATAGTCATCATCATAATAGTCATCATAATCGTCATCATTATAGTCATCATAATCATCATCAGAATCATCATCATGACCGTCATCGTTATCATCATCATAATCATCATCATAATCATCATCATAATCATCATCCTAATCGTCTTCATGGTCATCATCATAATCGTCATCATAATCATCGTCATAGTCATCATAATCGTCATCATTATAGTCATCATAGTCATCATCATGATCATCATCATAATCATCATCATAATCATCATCATGATCATCATCATAATCATCATCATAATCATCACCATAATCATGATAATAATCATCATCAAAATCATCATCATAATCATCATCATAATCGTCATCATAATCATCATCATAATCATCATCATAATCGTCATCATAATCATCATCATAATCATCATCATAATCATCATCATAATCATCATCATAATCATCATCAGAATCATCATCATAATCATGAGCAGAATCATCATCATAATCGTCATCATAATCATCATCATAATAGTCATCATAATCGTCATCATAATCGTCATCATTATAGTCATCATAATCGTCGTCATAATCATCATCATAGTCATCATCATAATAGTCATCATAATCGTCATCATTATAGTCATCATAATCATCATCATGATCATCATCATAATCATCATCATAATCATCATCATAATCATCATCATAATCATCATCATTATCGTCATCAAACTCATCATCATAATCATCATCATAATCATCATCATAATCATCATCATAACCGTCATCGTAATCATCATCATAATCATCATCATAATCATCATCATAATCATCATCATAGTCATCATCATAATCATCATCATAATCATCATCATAATCATCATCATAATCGTCTTCATGGTCATCATCATAATCGTCATCATAATCATCATAATAGTCATCATAATCGTCATCATTATAGTCATCATAATCATCATCATGGTCATCATCATAATCATCATCATAATCATCATCATGATCATCATCATAATCATCATCATAATCATCATCAAAATCATCATCATAATCGTCATCATAATCATCATCCTAATCATCATCATAATCATCATCATAACCGTCATCGTAATCATCATCATAATCATCATCATAATCATCATCATAATCATCATCATAATCATCATCATAATCATCATCAAGATCATCATCATAATCATGAGCATAATCATCATCACAATCGTCATCATAATCATCATCATAATCATCATCAGAATCATCATCATAATCGTCATCATAATCATCATCATAATCATCATCAGAATCATCATCATAATCATGAGCAGAATCATCATCATAATCGTCATCATAATCATCATCATAATAGTCATCATAATCGTCATCATAATCGTCATCATTATAGTCATCATAATCGTCGTCATAATCATCATCATAGTCATCATCATAATAGTCATCATAATCGTCATCATAATCGTCATCATTATAGTCATCATAATCGTCATCATAATCATCAGCATAGTCATCATCATAATAGTCATCATAATCGTCATCATTATAGTCATCATAATCATCATCATGATCATCATCATGATCATCATCATAATCATCATCATAATCCTCATCATAATCATCATCATTATCATCATCAAAATCATCATCATCATCATCATCGTAATCATCATCATAATCATCATCATAACCGTCATCGTTATCATCATCATAATCATCATCATAATCATCATCACAATCGTCATCATAATCATCATCATAATCATCATCAGAATCATCATCATAATCGTCATCATAATCATCATCATAATCATCATCATAACCGTCATCGTAATCATCATCATAATCATCATCATAATCGTCATCATAATCATCATCATAGTCATCATCATAATAGTCATCATAATCGTCATCATAATCGTCATCATTATAGTCATCATAATCGTCATCATAATCATCAGCATAGTCATCATCATAATAGTCATCATAATCGTCATCATTATAGTCATCATAATCATCATCATGATCATCATCATAATCATCATCATAATCATCATCATAATCCTCATCATAATCATCATCATTATCATCATCAAAATCATCATCATCATCATCATCGTAATCATCATCATAATCATCATCATAACCGTCATCGTTATCATCATCATAATCATCATCATAATCATCATCAAAATCATCATCATAATCGTCATCATAATCATCATCATAATCATCATCATAATCATCATCATAACCGTCATCGTTATCATCATCATAATCATCATCATAATCATCATCAAAATCATCATCATAATCGTCATCATAATCATCATCATAATCATCATCATAATCATCATCATAACCGTCATCATAATCATCATCATAATCATCATCATAATCATCATCAAGATCATCATCATAATCATGAGCATAATCATCATCACAATCGTCATCATAATCATCATCATAATCATCATCAGAATCATCATCATAATCGTCATCATAATCATCATCATAATCATCATCATAACCGTCATCGTAATCATCATCATAATCATCATCATAATCGTCATCATAATCATCATCATAGTCATCATCATAATAGTCATCATAATCGTCATCATAATCGTCATCATTATAGTCATCATAATCGTCATCATAATCATCAGCATAGTCATCATCATAATAGTCATCATAATCGTCATCATTATAGTCATCATAATCATCATCATGATCATCATCATGATCATCATCATAATCATCATCATAATCCTCATCATAATCATCATCATTATCATCATCAAAATCATCATCATCATCATCATCGTAATCATCATCATAATCATCATCATAACCGTCATCGTTATCATCATCATAATCATCATCATAATCATCATCATAATCATCATCAAAATCATCATCATAATCGTCATCATAATCATCATCATAATCATCATCATAGTCATCATCATAATCATCATCATAATCATCATCATAATCATCATCATAATCATCATCATAATCGTCTTCATGGTCATCATCATAATCGTCATCATAATCATCATAATAGTCATCATAATCGACATCATTATAGTCATCATAATCAACATCATGATCATCATCATAATCATCATCAAAATCATCATCATAATCATGAGCATAATCATCATCATAATCGTCATCATAATCATCATCATAGTCATCATAATCGTCATCATTATAGTCATCATAATCATCATCAGAATCATCATCATGACCGTCATCGTTATCATCATCATAATCATCATCATAATCATCATCATAATCATCATCCTAATCGTCTTCATGGTCATCATCATAATCGTCATCATAATCATCGTCATAGTCATCATAATCGTCATCATTATAGTCATCATAGTCATCATCATGATCATCATCATAATCATCATCATAATCATCATCATGATCATCATCATAATCATCATCATAATCATCACCATAATCATGATAATAATCATCATCAAAATCATCATCATAATCATCATCATAATCGTCATCATAATCATCATCATAATCATCATCATAATCGTCATCATAATCATCATAATAGTCATCATAATCGTCATCATTATAGTCATCATAATCATCATCATGGTCATCATCATAATCATCATCATAATCATCATCATGATCATCATCATAATCATCATCATAATCATCATCAAAATCATCATCATAATCGTCATCATAATCATCATCCTAATCATCATCATAATCATCATCATAACCGTCATCGTAATCATCATCATAATCATCATCATAATCATCATCATAATCATCATCATAATCATCATCATAATCATCATCAAGATCATCATCATAATCATGAGCATAATCATCATCACAATCGTCATCATAATCATCATCATAATCATCATCAGAATCATCATCATAATCGTCATCATAATCATCATCATAATCATCATCATAATCATCATCATAACCGTCATCGTAATCATCATCATAATCATCATCATAATCGTCATCATAATCATCATCATAGTCATCATCATAATAGTCATCATAATCGTCATCATAATCGTCATCATTATAGTCATCATAATCGTCATCATAATCATCAGCATAGTCATCATCATAATAGTCATCATAATCGTCATCATTATAGTCATCATAATCATCATCATGATCATCATCATGATCATCATCATAATCATCATCATAATCCTCATCATAATCATCATCATTATCATCATCAAAATCATCATCATCATCATCATCGTAATCATCATCATAATCATCATCATAACCGTCATCGTTATCATCATCATAATCATCATCATAATCATCATCACAATCGTCATCATAATCATCATCATAATCATCATCAGAATCATCATCATAATCGTCATCATAATCATCATCATAATCATCATCATAACCGTCATCGTAATCATCATCATAATCATCATCATAATCGTCATCATAATCATCATCATAGTCATCATCATAATAGTCATCATAATCGTCATCATAATCGTCATCATTATAGTCATCATAATCGTCATCATAATCATCAGCATAGTCATCATCATAATAGTCATCATAATCGTCATCATTATAGTCATCATAATCATCATCATCATCATCATCATAATCATCATCATAATCATCATCATAATCCTCATCATAATCATCATCATTATCATCATCAAAATCATCATCATCATCATCATCGTAATCATCATCATAATCATCATCATAACCGTCATCGTTATCATCATCATAATCATCATCATAATCATCATCAAAATCATCATCATAATCGTCATCATAATCATCATCATAATCATCATCATAATCATCATCATAACCGTCATCGTTATCATCATCATAATCATCATCATAATCATCATCAAAATCATCATCATAATCGTCATCATAATCATCATCATAATCATCATCATAATCATCATCATAACCGTCATCATAATCATCATCATAATCATCATCATGATCATCATCATAATCATCATCATAATCATCACCATAATCATGATAATAATCATCATCAAAATCATCATCATAATCATCATCATAATCGTCATCATAATCATCATCATAATCATCATCAGAATCATCATCATAATCGTCATCATAATCATCATCATAATCATCATCATAACCGTCATCGTAATCATCATCATAATCATCATCATAATCGTCATCATAATCATCATCATAGTCATCATCATAATAGTCATCATAGTCGTCATCATAATCGTCATCATTATAGTCATCATAATCGTCATCATAATCATCAGCATAGTCATCATCATAATAGTCATCATAATCGTCATCATTATAGTCATCATAATCGTCATCATAATCATCATCATGATCATCATCATAATCATCATCATAATCATCATCATAACCGTCATCGTAATCATCATCATAATCATCATCATAATCATCATCATAATCATCATCATAATCATCATCATAATCATCATCATAATCATCATCATAATCATCATCATAATCATCATCATAATCATCATCATAATCATCATCATAACCGTCATCGTAACCATCATCATAATCATCTTCATAATCATCATCACAATCGTCATCATAATCATCATCATAATCATCATCAGAATCATCATCATAATCGTCATCATAATCATCATCATAATCATCATCATAATCATCATCATAATCATCATCAAAATCATCATCATAATCGTCATCATAATCATCATCATAATCATCATCATAATCATCATCATAACCGTCATCGTAATCATCATCATAATCATCATCATAATCATCATCATAATCATCATCATAATCATCATCATAATCATCATCAAGATCATCATCATAATCATGAGCATAATCATCATCACAATCGTCATCATAATCATCATCATAATCATCATCAGAATCATCATCATAATCGTCATCATAATCATCATCATAATCATCATCATAACCGTCATCGTAATCATCATCATAATCATCATCATAATCGTCATCATAATCATCATCATAGTCATCATCATAATAGTCATCATAATCGTCATCATAATCGTCATCATTATAGTCATCATAATCGTCATCATAATCGTCATCATTATAGTCATCACAATCGTCATCATAATCATCATCATAATCATCATCAGAATCATCATCATAATCGTCATCATAATCATCATCATAATCATCATCATAATCATCATCATAATCATCATCAAAATCATCATCATAATCGTCATCATAATCATCATCATAATCATCATCATAATCATCATCATAACCGTCATCGTAATCATCATCATAATCATCATCATAATCATCATCATAATCATCATCATAATCATCATCAAGATCATCATCATAATCATGAGCATAATCATCATCACAATCGTCATCATAATCATCATCATAATCATCATCAGAATCATCATCATAATCGTCATCATAATCATCATCATAATCATCATCATAACCGTCATCGTAATCATCATCATAATCATCATCATAATCGTCATCATAATCATCATCATAGTCATCATCATAATAGTCATCATAATCGTCATCATAATCGTCATCATTATAGTCATCATAATCGTCATCATAATCATCAGCATAGTCATCATCATAATAGTCATCATAATCGTCATCATTATAGTCATCATAATCGTCATCATAATCATCATCATGATCATCATCATAATCATCATCATAATCATCATCATAACCGTCATCGTAATCATCATCATAATCATCATCATAATCATCATCATAATCATCATCATAATCATCATCATAATCATCATCATAATCATCATCATAATCATCATCATAATCATCATCATAATCATCATCATAATCATCATCATAACCGTCATCGTAATCATCATCATAATCATCTTCATAATCATCATCACAATCGTCATCATAATCATCATCATAATCATCATCAGAATCATCATCATAATCGTCATCATAATCATCATCATAATCATCATCATAATCATCATCATAATCATCATCATAATCATCATCATAATCATCATCATAATCATCATCATAACCGTCATCGTAATCATCATCATAATCATCTTCATAATCATCATCGTAATCATCATCATAATCATCATCATAATCATCATCATAATCATCATCATAATCATCATCATAATCATGAGCATAATCATCATCATAATCATCATCATAATCATGAGCATAATCATCATCATAATCATCATCATAATCATCATCAAAATCATCATCATAATCATGAGCATAATCATCATCATAATAGTCATCATAATCATCATCATAATCGTCATCATTATAGTCATCATAATCGTCATCATAATCATCATCATAGTCATCATCATAATAGTCATCATAATCGTCATCATTATAGTCATCATAATCATCAGCAAGATCATCATCATAATCATCATCAAAATCATCATCAAAATCATCATCATAATCGTCATCATAATCATCATCATAATCATCATCATAATCATCATCATAACCGTCATCGTAATCATCATCATAATCATCATCATAATCATCATCATAATCATCATCATAATCATCATCAAGATCATCATCATAATCATGAGCATAATCATCATCACAATCGTCATCATAATCATCATCATAATCATCATCAGAATCATCATCATAATCGTCATCATAATCATCATCATAATCATCATCATAACCGTCATCGTAATCATCATCATAATCATCATCATAATCGTCATCATAATCATCATCATAGTCATCATCATAATAGTCATCATAATCGTCATCATAATCGTCATCATTATAGTCATCATAATCGTCATCATAATCATCAGCATAGTCATCATCATAATAGTCATCATAATCGTCATCATTATAGTCATCATAATCGTCATCATAATCATCATCACGATCATCATCATAATCATCATCATAATCATCATCATAACCGTCATCGTAATCATCATCATAATCATCATCATAATCATCATCATAATCATCATCATAATCATCATCATAATCATCATCATAATCATCATCATAATCATCATCATAATCATCATCATAATCATCATCATAATCATCATCATAACCGTCATCGTAATCATCATCATAATCATCTTCATAATCATCATCACAATCGTCATCATAATCATCATCATAATCATCATCAGAATCATCATCATAATCGTCATCATAATCATCATCATAATCATCATCATAATCATCATCATAATCATCATCATAATCATCATCATAATCATCATCATAATCATCGTCATAACCGTCATCGTAATCATCATCATAATCATCTTCATAATCATCATCGTAATCATCATCATAATCATCATCATAATCATCATCATAATCATCATCATAATCATCATCATAATCATGAGCATAATCATCATCATAATCATCATCATAATCATGAGCATAATCATCATCATAATCATCATCATAATCATCATCAAAATCATCATCATAATCATGAGCATAATCATCATCATAGTCATCATCATAATAGTCATCATAATCGTCATCATTATAGTCATCATAATCATCATCAGAATCATCATCATGACCGTCATCGTTATCATCATCATAATCATCATCATAATCATCATCATAATCATCATCCTAATCGTCTTCATGGTCATCATCATAATCGTCATCATAATCATCGTCATAGTCATCATAATCGTCATCATTATAGTCATCATAGTCATCATCATGATCATCATCATAATCATCATCATAATCATCATCATGATCATCATCATAATCATCATCATAATCATCAC
Source organism: Coelioxys conoideus (assembly GCA_947623535.1). Classification (NCBI taxonomy): domain Eukaryota; kingdom Metazoa; phylum Arthropoda; class Insecta; order Hymenoptera; family Megachilidae; genus Coelioxys; species Coelioxys conoideus. The sequence continues at coordinate 2,710,102 of CANQJN010000008.1, forward strand.
CATAATCATGATAATAATCATCATCAAAATCATCATCATAATCATCATCATAATCGTCATCATAATCATCATCATAATCATCATCATAATCGTCATCATAATCATCATCATAATCATCATCATAATCATCATCATAATCATCATCATAATCATCATCAGAATCATCATCATAATCATGAGCAGAATCATCATCATAATCGTCATCATAATCATCATCATAATAGTCATCATAATCGTCATCATAATCGTCATCATTATAGTCATCATAATCGTCGTCATAATCATCATCATAGTCATCATCATAATAGTCATCATAATCGTCATCATTATAGTCATCATAATCATCATCATGATCATCATCATAATCATCATCATAATCATCATCATAATCATCATCATAATCATCATCATTATCGTCATCAAACTCATCATCATAATCATCATCATAATCATCATCATAATCATCATCATAACCGTCATCGTAATCATCATCATAATCATCATCATAATCATCATCATAATCATCATCATAGTCATCATCATAATCATCATCATAATCATCATCATAATCATCATCATAATCGTCTTCATGGTCATCATCATAATCGTCATCATAATCATCATAATAGTCATCATAATCGTCATCATTATAGTCATCATAATCATCATCATGGTCATCATCATAATCATCATCATAATCATCATCATGATCATCATCATAATCATCATCATAATCATCATCAAAATCATCATCATAATCGTCATCATAATCATCATCCTAATCATCATCATAATCATCATCATAACCGTCATCGTAATCATCATCATAATCATCATCATAATCATCATCATAATCATCATCATAATCATCATCATAATCATCATCAAGATCATCATCATAATCATGAGCATAATCATCATCACAATCGTCATCATAATCATCATCATAATCATCATCAGAATCATCATCATAATCGTCATCATAATCATCATCATAATCATCATCATAATCATCATCATAACCGTCATCGTAATCATCATCATAATCATCATCATAATCGTCATCATAATCATCATCATAGTCATCATCATAATAGTCATCATAATCGTCATCATAATCGTCATCATTATAGTCATCATAATCGTCATCATAATCATCAGCATAGTCATCATCATAATAGTCATCATAATCGTCATCATTATAGTCATCATAATCATCATCATGATCATCATCATGATCATCATCATAATCATCATCATAATCCTCATCATAATCATCATCATTATCATCATCAAAATCATCATCATCATCATCATCGTAATCATCATCATAATCATCATCATAACCGTCATCGTTATCATCATCATAATCATCATCATAATCATCATCACAATCGTCATCATAATCATCATCATAATCATCATCAGAATCATCATCATAATCGTCATCATAATCATCATCATAATCATCATCATAACCGTCATCGTAATCATCATCATAATCATCATCATAATCGTCATCATAATCATCATCATAGTCATCATCATAATAGTCATCATAATCGTCATCATAATCGTCATCATTATAGTCATCATAATCGTCATCATAATCATCAGCATAGTCATCATCATAATAGTCATCATAATCGTCATCATTATAGTCATCATAATCATCATCATCATCATCATCATAATCATCATCATAATCATCATCATAATCCTCATCATAATCATCATCATTATCATCATCAAAATCATCATCATCATCATCATCGTAATCATCATCATAATCATCATCATAACCGTCATCGTTATCATCATCATAATCATCATCATAATCATCATCAAAATCATCATCATAATCGTCATCATAATCATCATCATAATCATCATCATAATCATCATCATAACCGTCATCGTTATCATCATCATAATCATCATCATAATCATCATCAAAATCATCATCATAATCGTCATCATAATCATCATCATAATCATCATCATAATCATCATCATAACCGTCATCATAATCATCATCATAATCATCATCATGATCATCATCATAATCATCATCATAATCATCACCATAATCATGATAATAATCATCATCAAAATCATCATCATAATCATCATCATAATCGTCATCATAATCATCATCATAATCATCATCAGAATCATCATCATAATCGTCATCATAATCATCATCATAATCATCATCATAACCGTCATCGTAATCATCATCATAATCATCATCATAATCGTCATCATAATCATCATCATAGTCATCATCATAATAGTCATCATAGTCGTCATCATAATCGTCATCATTATAGTCATCATAATCGTCATCATAATCATCAGCATAGTCATCATCATAATAGTCATCATAATCGTCATCATTATAGTCATCATAATCGTCATCATAATCATCATCATGATCATCATCATAATCATCATCATAATCATCATCATAACCGTCATCATAACCGTCATCATAATCATCATCATAATCATCATCATGATCATCATCATAATCATCATCATAATCATCACCATAATCATGATAATAATCATCATCAAAATCATCATCATAATCATCATCATAATCGTCATCATAATCATCATCATAATCATGAGCATAATCATCATCACAATCGTCATCATAATCATCATCATAATCATCATCAGAATCATCATCATAATCGTCATCATAATCATCATCATAATCATCATCATAACCGTCATCGTAATCATCATCATAATCATCATCATAATCGTCATCATAATCATCATCATAGTCATCATCATAATAGTCATCATAATCGTCATCATAATCGTCATCATTATAGTCATCATAATCGTCATCATAATCGTCATCATTATAGTCATCACAATCGTCATCATAATCATCATCATAATCATCATCAGAATCATCATCATAATCGTCATCATAATCATCATCATAATCATCATCATAATCATCATCATAATCATCATCAAAATCATCATCATAATCGTCATCATAATCATCATCATAATCATCATCATAATCATCATCATAACCGTCATCGTAATCATCATCATAATCATCATCATAATCATCATCATAACCGTCATCGTTATCATCATCATAATCATCATCATAATCATCATCATAACCGTCATCATAATCATCATCATAATCATCATCATGATCATCATCAGAATCATCATCATAATCGTCATCATAATCATCATCATAATCATCATCATAACCGTCATCGTAATCATCATCATAATCATCATCATAATCGTCATCATAATCATCATCATAGTCATCATCATAATAGTCATCATAATCGTCATCATAATCGTCATCATTATAGTCATCATAATCGTCATCATAATCATCAGCATAGTCATCATCATAATAGTCATCATAATCGTCATCATTATAGTCATCATAATCGTCATCATAATCATCATCATGATCATCATCATAATCATCATCATAATCATCATCATAACCGTCATCGTAATCATCATCATAATCATCATCATAATCATCATCATAATCATCATCATAATCATCATCATAATCATCATCATAATCATCATCATAATCATCATCATAATCATCATCATAATCATCATCATAATCATCATCATAACCGTCATCGTAATCATCATCATAATCATCTTCATAATCATCATCACAATCGTCATCATAATCATCATCATAATCATCATCAGAATCATCATCATAATCGTCATCATAATCATCATCATAATCATCATCATAATCATCATCATAATCATCATCATAATCATCATCATAATCATCATCATAATCATCATCATAACCGTCATCGTAATCATCATCATAATCATCTTCATAATCATCATCGTAATCATCATCATAATCATCATCATAATCATCATCATAATCATCATCATAATCATCATCATAATCATGAGCATAATCATCATCATAATCATCATCATAATCATGAGCATAATCATCATCATAATCATCATCATAATCATCATCAAAATCATCATCATAATCATGAGCATAATCATCATCATAATAGTCATCATAATCATCATCATAATCGTCATCATTATAGTCATCATAATCGTCATCATAATCATCATCATAGTCATCATCATAATAGTCATCATAATCGTCATCATTATAGTCATCATAATCATCAGCAAGATCATCATCATAATCATCATCAAAATCATCATCAAAATCATCATCATAATCGTCATCATAATCATCATCATAATCATCATCATAATCATCATCATAACCGTCATCGTAATCATCATCATAATCATCATCATAATCATCATCATAATCATCATCATAATCATCATCAAGATCATCATCATAATCATGAGCATAATCATCATCACAATCGTCATCATAATCATCATCATAATCATCATCAGAATCATCATCATAATCGTCATCATAATCATCATCATAATCATCATCATAACCGTCATCGTAATCATCATCATAATCATCATCATAATCGTCATCATAATCATCATCATAGTCATCATCATAATAGTCATCATAATCGTCATCATAATCGTCATCATTATAGTCATCATAATCGTCATCATAATCATCAGCATAGTCATCATCATAATAGTCATCATAATCGTTATCATTATAGTCATCATAATCGTCATCATAATCATCATCACGATCATCATCATAATCATCATCATAATCATCATCATAACCGTCATCGTAATCATCATCATAATCATCATCATAATCATCATCATAATCATCATCATAATCATCATCATAATCATCATCATAATCATCATCATAATCATCATCATAATCATCATCATAATCATCATCATAATCATCATCATAACCGTCATCGTAATCATCATCATAATCATCTTCATAATCATCATCACAATCGTCATCATAATCATCATCATAATCATCATCAGAATCATCATCATAATCGTCATCATAATCATCATCATAATCATCATCATAATCATCATCCTAATCATCATCATAATCATCATCATAATCATCATCATAATCATCATCATAACCGTCATCGTAATCATCATCATAATCATCTTCATAATCATCATCGTAATCATCATCATAATCATCATCATAATCATCATCATAATCATCATCATAATCATCATCATAATCATGAGCATAATCATCATCATAATCATCATCATAATCATGAGCATAATCATCATCATAATCATCATCATAATCATCATCAAAATCATCATCATAATCATGAGCATAATCATCATCATAATAGTCATCATAATCATCATCATAATCGTCATCATTATAGTCATCATAATCGTCATCATAATCATCATCATAGTCATCATCATAATAGTCATCATAATCGTCATCATTATAGTCATCATAATCATCAGCAAGATCATCATCATAATCATCATCAAAATCATCATCATAATCGTCATCATAATCATCATCATAATCATCATCATAATCATCATCATAGCCGTCATCGTAATCATCATCATAATCATCATCATAATCATCATCATAATCATGAGCATAATCATCATCATAATCGTCATCATAATTATCATCATAGTCATCATCATAATAGTCATCATAATCGTCATCATTATAGTCATCATAATCATCATCAGAATCATCATCATGACCGTCATCGTTATCATCATCATAATCATCATCATAATCATCATCATAATCATCATCCTAATCGTCTTCATGGTCATCATCATAATCGTCATCATAATCATCGTCATAGTCATCATAATCGTCATCATTATAGTCATCATAGTCATCATCATGATCATCATCATAATCATCATCCTAATCATCATCATAATCATCATCATAACCGTCATCGTAATCATCATCATAATCATCATCATAATCATCATCCTAATCGTCTTCATGGTCATCATCATAATCGTCATCATAATCATCGTCATAGTCATCATAATCGTCATCATTATAGTCATCATAGTCATCATCATGATCATCATCATAATCATCATCATAATCATCATCATGATCATCATCATAATCATCATCATAATCATCACCATAATCATGATAATAATCATCATCAAAATCATCATCATAATCATCATCATAATCGTCATCATAATCATCATCATAATCATCATCATAATCGTCATCATAATCATCATCATAATCATCATCATAATCATCATCATAATCATCATCATAATCATCATCAGAATCATCATCATAATCATGAGCAGAATCATCATCATAATCGTCATCATAATCATCATCATAATAGTCATCATAATCGTCATCATAATCGTCATCATTATAGTCATCATAATCGTCGTCATAATCATCATCATAGTCATCATCATAATAGTCATCATAATCGTCATCATTATAGTCATCATAATCATCATCATGATCATCATCATAATCATCATCATAATCATCATCATAATCATCATCATAATCATCATCATTATCGTCATCAAACTCATCATCATAATCATCATCATAATCATCATCATAATCATCATCATAACCGTCATCGTAATCATCATCATAATCATCATCATAATCATCATCATAATCATCATCATAGTCATCATCATAATCATCATCATAATCATCATCATAATCATCATCATAATCGTCTTCATGGTCATCATCATAATCGTCATCATAATCATCATAATAGTCATCATAATCGTCATCATTATAGTCATCATAATCATCATCATGGTCATCATCATAATCATCATCATAATCATCATCATGATCATCATCATAATCATCATCATAATCATCATCAAAATCATCATCATAATCGTCATCATAATCATCATCCTAATCATCATCATAATCATCATCATAACCGTCATCGTAATCATCATCATAATCATCATCATAATCATCATCATAATCATCATCATAATCATCATCATAATCATCATCAAGATCATCATCATAATCATGAGCATAATCATCATCACAATCGTCATCATAATCATCATCATAATCATCATCAGAATCATCATCATAATCGTCATCATAATCATCATCATAATCATCATCATAATCATCATCATAACCGTCATCGTAATCATCATCATAATCATCATCATAATCGTCATCATAATCATCATCATAGTCATCATCATAATAGTCATCATAATCGTCATCATAATCGTCATCATTATAGTCATCATAATCGTCATCATAATCATCAGCATAGTCATCATCATAATAGTCATCATAATCGTCATCATTATAGTCATCATAATCATCATCATGATCATCATCATGATCATCATCATAATCATCATCATAATCCTCATCATAATCATCATCATTATCATCATCAAAATCATCATCATCATCATCATCGTAATCATCATCATAATCATCATCATAACCGTCATCGTTATCATCATCATAATCATCATCATAATCATCATCACAATCGTCATCATAATCATCATCATAATCATCATCAGAATCATCATCATAATCGTCATCATAATCATCATCATAATCATCATCATAACCGTCATCGTAATCATCATCATAATCATCATCATAATCGTCATCATAATCATCATCATAGTCATCATCATAATAGTCATCATAATCGTCATCATAATCGTCATCATTATAGTCATCATAATCGTCATCATAATCATCAGCATAGTCATCATCATAATAGTCATCATAATCGTCATCATTATAGTCATCATAATCATCATCATGATCATCATCATAATCATCATCATAATCATCATCATAATCCTCATCATAATCATCATCATTATCATCATCAAAATCATCATCATCATCATCATCGTAATCATCATCATAATCATCATCATAACCGTCATCGTTATCATCATCATAATCATCATCATAATCATCATCAAAATCATCATCATAATCGTCATCATAATCATCATCATAATCATCATCATAATCATCATCATAACCGTCATCGTTATCATCATCATAATCATCATCATAATCATCATCAAAATCAACATCATAATCGTCATCATAATCATCATCATAATCATCATCATAATCATCATCATAACCGTCATCATAATCATCATCATAATCATCATCATAATCATCATCAAGATCATCATCATAATCATGAGCATAATCATCATCACAATCGTCATCATAATCATCATCATAATCATCATCAGAATCATCATCATAATCGTCATCATAATCATCATCATAATCATCATCATAACCGTCATCGTAATCATCATCATAATCATCATCATAATCGTCATCATAATCATCATCATTATAGTCATCATAATCGTCATCATAATCATCAGCATAGTCATCATCATAATAGTCATCATAATCGTCATCATTATAGTCATCATAATCATCATCATGATCATCATCATGATCATCATCATAATCATCATCATAATCCTCATCATAATCATCATCATTATCATCATCAAAATCATCATCATCATCATCATCGTAATCATCATCATAATCATCATCATAACCGTCATCGTTATCATCATCATAATCATCATCATAATCATCATCATAATCATCATCAAAATCATCATCATAATCGTCATCATAATCATCATCATAATCATCATCATAGTCATCATCATAATCATCATCATAATCATCATCATAATCATCATCATAATCATCATCATAATCGTCTTCATGGTCATCATCATAATCGTCATCATAATCATCATAATAGTCATCATAATCGACATCATTATAGTCATCATAATCAACATCATGATCATCATCATAATCATCATCAAAATCATCATCATAATCATGAGCATAATCATCATCATAATCGTCATCATAATCATCATCATAGTCATCATCATAATAGTCATCATAATCGTCATCGTAATCATCATCATAATCATCATCATAACCGTCATCGTTATCATCATCATAATCATCATCATAATCATCATCATAATCATCATCAAAATCATCATCATAATCGTCATCATAATCATCATCATAATCATCATCATAGTCATCATCATAATCATCATCATAATCATCATCATAATCATCATCATAATCATCATCATAATCGTCTTCATGGTCATCATCATAATCGTCATCATAATCATCATAATAGTCATCATAATCGACATCATTATAGTCATCATAATCAACATCATGATCATCATCATAATCATCATCAAAATCATCATCATAATCATGAGCATAATCATCATCATAATCGTCATCATAATCATCATCATAGTCATCATCATAATAGTCATCATAATCGTCATCATTATAGTCATCATAATCATCATCAGAATCATCATCATGACCGTCATCGTTATCATCATCATAATCATCATCATAATCATCATCATAATCATCATCCTAATCGTCTTCATGGTCATCATCATAATCGTCATCATAATCATCGTCATAGTCATCATAATCGTCATCATTATAGTCATCATAGTCATCATCATGATCATCATCATAATCATCATCCTAATCATCATCATAATCATCATCATAACCGTCATCGTAATCATCATCATAATCATCATCATAATCATCATCATAATCATCATCATAATCATCATCATAATCATCATCAAGATCATCATCATAATCATGAGCATAATCATCATCACAATCGTCATCATAATCATCATCATAATCATCATCAGAATCATCATCATAATCGTCATCATAATCATCATCATAATCATCATCATAATCATCATCATAACCGTCATCGTAATCATCATCATAATCATCATCATAATCGTCATCATAATCATCATCATAGTCATCATCATAATAGTCATCATAATCGTCATCATAATCGTCATCATTATAGTCATCATAATCGTCATCATAATCATCAGCATAGTCATCATCATAATAGTCATCATAATCGTCATCATTATAGTCATCATAATCATCATCATGATCATCATCATGATCATCATCATAATCATCATCATAATCCTCATCATAATCATCATCATTATCATCATCAAAATCATCATCATCATCATCATCGTAATCATCATCATAATCATCATCATAACCGTCATCGTTATCATCATCATAATCATCATCATAATCATCATCACAATCGTCATCATAATCATCATCATAATCATCATCAGAATCATCATCATAATCGTCATCATAATCATCATCATAGTCATCATCATAATAGTCATCATAATCGTCATCATAATCGTCATCATTATAGTCATCATAATCGTCATCATAATCATCAGCATAGTCATCATCATAATAGTCATCATAATCGTCATCATTATAGTCATCATAATCATCATCATGATCATCATCATAATCATCATCATAATCATCATCATAATCCTCATCATAATCATCATCATTATCATCATCAAAATCATCATCATCATCATCATCGTAATCATCATCATAATCATCATCATAACCGTCATCGTTATCATCATCATAATCATCATCATAATCATCATCAAAATCATCATCATAATCGTCATCATAATCATCATCATAATCATCATCATAATCATCATCATAACCGTCATCGTTATCATCATCATAATCATCATCATAATCATCATCAAAATCATCATCATAATCGTCATCATAATCATCATCATAATCATCATCATAATCATCATCATAACCGTCATCATAATCATCATCATAATCATCATCATAATCATCATCAAGATCATCATCATAATCATGAGCATAATCATCATCACAATCGCCATCATAATCATCATCATAATCATCATCAGAATCATCATCATAATCGTCATCATAATCATCATCATAATCATCATCATAACCGTCATCGTAATCATCATCATAATCATCATCATAATCGTCATCATAATCATCATCATAGTCATCATCATAATAGTCATCATAATCGTCATCATAATCGTCATCATTATAGTCATCATAATCGTCATCATAATCATCAGCATAGTCATCATCATAATAGTCATCATAATCGTCATCATTATAGTCATCATAATCATCATCATGATCATCATCATGATCATCATCATAATCATCATCATAATCCTCATCATAATCATCATCATTATCATCATCAAAATCATCATCATCATCATCATCGTAATCATCATCATAATCATCATCATAACCGTCATCGTTATCATCATCATAATCATCATCATAATCATCATCATAATCATCATCAAAATCATCATCATAATCGTCATCATAATCATCATCATAATCATCATCATAGTCATCATCATAATCATCATCATAATCATCATCATAATCATCATCATAATCATCATCATAATCGTCTTCATGGTCATCATCATAATCGTCATCATAATCATCATAATAGTCATCATAATCGACATCATTATAGTCATCATAATCAACATCATGATCATCATCATAATCATCATCAAAATCATCATCATAATCATCATCATAACCGTCATCGTTATCATCATCATAATCATCATCATAATCATCATCACAATCGTCATCATAATCATCATCATAATCATCATCAGAATCATCATCATAACCGTCATCGTAATCATCATCATAATCATCATCATAATCGTCATCATAATCATCATCATAGTCATCATCATAATAGTCATCATAATCGTCATCATAATCGTCATCATTATAGTCATCATAATCGTCATCATAATCATCAGCATAATCGTCATCATAATCATCATCATAGTCATCATCATAATAGTCATCATAATCGTCATCATAATCGTCATCATTATAGTCATCATAATCGTCATCATAATCATCAGCATAGTCATCATCATAATAGTCATCATAATCGTCATCATTATAGTCATCATAATCATCATCATGATCATCATCATAATCATCATCATAATCCTCATCATAATCATCATCATTATCATCATCAAAATCATCATCATCATCATCATCGTAATCATCATCATAATCATCATCATAACCGTCATCGTTATCATCATCATAATCATCATCATAATCATCATCAAAATCATCATCATAATCGTCATCATAATCATCATCATAATCATCATCATAATCATCATCATAACCGTCATCGTTATCATCATCATAATCATCATCATAATCATCATCAAAATCATCATCATAATCGTCATCATAATCATCATCATAATCATCATCATAATCATCATCATAACCGTCATCATAATCATCATCATAATCATCATCATAATCATCATCAAGATCATCATCATAATCATGAGCATAATCATCATCACAATCGTCATCATAATCATCATCATAATCATCATCAGAATCATCATCATAATCGTCATCATAATCATCATCATAATCATCATCATAACCGTCATCGTAATCATCATCATAATCATCATCATAATCGTCATCATAATCATCATCATAGTCATCATCATAATAGTCATCATAATCGTCATCATAATCGTCATCATTATAGTCATCATAATCGTCATCATAATCATCAGCATAGTCATCATCATAATAGTCATCATAATCGTCATCATTATAGTCATCATAATCATCATCATGATCATCATCATGATCATCATCGTAATCATCATCATAATCATAATCATAACCGTCATCGTTATCATCATCATAATCATCATCATAATCATCATCATAATCATCATCAAAATCATCATCATAATCGTCATCATAATCATCATCATAATCATCATCATAGTCATCATCATAATCATCATCATAATCATCATCATAATCATCATCATAATCATCATCATAATCGTCTTCATGGTCATCATCATAATCGTCATCATAATCATCATAATAGTCATCATAATCGACATCATTATAGTCATCATAATCAACATCATGATCATCATCATAATCATCATCAAAATCATCATCATAATCATGAGCATAATCATCATCATAATCGTCATCATAATCATCATCATAGTCATCATCATAATAGTCATCATAATCGTCATCATTATAGTCATCATAATCATCATCAGAATCATCATCATGACCGTCATCGTTATCATCATCATAATCATCATCATAATCATCATCATAATCATCATCCTAATCGTCTTCATGGTCATCATCATAATCGTCATCATAATCATCGTCATAGTCATCATAATCGTCATCATTATAGTCATCATAGTCATCATCATGATCATCATCATAATCATCATCATAATCATCATCATGATCATCATCATAATCATCATCATAATCATCACCATAATCATGATAATAATCATCATCAAAATCATCATCATAATCATCATCATAATCGTCATCATAATCATCATCATAATCATCATCATAATCGTCATCATAATCATCATCATAATCATCATCATAATCATCATCATAATCATCATCATAATCATCATCAGAATCATCATCATAATCATGAGCAGAATCATCATCATAATCGTCATCATAATCATCATCATAATAGTCATCATAATCGTCATCATAATCGTCATCATTATAGTCATCATAATCGTCGTCATAATCATCATCATAGTCATCATCATAATAGTCATCATAATCGTCATCATTATAGTCATCATAATCATCATCATGATCATCATCATAATCATCATCATAATCATCATCATAATCATCATCATAATCATCATCATTATCGTCATCAAACTCATCATCATAATCATCATCATAATCATCATCATAATCATCATCATAACCGTCATCGTAATCATCATCATAATCATCATCATAATCATCATCATAATCATCATCATAGTCATCATCATAATCATCATCATAATCATCATCATAATCATCATCATAATCGTCTTCATGGTCATCATCATAATCGTCATCATAATCATCATAATAGTCATCATAATCGTCATCATTATAGTCATCATAATCATCATCATGGTCATCATCATAATCATCATCATAATCATCATCATGATCATCATCATAATCATCATCATAATCATCATCAAAATCATCATCATAATCGTCATCATAATCATCATCCTAATCATCATCATAATCATCATCATAACCGTCATCGTAATCATCATCATAATCATCATCATAATCATCATCATAATCATCATCATAATCATCATCATAATCATCATCAAGATCATCATCATAATCATGAGCATAATCATCATCACAATCGTCATCATAATCATCATCATAATCATCATCAGAATCATCATCATAATCGTCATCATAATCATCATCATAATCATCATCATAATCATCATCATAACCGTCATCGTAATCATCATCATAATCATCATCATAATCGTCATCATAATCATCATCATAGTCATCATCATAATAGTCATCATAATCGTCATCATAATCGTCATCATTATAGTCATCATAATCGTCATCATAATCATCAGCATAGTCATCATCATAATAGTCATCATAATCGTCATCATTATAGTCATCATAATCATCATCATGATCATCATCATGATCATCATCATAATCATCATCATAATCCTCATCATAATCATCATCATTATCATCATCAAAATCATCATCATCATCATCATCGTAATCATCATCATAATCATCATCATAACCGTCATCGTTATCATCATCATAATCATCATCATAATCATCATCACAATCGTCATCATAATCATCATCATAATCATCATCAGAATCATCATCATAATCGTCATCATAATCATCATCATAATCATCATCATAACCGTCATCGTAATCATCATCATAATCATCATCATAATCGTCATCATAATCATCATCATAGTCATCATCATAATAGTCATCATAATCGTCATCATAATCGTCATCATTATAGTCATCATAATCGTCATCATAATCATCAGCATAGTCATCATCATAATAGTCATCATAATCGTCATCATTATAGTCATCATAATCATCATCATGATCATCATCATAATCATCATCATAATCATCATCATAATCCTCATCATAATCATCATCATTATCATCATCAAAATCATCATCATCATCATCATCGTAATCATCATCATAATCATCATCATAACCGTCATCGTTATCATCATCATAATCATCATCATAATCATCATCAAAATCATCATCATAATCGTCATCATAATCATCATCATAATCATCATCATAATCATCATCATAACCGTCATCGTTATCATCATCATAATCATCATCATAATCATCATCAAAATCATCATCATAATCGTCATCATGATCATCATCATGATCATCATCATAATCATCATCATAATCCTCATCATAATCATCATCATTATCATCATCAAAATCATCATCATCATCATCATCGTAATCATCATCATAATCATCATCATAACCGTCATCGTTATCATCATCATAATCATCATCATAATCATCATCATAATCATCATCAAAATCATCATCATAATCGTCATCATAATCATCATCATAATCGTCATCATAGTCATCATCATAATCATCATCATAATCATCATCATAATCATCATCATAATCATCATCATAATCGTCTTCATGGTCATCATCATAATCGTCATCATAATCATCATAATAGTCATCATAATCGACATCATTATAGTCATCATAATCAACATCATGATCATCATCATAATCATCATCAAAATCATCATCATAATCATGAGCATAATCATCATCATAATCGTCATCATAATCATCATCATAGTCATCATCATAATAGTCATCATAATCGTCATCATTATAGTCATCATAATCATCATCAGAATCATCATCATAATCATCATCAAAATCATCATCATAATCATGAGCATAATCATCATCATAATCGTCATCATAATCATCATCATAGTCATCATCATAATAGTCATCATAATCGTCATCATTATAGTCATCATAATCATCATCAGAATCATCATCATAACCGTCATCGTAATCGTCATAGTAATCATCATCATAATCATCATCATAATCGTCATCATAATCGTCATCATTATAGTCATCATAATCGTCATCATAATCATCATCATAGTCATCATCATAATAGTCATCATAATCGTCATCATTATAGTCATCATAATCGTCATCATAATCATCATCATGATCATCATCATAATCATCATCATAATCATCATCATAATCATAGTTATAATTCATCATCATAATCATGAGCATAATCATCATGATAAGAATCATCATAATCATCATCACAATCGTCATCATAATCATCATCATAGTCATCATCATAATAGTCATCATAATCGTCATCATTATAGTCATCATAATCGTCATCATAATCATCATCATGATCATCATCATAATCATCATCATAATCATCATCATAACCGTCATCGTAATCATCATCATAATCATCATCATAATCATCATCATAATCATCATCATAATCATCATCATAATCATCATCATAATCATCATCATAATCATCATCATAATCATCATCATAATCATCATCATAATCATCATCATAACCGTCATCGTAATCATCATCATAATCATCTTCATAATCATCATCGTAATCATCATCATAATCATCATCATAATCATCATCATAATCATCATCATAATCATCATCATAATCATCATCATAATCATGAGCATAATCATCATCATAATCATCATCATAATCATCATCATAATCATCATCATAATCATGAGCATAATCATCATCATAATCATCATCATAATCATCATCAAAATCATCATCATAATCATGAGCATAATCATCATCATAATAGTCATCATAATCATCATCATAATCGTCATCATTATAGTCATCATAATCGTCATCATAATCATCATCATAGTCATCATCATAATAGTCATCATAATCGTCATCATTATAGTCACCATAATCATCAGCATGATCATCATCATAATCATCATCAAAATCATCATCATAATCGTCATCATAATCATCATCATAATCATCATCATAATCATCATCATAACCGTCATCGTAATCATCATCATAATCATCATCATAATCATCATCATAATCATCATCATAATCATGAGCATAATCATCATCATAATAGTCATCATAATCATCATCATAATCGTCATCATTATAGTCATCATAGTCGTCATCATAATCATCATCATAGTCATCATCGTAATAGTCATCATAATCGTCATCAATATAGCCATCATAATCATCAGCATGATCATCATCATAATCATCATCAAAATCATCATCATAATCGTCATCATAATCATCATCATAATCATCATCATAATCATCATCATAACCGTCATCGTAATCATCATCATAATCATCATCATAATCATCATCATAATCATCATCATAATCATCATCAAGATCATCATCATAATCATGAGCATAATCATCATCACAATCGTCATCATAATCATCATCATAATCATCATCAGAATCATCATCATAATCGTCATCATAATCATCATCATAATCATCATCATAACCGTCATCGTAATCATCATCATAATCATCATCATAATCATCATCATAATCATCATCCTAATCGTCTTCATGGTCATCATCATAATCGTCATCATAATCATCATCATAATCATCATCATAATCATCATCATAACCGTCATCGTAATCATCATCATAATCATCATCATAATCATCATCATAATCATCATCATAATCATCATCATCATCATCATCATAATCATCATCATAATCGTCTTCATAATCATCATCAAAATCATCATCATAATCATGGGCATAATCATCATCATAATCGTCATCATAATCATCATCATAATCATCATCATAATCATCATCAAAATCATCATCATAATCATCATCATAATCATCATCAAAATCATCATCATAATCATGAGCATAATCATCATCATAATCGTCATCATAATCATCATCATAGTCATCATCATAATAGTCATCATAATCGTCATCATTATAGTCATCATAATCAACATCATGATCATCATCATAATCATCATCATAATCATCATCATGATCATCATCATAATCATCATCATAATCATCATCATAACCGTCATCGTAATCATCATCATAATCATCATCATAATCATCATCATAATCATCATCATAATCATCATCATAATCATCATCATAATCATCATCATAATCATCATCATAATCATCATCAAAATCATCATCATAATCATGGGCATAATCATCATCATAATCGTCATCATAATCATCATCATAATCATCATCATAATCATCATCAAAATCATCATCATAATCATGAGCATAATCATCATCATAATCGTCATCATAATCATCATCATAGTCATCATCATAATAGTCATCATAATCGTCATCATCATAGTCATCATAATCATCATCAGAATCATCATCATAACCGTCATCGTAATCATCATCATAATCATCATCATAATCATCATCATAATCATCATCATAATCATCATCAAGATCATCATCATAATCATGAGCATAATCATCATCACAATCGTCATCATAATCATCATCATAATCATCATCAGAATCATCATCATAATCGTCATCATAATCATCATCATAATCATCATCATAACCGTCATCGTAATCATCATCATAATCATCATCATAATCATCATCATAATCATCATCCTAATCGTCTTCATGGTCATCATCAAAATCATCATCATAATCATGAGCATAATCATCATCATGATCGTCATCATAATCATCATCATAATCATGAGCATAATCATCATCATGATCGTCATCATAATCATCATCATAATCATCATCATAATCATCATCATAATCATCATCAAAATCATCATCATAATCATGGGCATAATCATCATCATAATCGTCATCATAATCATCATCATAGTCATCATCATAATAGTCATCATAATCATCATCATGATCATCATCATAATCATCATCAAAATCATCATCATGATCATCATCATAATCATCATCATAATCATCATCAAAATCATCATCATAATCATGAGCATAATCATCATCATGATCGTCATCATAATCATCATCATAATCATCATCAAAATCATCATCATAATCATGAGCATAATCATCATCATAATCGTCATCATAATCATCATCATAGTCATCATAATCGTCATCATTATAGTCATCATAATCATCATCATAATCATCATCATAATCGTCATCATAATCGTCATCATTATAGTCATCATAATCGTCATCATAATCATCATCATAGTCATCATCATAATAGTCATCATAATCGTCATCATTATAGTCATCATAATCGTCATCATAATCATCATCATAGTCATCATCATAATAGTCATCATAATCGTCATCATTATAGTCATCATAATCGTCATCATAATCATCATCATGATCATCATCATAATCATCATCGTAATCATCATCATAACCGTCATCGTAATCATCATCATAATCATCATCATAATCATCATCATAATCATCATCATAATCATCATCATAATCATCATCATAATCATCATCATAATCATCATCATAATCATCATCATAACCGTCATCGTAATCATCATCATAATCATCTTCATAATCATCATCGTAATCATCATCATAATCATCATCATAATCATCATCATAATCATCATCACAATCATCATCATAATCATGAGCATAATCATCATCATAATCGTCATCATAATCATCATCATAATCATCATCATAATCATCATCAAAATCATCATCATAATCATGAGCATAATCATCATCATAATCGTCATCATAATCATGATCATAGTCATCATCATAATAGTCATCATAATCGTCATCATTATAGTCATCATAATCATCATCATAGTCATCATCATAATAGGCATCATAATCGTCATCATTATAGTCATCATAATCATCATCATAATCATCATCAGAATCATCATCATAATCATCATCATAATCATCATCATAACCGTCATCGTAATCATTATCATAATCATCATCATCATCATCATCATAATCATCATCAAGATCATCATCATAATCATGAGCATAATCATCATCACAATCGTCATCATAATCATCATCATAATCGTCATCAGAATCATCATCATAATCGTCATCATAATCATCATCATAATCATCATCATAACCGTCATCGTAATCATCATCATAATCATCATCATAATCGTCATCATAATCATCATCATAATCATCATCATAATCATCATCAAAATCATCATCATAATCATGAGCATAATCATCATCATAATCGTCATCATAATCATCATCATAATCATCATCATAATCATCATCAAAATCATCATCATAATCATGAGCATAATCATCATCATAATCGTCATCATAATCATGATCATAGTCATCATCATAATAGTCATCATAATCGTCATCATTATAGTCATCATAATCATCATCATAGTCATCATCATAATAGTCATCATAATCGTCATCATTATAGTCATCATAATCATCATCATAATCATCATCAGAATCATCATCATAATCATCATCATAATCATCATCATAATCAACATCAT
Organism: Coelioxys conoideus; assembly: GCA_947623535.1. Classification (NCBI taxonomy): domain Eukaryota; kingdom Metazoa; phylum Arthropoda; class Insecta; order Hymenoptera; family Megachilidae; genus Coelioxys; species Coelioxys conoideus. The sequence goes on from CANQJN010000008.1 coordinate 2,730,647, forward strand.
AATCATCATCATAACCGTCATCGTAATCGTCATAGTAATCATCATCATAATCATCATCATAATCGTCATCATAATCGTCATCATTATAGTCATCATAATCGTCATCATAATCATCATCATAGTCATCATCATAATAGTCATCATAATCGTCATCATTATAGTCATCATAATCGTCATCATAATCATCATCATGATCATCATCATAATCATCATCATAATCATCATCATAATCATAGTTATAATTCATCATCATAATAATGAGCATAATCATCATGATAATCATCATCATAGTCATCATCATAATCATCATCATAGTCATCATCATAATCATCATCATAATCATCATCATAATCATCATCATAATCATCATCCTAATCATCATCAAAATAGTCATCATAATCGTCATCATTATAGTCATCATAATCGTCATAGTAATCATCATCATAATCATCATCATAATCATCATCATAATCATCATCCTAATCATCATCAAAATAATCATCATAATCGTCATCATTATAGTCATCATAATCGTCATAGTAATCATCATTATAATCATCATCATTACCGTCATCATAATCACCATCATAATCATCATCATAATCATGAGCATAATCATCATCATAAACGTCATCATAATCATCATCATAGTCATCATCATAATAGTCATCATAATCGTCATCATTATAGCCATCATAAACATCAACATGATCATCATCATAATCATCATCATAATCCTTATCATAATCATCATCATAATCATCATCATAACCGTCATCGTAATCATCATCATAATCATCATCATAATCGTCATCATAATCATCATCATAATCATCATCATTATCATCATCAAAATCATCATCATCATCATCATCATAATCATCATCATAATCATCATCATAACCGTCATCGTTATCATCATCATAATCATCATCATAATCATCATCATAATCATGAGCATAATCATCATCATAATCGTCATCATAATCATCATCATAGTCATCATCATAATAGTCATCATAATCATCATCATAATCGTCATCATTATAGTCATCATAATCGTCATCATAATCATCATCATGATCATCATCATAATCATCATCAAAATCATCATCATGATCATCATCATAATCATCATCATAATCATCATCATAATCATCATCAAAATCATCATCATAATCATGAGCATAATCATCATCATAATCGTCATCATAATCATCATCATAATCATCATCATAATCATCATCAAAATCATCATCATAATCATGAGCATAATCATCATCATAATCGTCATCATAATCATGATCATAGTCATCATCATAATAGTCATCATAATCGTCATCATTATAGTCATCATAATCATCATCATAGTCATCATCATAATAGTCATCATAATCGTCATCATTATAGTCATCATAATCATCATCATAATCATCATCAGAATCATCATCATAATCATCATCATAATCATCATCATAATCAACATCATAATCATCATCATAACCGTCATCGTAATCGTCATAGTAATCATCATCATAATCATCATCATAATCGTCATCATAATCGTCATCATTATAGTCATCATAATCGTCATCATAATCATCATCATAGTCATCATCATAATAGTCATCATAATCGTCATCATTATAGTCATCATAATCGTCATCATAATCATCATCATGATCATCATCATAATCATCATCATAATCATCATCATAATCATAGTTATAATTCATCATCATAATAATGAGCATAATCATCATGATAATCATCATCATAGTCATCATCATAATCATCATCATAGTCATCATCATAATCATCATCATAATCATCATCATAATCATCATCATAATCATCATCCTAATCATCATCAAAATAGTCATCATAATCGTCATCATTATAGTCATCATAATCGTCATAGTAATCATCATCATAATCATCATCATAATCATCATCATAATCATCATCCTAATCATCATCAAAATAGTCATCATAATCGTCATCATAATAGTCATCATAATCGTCATAGTAATCATCATTATAATCATCATCATTACCGTCATCATAATCACCATCATAATCATCATCATAATCATGAGCATAATCATCATCATAAACGTCATCATAATCATCATCATAGTCATCATCATAATAGTCATCATAATCGTCATCATTATAGCCATCATAAACATCAACATGATCATCATCATAATCATCATCATAATCCTTATCATAATCATCATCATAATCATCATCAGAATCATCATCATAATCATGAGCAGAATCATCATCATAATCGTCATCATAATCATCATCATAATAGTCATCATAATCGTCATCATAATCGTCATCATTATAGTCATCATAATCGTCGTCATAATCATCATCATAGTCATCATCATAATAGTCATCATAATCGTCATCATTATAGTCATCATAATCATCATCATGATCATCATCATAATCATCATCATAATCATCATCATAATCATCATCATAATCATCATCATTATCGTCATCAAACTCATCATCATAATCATCATCATAATCATCATCATAATCATCATCATAACCGTCATCGTAATCATCATCATAATCATCATCATAATCATCATCATAGTCATCATCATAATCATCATCATAATCGTCTTCATGGTCATCATCATAATCGTCATCATAATCATCATAATAGTCATCATAATCGTCATCATTATAGTCATCATAATCATCATCATGGTCATCATCATAATCATCATCATAATCATCATCATGATCATCATCATAATCATCATCATAATCATCATCAAAATCATCATCATAATCGTCATCATAATCATCATCATAATCATCATCATAATCATCATCATAACCGTCATCGTAATCATCATCATAATCATCATCATAATCATCATAATAATCATCATCATAATCATCATCAAGATCATCATCATAATCATGAGCATAATCATCATCACAATCGTCATCATAATCGTCATCATAATCACCATCATAATCATCATCATAATCATCATCATAATCATCATCCTAATCATCATCAAAATAGTCATCATAATCGTCATCATTATAGTCATCATAATCGTCATAGTAATCATCATTATAATCATCATCATTACCGTCATCATAATCACCATCATAATCATCATCATAATCATGAGCATAATCATCATCATAAACGTCATCATAATCATCATCATAGTCATCATCATAATAGTCATCATAATCGTCATCATAATCATCATCATAGTCATCATCATAATAGTCATCATAATCGTCATCATTATAGCCATCATAATCATCAACATGATCATCATCATAATCATCATCATAATCCTTATCATAATCATCATCATTATGATCATCAAAATCATCATCATAACCATCATCATAATCATCATCATAATCATCATCATAATCATCATCATAACCGTCATCGTAATCATCATCATAATCATCATCATAATCATCATCATAATCATCATCATAATCATGAGCATAATCATCATCATTATCATCATCAAAATCATCATCATCATCATCATCATAATCATCATCATAATCATCATCATAACCGTCATCGTTATCATCATCATAATCATCATCATAATCATCATCATAATCATCATCCTAATCGTCTTCATGGTCATCATCATAATCGTCATCATAATCATCGTCATAGTCATCATAATCGTCATCATTATAGTCATCATAGTCATCATCATGATCATCATCATAATCATCATCATAATCATCATCATGATCATCATCATAATCATCATCACAATCATCACCATAATCATGATAATAGTCATCATCAAAATCATCATCATAATCATCATCATAATCGTCATCATAATCATCATCATAATCATCATCATAACCGTCATCGTAATCATCATCATAATCATCATCATAATCGTCATCATAATCATCATCATAATCATCATCATAATCATCATCATAATCATCATCATAATCATCATCAGAATCATCATCATAATCATGAGCAGAATCATCATCATAATCGTCATCATAATCATCATCATAATAGTCATCATAATCGTCATCATAATCGTCATCATTATAGTCATCATAATCGTCGTCATAATCATCATCATAGTCATCATCATAATAGTCATCATAATCGTCATCATTATAGTCATCATAATCATCATCATGATCATCATCATAATCATCATCATAATCATCATCATAATCATCATCATAATCATCATCATTATCGTCATCAAACTCATCATCATAATCATCATCATAATCATCATCATAATCATCATCATAACCGTCATCGTAATCATCATCATAATCATCATCATAATCATCATCATAGTCATCATCATAATCATCATCATAATCGTCTTCATGGTCATCATCATAATCGTCATCATAATCATCATAATAGTCATCATAATCGTCATCATTATAGTCATCATAATCATCATCATGGTCATCATCATAATCATCATCATAATCATCATCATGATCATCATCATAATCATCATCATAATCATCATCAAAATCATCATCATAATCGTCATCATAATCATCATCATAATCATCATCATAATCATCATCATAACCGTCATCGTAATCGTCATCATAATCATCATCATAATCATCATCATAATCATCATCATAATCATCATCAAGATCATCATCATAATCATGAGCATAATCATCATCACAATCGTCATCATAATCATCATCATAATCATCATCAGAATCATCATCATAATCGTCATCATAATCATCATCATAATCATCATCATAACCGTCATCGTAATCATCATCATAATCATCATCATAATCGTCATCATAATCATCATCATAGTCATCATCATAATAGTCATCGTAATCGTCATGATAATCGTCATCATTATAGTCATCATAATCGTCATCATAATCATCAGCATAGTCATCATCATAATAGTCATCATAATCGTCATCATTATAGTCATCATAATCATCATCATGATCATCATCATAATCATCATCATAATCATCATCATAATCCTCATCATTATCATCATCATTATCATCATCAAAATCATCATCATCATCATCATCGTAATCATCATCATAATCATCATCATAACCGTCATCGTTATCATCATCATAATCATCATCATAATCATCATCATAATCATCATCATAACCGTCATCGTAATCATCATCATAATCATCATCATAATCATCATCATAATCGTCATCAATATAGTCATCATAATCATCAGCATGATCATCATCATAATCATCATCAAAATCATCATCATAATCGTCATCATAATCATCATCATAATCATCATCATAATCATCATCATAACCGTCATCGTAATCATCATCATAATCATCATCATAATCATCATCATAATCATCATCATAATCATCATCAAGATCATCATCATAATCATGAGCATAATCATCATCACAATCGTCATCATAATCATCATCATAATCATCATCATAATCATCATCAAGATCATCATCATAATCATGAGCATAATCATCATCACAATCGTCATCATAATCATCATCATAATCATCATCAGAATCATCATCATAATCGTCATCATAATCATCATCATAATCATCATCATAACCGTCATCGTAATCATCATCATAATCATCATCATAATCGTCATCATAATCATCATCATAATCATCATCATTATCATCATCAAAATCATCATCATCATCATCATCATAATCATCATCATAATCATCATCATAACCGTCATCGTTATCATCATCATAATCATCATCATAATCATCATCATAATCATCATCCTAATCGTCTTCATGGTCATCATCATAATCGTCATCATAATCATCGTCATAGACATCATAATCGTCATCATTATAGTCATCATAGTCATTATCATGATCATCATCATAATCATCATCATAATCATCATCATGATCATCATCATAATCATCATCACAATCATCACCATAATCATGATAATAATCATCATCAAAATCATCATCATAATCATCATCATAATCGTCATCATAATCATCATCATAATCATCATCATAACCGTCATCGTAATCATCATCATAATCATCATCATAATCGTCATCATAATCATCATCATAATCATCATCATAATCATCATCATAATGATCATCATAATCATCATCAGAATCATCATCATAATCATGAGCAGAATCATCATCATAATCGTCATCATAATCATCATCATAATAGTCATAATGATAGTCATCATAATCGTCATCATTATAGTCATCATAATCGTCGTCATAATCATCATCATAGTCATCATCATAATAGTCATCATAATCGTCATCATTATTGTCATCATAATCATCATCATGATCATCATCATAATCATCATCATAATCATCATCATAATCATCATCATAATCATCATCATTATCGTCATCATAATCATCATCATAATCGTCATCATTATAGTCATCATAATCGTCATCATAATCATCATCACAGTCATCATCATAATAGTCACCATAATCGTCATCAATATAGTCATCATAATCATCAGCATGATCATCATCATAATCATCATCAAAATCATCATCATAATCGTCATCATAATCATCATCATAATCATCATCATAATCATCATCATAATCATCATCATAACCATCATCGTAATCATCATCATAATCATCATCATAATCATCATCATAATCATCATCATAATCATCATCATAATCATCATCAAGATCATCATCATAATCATGAGCATAATCATCATCACAATCGTCATCATAATCATCATCATAATCATCATCAGAATCATCATCATAATCGTCATCATAATCATCATCATAATCATCATCATAACCGTCATCGTAATCATCATCATAATCATCATCATAATCGTCATCATAATCATCATCATAATCATCATCATTATCATCATCAAAATCATCATCATCATCATCATCATAATCATCATCATAATCATCATCATAACCGTCATCGTTATCATCATCATAATCATCATCATAATCATCATCATAATCATCATCCTAATCGTCTTCATGGTCATCATCATAATCGTCATCATAATCATCGTCATAGTCATCATAATCGTCATCATTATAGTCATCATAGTCATCATCATGATCATCATCATAATCATCATCATAATCATCATCATGATCATCATCATAATCATCATCACAATCATCACCATAATCATGATAATAGTCATCATCAAAATCATCATCATAATCATCATCATAATCGTCATCATAATCATCATCATAATCATCATCATAACCGTCATCGTAATCATCATCATAGTCATCATCATAATCGTCATCATAATCATCATCATAATCATCATCATAATCATCATCATAATCATCATCATAATCATCATCAGAATCATCATCATAATCATGAGCAGAATCATCATCATAATCGTCATCATAATCATCATCATAATAGTCATCATAATCGTCATCATAATCGTCATCATTATAGTCATCATAATCGTCGTCATAATCATCATCATAGTCATCATCATAATAGTCATCATAATCGTCATCATTATAGTCATCATAATCATCATCATGATCATCATCATAATCATCATCATAATCATCATCATAATCATCATCATCATTATCGTCATCAAACTCATCATCATAATCATCATCATAATCATCATCATAATCATCATCATAACCGTCATCGTAATCATCATCATAATCATCATCATAATCATCATCATAGTCATCATCATAATCATCATCATAATCGTCTTCATGGTCATCATCATAATCGTCATCATAATCATCATAATAGTCATCATAATCGTCATCATTATAGTCATCATAGTCATCATCATGGTCATCATCATAATCATCATCATAATCATCATCATGATCATCATCATAATCATCATCATAATCATCATCATAACCGTCATCGTAATCATCATCATAATCATCATCATAATCATCATCATAATCATCATCATAATCATCATCAAGATCATCATCATAATCATGAGCATAATCATCATCACAATCGTCATCATAATCATCATCATAATCATCATCAGAATCATCATCATAATCGTCATCATAATCATCATCATAATCATCATCATAACCGTCATCGTAATCATCATCATAATCATCATCATAATCGTCATCATAATCATCATCATAGTCATCATCATAATAGTCATCGTAATCGTCATCATAATCGTCATCATTATAGTCATCATAGTCATCATCATGGTCATCATCATAATCATCATCATAATCATCATCATGATCATCATCATAATCATCATCATAATCATCATCATAACCGTCATCGTAATCATCATCAAAATCATCATCATCATCATCATCGTAATCATCATCATAATCATCATCATAACCGTCATCGTTATCATCATCATAATCATCATCATAATCATCATCATAATCATCATCATAACCGTCATCGTAATCATCATCATAATCATCATCATAATCATCATCATAATCATCATCATAATCATGAGCATAATCATCATCATAATAGTCATCATAATCATCATCATAATCGTCATCATTATAGTCATCATAATCGTCATCATAATCATCATCATAGTCATCATCATAATAGTCACCATAATCGTCATCAATATAGTCATCATAATCATCAGCATGATCATCATCATAATCATCATCAAAATCATCATCATAATCGTCATCATAATCATCATCATAATCATCATCATAATCATCATCATAACCGTCATCGTAATCATCATCATAATCATCATCATAATCGTCATCATAATCATCATCATAATCATCATCATAACCGTCATCGTAATCATCATCATAATCATCATCATAATCGTCATCATAATCATCATCATAATCATCATCATAATCATCATCATAATCATCATCATAATCATCATCAGAATCATCATCATAATCATGAGCAGAATCATCATCATAATCGTCATCATAATCATCATCATAATAGTCATCATAATCGTCATCATAATCGTCATCATTATAGTCATCATAATCGTCGTCATAATCATCATCATAGTCATCATCATAATAGTCATCATAATCGTCATCATTATAGTCATCATAATCGTCATCATAATCATCATCATGATCATCATCATAATCATCATCATAATCATCATCATAATCATAGTTATAATTCATCATCATAATAATGAGCATAATCATCATGATAATCATCATCATAGTCATCATCATAATCATCATCATAGTCATCATCATAATCATCATCATAATAATCATCATAATCATCATCATAATCATCATCCTAATCATCATCAAAATAGTCATCATAATCGTCATCATTATAGCCATCATAATCATCAACATGATCATCATCATAATCATCATCATAATCATCATCATAATCATCATCATAATCATCATCATAATCATCATCATAATCATCATCAAGATCATCATCATAATCATGAGCATAATCATCATCACAATCGTCATCATAATCATCATCATAATCATCATCAGAATCATCATCATAATCGTCATCATAATCATCATCATAATCATCATCATAACCGTCATCGTAATCATCATCATAATCATCATCATAATCGTCATCATAATCATCATCATAGTCATCATCATAATAGTCATCATAATCGTCATCATAATCGTCATCATTATAGTCATCATAATCGTCATCATAATCATCAGCATAGTCATCATCATAATAGTCATCATAATCGTCATCATTATAGTCATCATAATCATCATCATGATCATCATCATAATCATCATCATAATCATCATCATAATCCTCATCATTATCATCATCATTATCATCATCAAAATCATCATCATCATCATCATCGTAATCATCAGCATAATCATCATCATAACCGTCATCGTTATCATCATCATAATCATCATCATAATCATCATCATAATCATCATCATCATCATCATCATAATCATCATCATAATCGTCTTCATGGTCATCATCATAATCGTCATCATTATAGCCATCATAATCATCAACATGATCATCATCATAATCATCATCATAATCCTTATCATAATCATCATCATTATGATCATCAAAATCATCATCATAACCATCATCATAATCATCATCATAATCATCATCATAATCATCATCATAACCGTCATCGTAATCATCATCATAATCATCATCATAATCATCATCATAATCATCATCATAATCATGAGCATAATCATCATCATAATAGTCATCATAATCATCATCATAATCGTCATCATAATCGTCATCATAATCATCATCATAGTCATCATCATAATAGTCATCATAATCGTCATCATAATCGTCATCATTATAGTCATCATAATCGTCATCATAATCATCAGCATAACCGTCATCGTTATCATCATCATAATCATCATCATAATCATCATCATAATCATCATCATAACCGTCATCGTAATCATCATCATAATCATCATCATAATCATCATCATAATCATCATCATAATCATGAGCATAATCATCATCATAATAGTCATCATAATCATCATCATAATCGTCATCATTATAGTCATCATAATCGTCATCATAATCATCATCATAGTCATCATCATAATAGTCACCATAATCGTCATCAATATAGTCATCATAATCATCAGCATGATCATCATCATAATCATCATCAAAATCATCATCATAATCGTCATCATAATCATCATCATAATCATCATCATAATCATCATCATAACCGTCATCGTAATCATCATCATAATCATCATCATAATCATCATCATAATCATCATCATAATCATCATCAAGATCATCATCATAATCATGAGCATAATCATCATCACAATCGTCATCATAATCATCATCATAATCATCATCAGAATCATCATCATAATCGTCATCATAATCATCATCATAATCATCATCATAATAGTCATCATAATCGTCATCATAATCATCATCATAGTCATCATCATAATAGTCATCATAATCGTCATCATTATAGCCATCATAATCATCAACATGATCATCATCATAATCATCATCATAATCATCATCATAATCATCATCATAATCATCATCAAGATCATCATCATAATCATGAGCATAATCATCATCACAATCGTCATCATAATCATCATCATAATCATCATCAGAATCATCATCATAATCGTCATCATAATCATCATCATAGTCATCATCATAATAGTCACCATAATCGTCATCAATATAGTCATCATAATCATCAGCATGATCATCATCATAATCGTCATCATAATCATCATCATAATCATCATCATTATCATCATCAAAATCATCATCATCATCATCATCATAATCATCATCATAATCATCATCATAACCGTCATCGTTATCATCATCATAATCATCATCATAATCATCATCATAATCATGAGCATAATCATCATCATAATCGTCATCATAATCATCATCATAGTCATCATCATAATAGTCATCATAATCATCATCATAATCGTCATCATTATAGTCATCATAATCGTCATCATAATCATCATCATGATCATCATCATAATCATCATCAAAATCATCATCATGATCATCATCATAATCATCATCATAATCATCATCATAATCATCATCAAAATCATCATCATAATCATGAGCATAATCATCATCATAATCGTCATCATAATCATCATCATAATCATCATCATAATCATCATCAAAATCATCATCATAATCATGAGCATAATCATCATCATAATCGTCATCATAATCATGATCATAGTCATCATCATAATAGTCATCATAATCGTCATCATTATAGTCATCATAATCATCATCATAGTCATCATCATAATAGTCATCATAATCGTCATCATTGTAGTCATCATAATCATCATCATAATCATCATCAGAATCATCATCATAATCATCATCATAATCATCATCATAATCAACATCATAATCATCATCATAACCGTCATCGTAATCGTCATAGTAATCATCATCATAATCATCATCATAATCGTCATCATAATCGTCATCATTATAGTCATCATAATCGTCATCATAATCATCATCATAGTCATCATCATAATAGTCATCATAATCGTCATTATTATAGTCATCATAATCGTCATCATAATCATCATCATGATCATCATCATAATCATCATCATAATCATCATCATAATCATAGTCATAATTCATCATCATAATAATGAGCATAATCATCATGATAATCATCATCATAGTCATCATCATAATCATCATCATAGTCATCATCATAATCATCATCATAATAATCATCATAATCATCATCATAATCATCATCCTAATCATCATCAAAATAGTCATCATAATCGTCATCATTATAGTCATCATAATCGTCATAGTAATCATCATTATAATCATCATCATTACCGTCATCATAATCACCATCATAATCATCATCATAATCATCATCATAATCATCATCCTAATCATCATCAAAATAGTCATCATAATCGTCATCATTATAGTCATCATAATCGTCATAGTAATCATCATTATAATCATCATCATTACCGTCATCATAATCACCATCATAATCATCATCATAATCATGAGCATAATCATCATCATAAACGTCATCATAGTCATCATCATAATAGTCATCATAATCGTCATCATAATCATCATCATAGTCATCATCATAATAGTCATCATAATCGTCATCATTATAGCCATCATAATCATCAACATGATCATCATCATAATCATCATCATAATCATCATCATAATCATCATCATAATCATCATCATAATCATCATCAAGATCATCATCATAATCATGAGCATAATCATCATCATAATAGTCATCATAATCATCATCATAATCGTCATCATTATAGTCATCATAATCGTCATCATAATCATCATCATAGTCATCATCATAATAGTCACCATAATCGTCATCAATATAGTCATCATAATCATCAGCATGATCATCATCATAATCATCATCAAAATCATCATCATAATCGTCATCATAATCATCATCATAATCATCATCATAATCATCATCATAACCGTCATCGTAATCATCATCATAATCATCATCATAATCATCATCATAATCATCATCATAATCATCATCAAGATCATCATCATAATCATGAGCATAATCATCATCACAATCGTCATCATAATCATCATCATAATCATCATCAGAATCATCATCATAATCGTCATCATAATCATCATCATAATCATCATCATAATAGTCATCATAATCGTCATCATAATCATCATCATAGTCATCATCATAATAGTCATCATAATCGTCATCATTATAGCCATCATAATCATCAACATGATCATCATCATAATCATCATCATAATCATCATCATAATCATCATCAAGATCATCATCATAATCATGAGCATAATCATCATCACAATCGTCATCATAATCATCATCATAATCATCATCAGAATCATCATCATAATCGTCATCATAATCATCATCATAGTCATCATCATAATAGTCACCATAATCGTCATCAATATAGTCATCATAATCATCAGCATGATCATCATCATAATCGTCATCATAATCATCATCATAATCATCATCATAACCGTCATCGCTATCATCATCATAATCATCATCATAATCATCATCATAATCATGAGCATAATCATCATCATAATCGTCATCATAATCATCATCATAGTCATCATCATAATAGTCATCATAATCATCATCATAATCGTCATCATTATAGTCATCATAATCGTCATCATAATCATCATCATGATCATCATCATAATCATCATCAAAATCATCATCATGATCATCATCATAATCATCATCATAATCATCATCATAATCATCATCAAAATCATCATCATAATCATGAGCATAATCATCATCATAATCGTCATCATAATCATCATCATAATCATCATCATAATCATCATCAAAATCATCATCATAATCATGAGCATAATCATCATCATAATGGTCATCATAATCATGATCATAGTCATCATCATAATAGTCATCATAATCGTCATCATTATAGTCATCATAATCATCATCATAGTCATCATCATAATAGTCATCATAATCGTCATCATTGTAGTCATCATAATCATCATCATAATCATCATCAGAATCATCATCATAATCATCATCATAATCATCATCATAATCAACATCATAATCATCATCATAACCGTCATCGTAATCGTCATAGTAATCATCATCATAATCATCATCATAATCGTCATCATAATCGTCATCATTATAGTCATCATAATCGTCATCATAATCATCATCATAGTCATCATCATAATAGTCATCATAATCGTCATCATAATCATCATCATGATCATCATCATAATCATCATCATAATCATCATCATAATCATAGTTATAATTCATCATCATAATAATGAGCATAATCATCATGATAATCATCATCATAGTCATCATCATAATCATCATCATAGTCATCATCATAATCATCATCATAATAATCATCATAATCATCATCATAATCATCATCCTAATCATCATCAAAATAGTCATCATAATCGTCATCATTATAGTCATCATAATCGTCATAGTAATCATCATTATAATCATCATCATTACCGTCATCATAATCACCATCATAATCATCATCATAATCATCATCATAATCATCATCCTAATCATCATCAAAATAGTCATCATAATCGTCATCATTATAGTCATCATAATCGTCATAGTAATCATCATTATAATCATCATCATTACCGTCATCATAATCACCATCATAATCATCATCATAATCATGAGCATAATCATCATCATAAACGTCATCATAATCATCATCATAGTCATCATCATAATAGTCATCATAATCGTCATCATAATCATCATCATAGTCATCATCATAATAGTCATCATAATCGTCATCATTATAGCCATCATAATCATCAACATGATCATCATCATAATCATCATCATAATCATCATCATAATCATCATCATAATCATCATCATAATCATCATCATAATCATCATCAAGATCATCATCATAATCATGAGCATAATCATCATCACAATCGTCATCATAATCATCATCATAATCATCATCAGAATCATCATCATAATCGTCATCATAATCATCATCATAATCATCATCATAACCGTCATCGTAATCATCATCATAATCATCATCATAATCGTCATCATAATCATCATCATAGTCATCATCATAATAGTCATCATAATCGTCATCATAATCGTCATCATTATAGTCATCATAATCGTCATCATAATCATCAGCATAGTCATCATCATAATAGTCATCATAATCGTCATCATTATAGTCATCATAATCATCATCATGATCATCATCATAATCATCATCATAATCATCATCATAATCCTCATCATTATCATCATCATTATCATCATCAAAATCATCATCATCATCATCATCGTAATCATCATCATAATCATCATCATAACCGTCATCGTTATCATCATCATAATCATCATCATAATCATCATCATAATCATCATCATCATCATCATCATCATAATCATCATCATAATCGTCTTCATAGTCATCATCATAATCGTCATCATAATCATCATAATAGTCATCATAATCGTCATCATTATAGTCATCATAATCAACATCATGATCATCATCATAATCATCATCATAATCATCATCATAACCGTCATCGTAATCATCATCATAATCATCATCATAATCATGAGCAGAATCATCATCATAATCGTCATCATAATCATCATCATAGTCATCATCATAATAGTCATCATAATCATCATCATAATCGTCATCATTATAGTCATCATAATCGTCATCATAATCATCATCATGATCATCATCATAATCATCATCAAAATCATCATCATGATCATCATCATAATCATCATCATAATCATCATCATAATCATCATCAAAATCATCATCATAATCATGAGCATAATCATCATCATAATCGTCATCATAATCATCATCATAATCATCATCATAATCATCATCAAAATCATCATCATAATCATGAGCATAATCATCATCATAATCGTCATCATAATCATCATCATAGTCATCATCATAATAGTCATCATAATCGTCATCATTATAGTCATCATAATCATCATCATAGTCATCATCATAATAGTCATCATAATCGTCATCATTATAGTCATCGTAATCATCATCATAATCATCATCAGAATCATCATCATAATCATCATCATAATCATCATCATAATCAACATCATAATCATCATCATAACCGTCATCGTAATCGTCATAGCAATCATCATCATAATCATCATCATAATCGTCATCATAATCGTCATCATTATAGTCATCATAATCGTCATCATAATCATCATCATAGTCATCATCATAATAGTCATCATAATCGTCATCATTATAGTCATCATAATCGTCATCATAATCATCATCATGATCATCATCATAATCATCATCATAATCAGCATCATAATCATAGTTATAATTCATCATCATAATAATGAGCATAATCATCATGATAATCATCATCATAGTCATCATCATAATCATCATCATAGTCATCATCATAATCATCATCATAATCATCATCATAATCATCATCATAATCATCATCCTAATCATCATCAAAATAGTCATCATAATCGTCATCATTATAGTCATCATAATCGTCATAGTAATCATCATTATAATCATCATCATTACCGTCATCATAATCACCATCATAATCATCATCATAATCATCATCATAATCATCATCCTAATCATCATCAAAATAGTCATCATAATCGTCATCATTATAGTCATCATAATCGTCATAGTAATCATCATTATAATCATCATCATTACCGTCATCATAATCACCATCATAATCATCATCATAATCATCATCATAATCCTTATCATAATCATCATCATTATCATCATCAAAATCATCATCATAACCATCATCATAATCATCATCATAATCATCATCATAATCATCATCATAACCGTCATCGTAATCATCATCATAATCATCATCATAATCATCATCATAATCATCATCATAATCATGAGCATAATCATCATCATAATAGTCATCATAATCATCATCATAATCGTCATCATTATAGTCATCATAATCGTCATCATAATCATCATCATAGTCATCATCATAATAGTCATCATAATCGTCATCAATATAGTCATCATAATCATCAGCATGATCATCATCATAATCATCATCAAAATCATCATCATAATCGTCATCATAATCATCATCATAATCATGATCATAATCATCATCATAACCGTCATCGTAATCATCATCATAATCATCATCATAATCATCATCATAATCATCATCATAATCATCATCAAGATCATCATCATAATCATGAGCATAATCATCATCACAATCGTCATCATAATCATCATCATAATCATCATCAGAATCATCATCATAATCGTCATCATAATCATCATCATAATCATCATCATAACCGTCATCCTAATCATCATCAAAATAGTCATCATAATCGTCATCATTATAGTCATCATAATCGTCATAGTAATCATCATTATAATCATCATCATTACCGTCATCATAATCACCATCATAATCATCATCATAATCATGAGCATAATCATCATCATAAACGTCATTATAATCATCATCATAGTCATCATCATAATAGTCATCATAATCGTCATCATAATCATCATCATAGTCATCATCATAATAGTCATCATAATCGTCATCATTATAGCCATCATAATCATCAACATGATCATCATCATAATCATCATCATAATCCTTATCATAATCATCATCATTATCATCATCAATATCATCATCATAACCATCATCATAATCATCATCATAATCATCATCATAATCATCATCATAACCGTCATCGTAATCATCATCATAATCATCATCATAATCATCATCATAATCATCATCATAATCATGAGCATAATCATCATCATAATAGTCATCATAATCATCATCATAATCGTCATCATTATAGTCATCATAATCGTCATCATAATCATCATCATAGTCATCATCATAATAGTCATCATAATCGTCATCAATATAGTCATCATAATCATCAGCATGATCATCATCATAATCATCATCAAAATCATCATCATAATCGTCATCATAATCATCATCATAATCATCATCATAATCATCATCATAACCGTCATCGTAATCATCATCATAATCATCATCATAATCATCATCATAATCATCATCATAATCATCATCAAGATCATCATCATAATCATGAGCATAATCATCATCACAATCGTCATCATAATCATCATCATAATCATCATCAGAATCATCATCATAATCGTCATCATAATCATCATCATAATCATCATCATAACCGTCATCCTAATCATCATCAAAATAGTCATCATAATCGTCATCATTATAGTCATCATAATCGTCATAGTAATCATCATTATAATCATCATCATTACCGTCATCATAATCACCATCATAATCATCATCATAATCATGAGCATAATCATCATCATAAACGTCATTATTATCATCATCATAGTCATCATCATAATAGTCATCATAATCGTCATCATAATCATCATCATAGTCATCATCATAATAGTCATCATAATCGTCATCATTATAGTCATCGTAATCATCATCATAATCATCATCAGAATCATCATCATAATCATCATCATAATCATCATCATAATCAACATCATAATCATCATCATAACCGTCATCGTAATCGTCATAGCAATCATCATCATAATCATCATCATAATCGTCATCATAATCGTCATCATTATAGTCATCATAATCGTCATCATAATCATCATCATAGTCATCATCATAATAGTCATCATAATCGTCATCATTATAGTCATCATAATCGTCATCATAATCATCATCATGATCATCATCATAATCATCATCATAATCAGCATCATAATCATAGTTATAATTCATCATCATAATAATGAGCATAATCATCATGATAATCATCATCATAGTCATCATCATAATCATCATCATAGTCATCATCATAATCATCATCATAATCATCATCATAATCATCATCATAATCATCATCCTAATCATCATCAAAATAGTCATCATAATCGTCATCATTATAGTCATCATAATCGTCATAGTAATCATCATTATTATCATCATCATTACCGTCATCATAATCACCATCATAATCATCATCATAATCATCATCATAATCATCATCCTAATCATCATCAAAATAGTCATCATAATCGTCATCATTATAGTCATCATAATCGTCATAGTAATCATCATTATAATCATCATCATTACCGTCATCATAATCACCAGCATAATCATCATCATAATCATCATCATAATCCTTATCATAATCATCATCATTATCATCATCAAAATCATCATCATAACCATCATCATAATCATCATCATAATCATCATCATAATCATCATCATAACCGTCATCGTAATCATCATCATAATCATCATCATAATCATCATCATAATCATCATCATAATCATGAGCATAATCATCATCATAATAGTCATCATAATCATCATCATAATCGTCATCATTATGGTCATCATAATCGTCATCATAATCATCATCATAATCATGAGCATAATCATCATCATAATAGTCATCATAATCATCATCATAATCGTCATCATAATAGTCATCATAATCGTCATCAATATAGTCATCATAATCATCAGCATGATCATCATCATAATCATCATCAAAATCATCATCATAATCGTCATCATAATCATCATCATAATCATGATCATAATCATCATCATAACCGTCATCGTAATCATCATCATAATCATCATCATAATCATCATCATAATCATCATCATAATCATCATCAAGATCATCATCATAATCATGAGCATAATCATCATCACAATCGTCATCATAATCATCATCATAATCATCATCAGAATCATCATCATAATCGTCATCATAATCATCATCATAATCATCATCATAACCGTCATCCTAATCATCATCAAAATAGTCATCATAATCGTCATCATTATAGTCATCATAATCGTCATAGTAATCATCATTATAATCATCATCATTACCGTCATCATAATCACCATCATAATCATCATCATAATCATGAGCATAATCATCATCATAAACGTCATTATAATCATCATCATAGTCATCATCATAATAGTCATCATAATCGTCATCATAATCATCATCATAGTCATCATCATAATAGTCATCATAATCGTCATCATTATAGCCATCATAATCATCAACATGATCATCATCATAATCATCATCATAATCCTTATCATAATCATCATCATTATCATCATCAATATCATCATCATAACCATCATCATAATCATCATCATAATCATCATCATAATCATCATCATAACCGTCATCGTAATCATCATCATAATCATCATCATAATCATCATCATAATCATCATCATAATCATGAGCATAATCATCATCATAATAGTCATCATAATCATCATCATAATCGTCATCATTATAGTCATCATAATCGTCATCATAATCATCATCATAGTCATCATCATAATAGTCATCATAATCGTCATCAATATAGTCATCATAATCATCAGCATGATCATCATCATAATCATCATCAAAATCATCATCATAATCGTCATCATAATCATCATCATAATCATCATCATAATCATCATCATAACCGTCATCGTAATCATCATCATAATCATCATCATAATCATCATCATAATCATCATCATAATCATCATCAAGATCATCATCATAATCATGAGCATAATCATCATCACAATCGTCATCATAATCATCATCATAATCATCATCAGAATCATCATCATAATCGTCATCATAATCATCATCATAATCATCATCATAACCGTCATCCTAATCATCATCAAAATAGTCATCATAATCGTCATCATTATAGTCATCATAATCGTCATAGTAATCATCATTATAATCATCATCATTACCGTCATCATAATCACCATCATAATCATCATCATAATCATGAGCATAATCATCATCATAAACGTCATTATAATCATCATCATAGTCATCATCATAATAGTCATCATAATCGTCATCATAATCATCATCATAGTCATCATCATAATAGTCATCATAATCGTCAGCATTATAGCCATCATAATCATCAACATGATCATCATCATAATCATCATCATAATCCTTATCATAATCATCATCATTATCATCATCAAAATCATCATCATAACCATCATCATAATCATCATCATAATCATCATCATAATCATCATCATAACCGTCATCGTAATCATCATCATAATCATCATCATAATCATCATCATAATCATCATCATAATCATGAGCATAATCATCATCATAATAGTCGTCATAATCATCATCATAA
Organism: Coelioxys conoideus; assembly: GCA_947623535.1. Taxonomy (NCBI): domain Eukaryota; kingdom Metazoa; phylum Arthropoda; class Insecta; order Hymenoptera; family Megachilidae; genus Coelioxys; species Coelioxys conoideus. Next base: position 2,752,169 of record CANQJN010000008.1, read on the forward strand.
TCGTCATCATTATAGTCATCATAATCGTCATCATAATCATCATCATAGTCATCATCATAATAGTCATCATAATCGTCATCAATATAGTCATCATAATCATCAGCATGATCATCATCATAATCATCATCAAAATCATCATCATAATCGTCATCATAATCATCATCATAATCATCATCATAATCATCATCATAATAATCATCATAATCATCATCAGAATCATCATCATAATCATGAGCAGAATCATCATCATAATCGTCATCATAATCATCATCATAATCATCATCATAATCATGAGCATAATCATCATCATAATAGTCATCATAATCATCATCATAATCGTCATCATTATAGTCATCATAATCGTCATCATAATCATCATCATAGTCATCATCATAATAGTCATCATAATCGTCATCATAATCGTCATCATTATAGTCATCATAATCGTCATCATAATCATCATCATAGTCATCATCATAATAGTCATCATAATCGTCATCATTATAGTCATCATAATCGTCATCATAATCATCATCATGATCATCATCATAATCATCATCATAATCAGCATCATAATCATAGTTATAATTCATCATCATAATAATGAGCATAATCATCATGATAATCATCATCATAGTCATCATCATAATCATCATCATAGTCATCATCATAATCATCATCATAATCATCATCATAATCATCATCATAATCATCATCCTAATCATCATCAAAATAGTCATCATAATCGTCATCATTATAGTCATCATAATCGTCATAGTAATCATCATTATAATCATCATCATTACCGTCATCATAATCACCATCATAATCATCATCATAATCATCATCATAATCATCATCCTAATCATCATCAAAATAGTCATCATAATCGTCATCATTATAGTCATCATAATCGTCATAGTAATCATCATTATAATCATCATCATTACCGTCATCATAATCACCATCATAATCATCATCATAATCATCATCATAATCCTTATCATAATCATCATCATTATCATCATCAAAATCATCATCATAACCATCATCATAATCATCATCATAATCATCATCATAATCATCATCATAACCGTCATCGTAATCATCATCATAATCATCATCATAATCATCATCATAATCATCATCATAATCATGAGCATAATCATCATCATAATAGTCATCATAATCATCATCATAATCGTCATCATTATAGTCATCATAATCGTCATCATAATCATCATCATAGTCATCATCATAATAGTCATCATAATCGTCATCAATATAGTCATCATAATCATCAGCATGATCATCATCATAATCATCATCAAAATCATCATCATAATCGTCATCATAATCATCATCATAATCATGATCATAATCATCATCATAACCGTCATCGTAATCATCATCATAATCATCATCATAATCATCATCATAATCATCATCATAATCATCATCAAGATCATCATCATAATCATGAGCATAATCATCATCACAATCGTCATCATAATCATCATCATAATCATCATCAGAATCATCATCATAATCGTCATCATAATCATCATCATAATCATCATCATAACCGTCATCCTAATCATCATCAAAATAGTCATCATAATCGTCATCATTATAGTCATCATAATCGTCATAGTAATCATCATTATAATCATCATCATTACCGTCATCATAATCACCATCATAATCATCATCATAATCATGAGCATAATCATCATCATAAACGTCATTATAATCATCATCATAGTCATCATCATAATAGTCATCATAATCGTCATCATAATCATCATCACAGTCATCATCATAATAGTCATCATAATCGTCATCATTATAGCCATCATAATCATCAACATGATCATCATCATAATCATCATCATAATCCTTATCATAATCATCATCATTATCATCATCAATATCATCATCATAACCATCATCATAATCATCATCATAATCATCATCATAATCATCATCATAACCGTCATCGTAATCATCATCATAATCATCATCATAATCATCATCATAATCATCATCATAATCATGAGCATAATCATCATCATAATAGTCATCATAATCATCATCATAATCGTCATCATTATAGTCATCATAATCGTCATCATAATCATCATCATAGTCATCATCATAATAGTCATCATAATCGTCATCAATATAGTCATCATAATCATCAGCATGATCATCATCATAATCATCATCAAAATCATCATCATAATCGTCATCATAATCATCATCATAATCATCATCATAATCATCATCATAACCGTCATCGTAATCATCATCATAATCATCATCATAATCATCATCATAATCATCATCATAATCATCATCAAGATCATCATCATAATCATGAGCATAATCATCATCACAATCGTCATCATAATCATCATCATAATCATCATCAGAATCATCATCATAATCGTCATCATAATCATCATCATAATCATCATCATAACCGTCATCCCAATCATCATCAAAATAGTCATCATAATCGTCATCATTATAGTCATCATAATCGTCATAGTAATCATCATTATAATCATCATCATTACCGTCATCATAATCACCATCATAATCATCATCATAATCATGAGCATAATCATCATCATAAACGTCATTATAATCATCATCATAGTCATCATCATAATAGTCATCATAATCGTCATCATAATCATCATCATAGTCATCATCATAATAGTCATCATAATCGTCATCATTATAGCCATCATAATCATCAACATGATCATCATCATAATCATCATCATAATCCTTATCATAATCATCATCATTATCATCATCAATATCATCATCATAACCATCATCATAATCATCATCATAATCATCATCATAATCATCATCATAACCGTCATCGTAATCATCATCATAATCATCATCATAATCATCATCATAATCATCATCATAATCATGAGCATAATCATCATCATAATAGTCATCATAATCATCATCATAATCGTCATCATTATAGTCATCATAATCGTCATCATAATCATCATCATAGTCATCATCATAATAGTCATCATAATCGTCATCAATATAGTCATCATAATCATCAGCATGATCATCATCATAATCATCATCAAAATCATCATCATAATCGTCATCATAATCATCATCATAATCATCATCATAATCATCATCATAACCGTCATCGTAATCATCATCATAATCATCATCATAATCATCATCATAATCATCATCATAATCATCATCAAGATCATCATCATAATCATGAGCATAATCATCATCACAATCGTCATCATAATCATCATCATAATCATCATCAGAATCATCATCATAATCGTCATCATAATCATCATCATAATCATCATCATAACCGTCATCCTAATCATCATCAAAATAGTCATCATAATCGTCATCATTATAGTCATCATAATCGTCATAGTAATCATCATTATAATCATCATCATTACCGTCATCATAATCACCATCATAATCATCATCATAATCATGAGCATAATCATCATCATAAACGTCATTATAATCATCATCATAGTCATCATCATAATAGTCATCATAATCGTCATCATAATCATCATCATAGTCATCATCATAATAGTCATCATAATCGTCAGCATTATAGCCATCATAATCATCAACATGATCATCATCATAATCATCATCATAATCCTTATCATAATCATCATCATTATCATCATCAAAATCATCATCATAACCATCATCATAATCATCATCATAATCATCATCATAATCATCATCATAACCGTCATCGTAATCATCATCATAATCATCATCATAATCATCATCATAATCATCATCATAATCATGAGCATAATCATCATCATAATAGTCGTCATAATCATCATCATAATCGTCATCATTATAGTCATCATAATCGTCATCATAATCATCATCATAGTCATCATCATAATAGTCATCATAATCGTCATCAATATAGTCATCATAATCATCAGCATGATCATCATCATAATCATCATCAAAATCATCATCATAATCGTCATCATAATCATCATCATAATCATCATCATAATCATCATCATAATCATCATCATAATCATCATCAGAATCATCATCATAATCATGAGCAGAATCATCATCATAATCGTCATCATAATCATCATCATAATCATCATCATAATCATGAGCATAATCATCATCATAATAGTCATCATAATCATCATCATAATCGTCATCATTATAGTCATCATAATCGTCATCATAATCATCATCATAGTCATCATCATAATAGTCATCATAATCGTCATCAATATAGTCATCATAATCATCAGCATGATCATCATCATAATCATCATCATAATCATCACCATAATCATGATAATAATCATCATCAAAATCATCATCATAATCATCATCATAATCGTCATCATAATCATCATCATAATCATCATCATAACCGTCATCGTAATCATCATCATAATCATCATCATAATCGTCATCATAATCATGAGCAGAATCATCATCATAATCGTCATCATAATCATCATCATAATAGTCATCATAATCGTCATCATAATCGTCATCATTATAGTCATCATAATCGTCGTCATAATCATCATCATAGTCATCATCATAATAGTCATCATAACCGTCATCATTATAGTCATCATAGTCAGCATCATGATCATCATCATAATCATCATCATAATCATCACCATAATCATGATAATAATCATCATCAAAATCATCATCATCATCATCATCATAATCATCATCATAATCATCATCATAATCATCATCATAACCGTCATCGTAATCATCATCATAATCATCATCATAATCATCATCATAATCATCATCATAATCGTCTTCATGGTCATCATCATAATCGTCATCATAATCATCGTCATAGTCATCATAATCGTCATCATTATAGTCATCATAGTCATCATCATGATCATCATCATAATGATCATCATAATTATCATCATAATCAACATCATAATCATCATCATAACCGTCATCGTAATCGTCATAGTAATCATCATCATAATCATCATCATAATCGTCATCATAATCGTCATCATTATAGTCATCATAATCGTCATTATAATCATCATCATAGTCATCATCATAATAGTCATCATAATCGTCATCATTATAGTCATCATAATCGTCATCATAATCATCATCATAATCATCATCATAATCGTCATCATAATCATCATCATAATCATCATCATAATCATCATCATAATCATCATCATAATCATCATCAGAATCATCATCATAATCATGAGCAGAATCATCATCATAATCGTCATCATAATCATCATCATAATAGTCATCATAATCGTCATCATAATCGTCATCATTATAGTCATCATAATCGTCGTCATAATCATCATCATAGTCATCATCATAATAGTCATCATAATCGTCATCATTATAGTCATCATAATCATCATCATGATCATCATCATAATCATCATCATAATCATCATCATAATCATCATCATTATCGTCATCAAACTCATCATCATAATCATCATCAAAATCATCATCATAATCATGAGCATAATCATCATCATAATGGTCATCATAATCATCATCATAATCGTCATCATTATAGTCATGATAATCGTCATCATAATCATCATCATAGTCATCATCATAATAGTCATCATAATCGTCATCATTATAGTCATCATAATCATCAGCATGATCATCATCATAATCATCATCCTAATAGTCATCATAATCGTCATCATAATCATCATCATAGTCATCATCATAATAGTCATCATAATCGTCAGCATTATAGCCATCATAATCATCAACATGATCATCATCATAATCATCATCATAATCCTTATCATAATCATCATCATTATCATCATCAAAATCATCATCATAACCATCATCATAATCATCATCATAATCATCATCATAATCATCATCATAACCGTCATCGTAATCATCATCATAATCATCATCATAATCATCATCATAATCATCATCATAATCATGAGCATAATCATCATCATAATAGTCGTCATAATCATCATCATAATCGTCATCATTATAGTCATCATAATCGTCATCATAATCATCATCATAGTCATCATCATAATAGTCATCATAATCGTCATCAATATAGTCATCATAATCATCAGCATGATCATCATCATAATCATCATCAAAATCATCATCATAATCGTCATCATAATCATCATCATAATCATCATCATAATCATCATCATAATCATCATCATAATCATCATCAGAATCATCATCATAATCATGAGCAGAATCATCATCATAATCGTCATCATAATCATCATCATAATCATCATCATAATCATGAGCATAATCATCATCATAATAGTCATCATAATCATCATCATAATCGTCATCATTATAGTCATCATAATCGTCATCATAATCATCATCATAGTCATCATCATAATAGTCATCATAATCGTCATCAATATAGTCATCATAATCATCAGCATGATCATCATCATAATCATCATCATAATCATCACCATAATCATGATAATAATCATCATCAAAATCATCATCATAATCATCATCATAATCGTCATCATAATCATCATCATAATCATCATCATAACCGTCATCGTAATCATCATCATAATCATCATCATAATCGTCATCATAATCATGAGCAGAATCATCATCATAATCGTCATCATAATCATCATCATAATAGTCATCATAATAGTCATCATAATCGTCATCATTATAGTCATCATAATCATCATCATGATCATCATCATAATCATCACCATAATCATGATAATAATCATCATCAAAATCATCATCATCATCATCATCATAATCATCATCATAATCATCATCATAATCATCATCATAACCGTCATCGTAATCATCATCATAATCATCATCATAATCATCATCATAATCATCATCATAATCGTCTTCATGGTCATCATCATAATCGTCATCATAATCATCATAATAGTCATCATAACCGTCATCATTATAGTCATCATAGTCATCATCATGATCATCATCATAATCATCATCATAATCATCACCATAATCATGATAATAATCATCATCAAAATCATCATCATCATCATCATCATAATCATCATCATAATCATCATCATAATCATCATCATAACCGTCATCGTAATCATCATCATAATCATCATCATAATCATCATCATAATCATCATCATAATCGTCTTCATGGTCATCATCATAATCGTCATCATAATCATCGTCATAGTCATCATAATCGTCATCATTATAGTCATCATAGTCATCATCATGATCATCATCATAATGATCATCATAATCATCATCATAATCAACATCATAATCATCATCATAACCGTCATCGTAATCGTCATAGTAATCATCATCATAATCATCATCATAATCGTCATCATAATCGTCATCATTATAGTCATCATAATCGTCATTATAATCATCATCATAGTCATCATCATAATAGTCATCATAATCGTCATCATTATAGTCATCATAATCGTCATCATAATCATCATCATAATCATCATCATAATCGTCATCGTAATCATCATCATAATCATCATCATAATCATCATCATAATCATCATCATAATCATCATCAGAATCATCATCATAATCATGAGCAGAATCATCATCATAATCGTCATCATAATCATCATCATAATAGTCATCATAATCGTCATCATAATCGTCATCATTATAGTCATCATAATCGTCGTCATAATCATCATCATAGTCATCATCATAATAGTCATCCTAATCGTCATCATTATAGTCATCATAATCATCATCATGATCATCATCATAATCATCATCATAATCATCATCATAATCATCATCATTATCGTCATCAAACTCATCATCATAATCATCATCAAAATCATCATCATAATCATGAGCATAATCATCATCATAATGGTCATCATAATCATCATCATAATCGTCATCATTATAGTCATGATAATCGTCATCATAATCATCATCATAGTCATCATCATAATAGTCATCATAATCGTCATCATTATAGTCATCATAATCATCAGCATGATCATCATCATAATCATCATCAAAATCATCATCATAATCGGCATCATAATCATCATCATAATCATCATCATAATCATCATCATAACCGTCATCGTAATCATCATCATAATCATCATCATAATCATCATCATAATCATCATCAAGATCATCATCATAATCATGAGCATAATCATCATCACAATCGTCATCATAATCATCATCATAATCATCATCAGAATCATCATCATAATCGTCATCATAATCATCATCATGATCATCATCATAATCATCATCATAATCATCATCATAATCATAGTTATAATCATCATCATAGTCATCATCATAATAGTCATCATAATCGTCATCATTATAGTCATCATAATCATCATCATAATCATCATCAGAATCATCATCATAATCATCATCATAACCATCATCATAATCAACATCATAATCATCATCATAATCATCATCATAATCATCATCATAATCATCATCATAATCATCATCATAATCAACATCATAATCATCATCATAACCGTCATCGTAATCGTCATAGTAATCATCATCATAATCATCATCATAATCGTCATCATAATCGTCATCATTATAGTCATCATAATCGTCATCATAATCATCATCATAGTCATCATCATAATAGTCATCATAATCGTCATCATTATAGTCATCATAATCGTCATCATAATCATCATCATGATCATCATCATAATCATCATCATAATCATCATCATAATCATAGTTATAATTCATCATCATAATAATGAGCATAATCATCATGATAATCATCATCATAGTCATCATCATAATCATCATCATAGTCATCATCATAATCATCATCATAATCATCATCATAGTCATCATCATAATAGTCATCATAATCGTCATCAATATAGTCATCATAATCATCAGCATGATCATCATCATAATCATCATCAAAATCATCATCATAATCGTCATCATAATCATCATCATAATCATCATCATAATCATCATCATAACCGTCATCGTAATCATCATCATAATCATCATCATAATCATCATCATAATCATCATCATAATCATCATCAAGATCATCATCATAATCATGAGCATAATCATCATCACAATCGTCATCATAATCATCATCATAATCATCATCAGAATCATCATCATAATCGTCATCATAATCATCATCATAATCATCATCATAACCGTCATCCTAATCATCATCAAAATAGTCATCATAATCGTCATCATTATAGTCATCATAATCGTCATAGTAATCATCATTATAATCATCATCATTACCGTCATCATAATCACCATCATAATCATCATCATAATCATGAGCATAATCATCATCATAAACGTCATTATAATCATCATCATAGTCATCATCATAATAGTCATCATAATCGTCATCATAATCATCATCATAGTCATCATCATAATAGTCATCATAATCGTCAGCATTATAGCCATCATAATCATCAACATGATCATCATCATAATCATCATCATAATCCTTATCATAATCATCATCATTATCATCATCAAAATCATCATCATAACCATCATCATAATCATCATCATAATCATCATCATAATCATCATCATAACCGTCATCGTAATCATCATCATAATCATCATCATAATCATCATCATAATCATCATCATAATCATGAGCATAATCATCATCATAATAGTCGTCATAATCATCATCATAATCGTCATCATTATAGTCATCATAATCGTCATCATAATCATCATCATAGTCATCATCATAATAGTCATCATAATCGTCATCAATATAGTCATCATAATCATCAGCATGATCATCATCATAATCATCATCAAAATCATCATCATAATCGTCATCATAATCATCATCATAATCATCATCATAATCATCATCATAATCATCATCATAATCATCATCAGAATCATCATCATAATCATGAGCAGAATCATCATCATAATCGTCATCATAATCATCATCATAATCATCATCATAATCATGAGCATAATCATCATCATAATAGTCATCATAATCATCATCATAATCGTCATCATTATAGTCATCATAATCGTCATCATAATCATCATCATAGTCATCATCATAATAGTCATCATAATCGTCATCAATATAGTCATCATAATCATCAGCATGATCATCATCATAATCATCATCATAATCATCACCATAATCATGATAATAATCATCATCAAAATCATCATCATAATCATCATCATAATCGTCATCATAATCATCATCATAATCATCATCATAACCGTCATCGTAATCATCATCATAATCATCATCATAATCGTCATCATAATCATGAGCAGAATCATCATCATAATCGTCATCATAATCATCATCATAATAGTCATCATAATAGTCATCATAATCGTCATCATTATAGTCATCATAATCATCATCATGATCATCATCATAATCATCACCATAATCATGATAATAATCATCATCAAAATCATCATCATCATCATCATCATAATCATCATCATAATCATCATCATAATCATCATCATAACCGTCATCGTAATCATCATCATAATCATCATCATAATCATCATCATAATCATCATCATAATCGTCTTCATGGTCATCATCATAATCGTCATCATAATCATCATAATAGTCATCATAACCGTCATCATTATAGTCATCATAGTCATCATCATGATCATCATCATAATCATCATCATAATCATCACCATAATCATGATAATAATCATCATCAAAATCATCATCATCATCATCATCATAATCATCATCATAATCATCATCATAATCATCATCATAACCGTCATCGTAATCATCATCATAATCATCATCATAATCATCATCATAATCATCATCATAATCGTCTTCATGGTCATCATCATAATCGTCATCATAATCATCGTCATAGTCATCATAATCGTCATCATTATAGTCATCATAGTCATCATCATGATCATCATCATAATGATCATCATAATCATCATCATAATCAACATCATAATCATCATCATAACCGTCATCGTAATCGTCATAGTAATCATCATCATAATCATCATCATAATCGTCATCATAATCGTCATCATTATAGTCATCATAATCGTCATTATAATCATCATCATAGTCATCATCATAATAGTCATCATAATCGTCATCATTATAGTCATCATAATCGTCATCATAATCATCATCATAATCATCATCATAATCGTCATCGTAATCATCATCATAATCATCATCATAATCATCATCATAATCATCATCATAATCATCATCAGAATCATCATCATAATCATGAGCAGAATCATCATCATAATCGTCATCATAATCATCATCATAATAGTCATCATAATCGTCATCATAATCGTCATCATTATAGTCATCATAATCGTCGTCATAATCATCATCATAGTCATCATCATAATAGTCATCCTAATCGTCATCATTATAGTCATCATAATCATCATCATGATCATCATCATAATCATCATCATAATCATCATCATAATCATCATCATTATCGTCATCAAACTCATCATCATAATCATCATCAAAATCATCATCATAATCATGAGCATAATCATCATCATAATGGTCATCATAATCATCATCATAATCGTCATCATTATAGTCATGATAATCGTCATCATAATCATCATCATAGTCATCATCATAATAGTCATCATAATCGTCATCATTATAGTCATCATAATCATCAGCATGATCATCATCATAATCATCATCAAAATCATCATCATAATCGGCATCATAATCATCATCATAATCATCATCATAATCATCATCATAACCGTCATCGTAATCATCATCATAATCATCATCATAATCATCATCATAATCATCATCAAGATCATCATCATAATCATGAGCATAATCATCATCACAATCGTCATCATAATCATCATCATAATCATCATCAGAATCATCATCATAATCGTCATCATAATCATCATCATGATCATCATCATAATCATCATCATAATCATCATCATAATCATAGTTATAATCATCATCATAGTCATCATCATAATAGTCATCATAATCGTCATCATTATAGTCATCATAATCATCATCATAATCATCATCAGAATCATCATCATAATCATCATCATAACCATCATCATAATCAACATCATAATCATCATCATAATCATCATCATAATCATCATCATAATCATCATCATAATCATCATCATAATCAACATCATAATCATCATCATAACCGTCATCGTAATCGTCATAGTAATCATCATCATAATCATCATCATAATCGTCATCATAATCGTCATCATTATAGTCATCATAATCGTCATCATAATCATCATCATAGTCATCATCATAATAGTCATCATAATCGTCATCATTATAGTCATCATAATCGTCATCATAATCATCATCATGATCATCATCATAATCATCATCATAATCATCATCATAATCATAGTTATAATTCATCATCATAATAATGAGCATAATCATCATGATAATCATCATCATAGTCATCATCATAATCATCATCATAGTCATCATCATAATCATCATCATAATCATCATCATAATCATCATCATAATCATCATCCTAATCATCATCAAAATAGACATCATAATCGTCATCATTATAGTCATCATAATCGTCATAGTAATCATCATTATAATCATCATCATTACCGTCGTCATAATCACCATCATAATCATCATCATAATCATGAGCATAATCATCATCATAAACGTCATCATAATCATCATCATAGTCATCATCATAATAGTCATCATAATCGTCATCATAATCATCATCATAGTCATCATCATAATAGTCATCATAATCGTCATCATTATAGCCATCATAATCATCATCATGATCATCATCATAATCATCATCATAATCCTTATCATAATCATCATCATTATCATCATCAAAATCATCATCATAACCATCATCATAATCATCATCATAATCATCATCATAATCATCATCATAACCGTCATCGTAATCATCATCATAATCATCATCATAATCATCATCATAATCATCATCATAATCATCATCATAACCGTCATCGTAATCATCATCATAATCATCATCATAATCATCGTTATAATTCATCATCATAATCATGAGCATCATCATCATGATAATCATCATCATAGTCATCATCATAATCATCATTATAGTCATCATCATAATCATCATCATAATCATCATCATAATCATCATCAAAATTATCATCATAATCATCATCATAATCGTCATCATAATCATCATCATTATCATCATCAAAATCATCATCATCATCATCATCATAATCATCATCATAATCATCATCATAACCGTCATCGTAATCATCATCATAATCATCATCATAATCATCATCATGGTCATCTTTATAATCATCATCATAATCATCATCATAATCATCATCATAGTCGTCTTCGTGGTCATCATCATAATCGTCATCATAATCATCATAATAGTCATCATAATCGTCATCATTATAGTCATCATAATAGTCATCATAATCGTCATCATTATAGTCATCATAATCATCATCATGATCATCATCATAATCATCATCATAATCATCATCATGATCATCATCATAATCATCATCATAATCGTCATCATTATAGTCATCATAATCGTCATCATAATCATCATCATAGTCATCATCATAATAGTCATCATAATCGTCATCATTATAGTCATCATAATCATCAGCATGATCATCATCATAATCATCATCAAAATCGTCATCATTATAGTCATCATAATCGTCATCATAATCATCAGCATAGTCATCATCATAATAGTCATCATAATCGTCATCATTATAGTCATCATAATCATCATCATGATCATCATCATAATAGTCATCATAATCATCATCATAACCGTCACCGTAATCATCATCATAATCATCATCATAATCATCATCATAATCATCGTTATAATTCATCATCATAATCATGAGCATCATCATCATGATAATCATCATCATAGTCATCATCATAATCATCAATATAGTCTTCATCATAATCATCATAATCGTCATCATTATAGTCATCATAATCGTCATCATAATCATCATCATAGTCATCATCATAATAGTCATCATAATCGTCATCATTATAGTCATCATAATCATCATCATGATCATCATCATAATCATCATCATAATCATCATAATAATCATCATCATAATCATCATCATAATTATCATCATAATCATCATCATAATCATCATCAAAATCATCATCATAATCATGAGCATAATCATCATCATAATCGTCATCATAATCATCATCATAGTCATCATCATAATAGTCATCATAATCATCATCATAGTCGTCATCATTATAGTCATCATAATCGTCATCATAATCATCATCATAATCATCATCATAATCATCATCATAATCATCATCATAATCATCATCATAATCATCAACATTATCATCATCAAAATCATCATCATCATCATCATCATAATCATCATCATAATCATCATCATAATCATCATCATAACCGTCATCATAATCATCATCATAATCATCATCATAATCATCATCATAATCATCATCATAATCGTCTTCATGGTCATCATCATAATCGTCATCATAATCATCATAATAGTCATTATAATCGTCATCATTATAGTCATCATAATCAACATCATGATCATCATCATAATCATCATCATAATCATCATCATGATCATCATCATAATCATCATCATAATCATCATCATAACCGTCATCGTAATCATCATCATAATCATCATCATAATCATCATCATAATCATCGTTATAATTCATCATCATAATCATGAGCATCATCATCATGATAATCATCATCATAGTCAACATCATAATCATCATTATAGTCATCATCATAATCATCATCATAATCATCATCATAATCATCATCAAAATTATCATCATAATCATCATCATAATCGTCATCATAATCATCATCATTATCATCATCAAAATCATCATCATCATCATCATCATAATCATCATCATAATCATCATCATAACCGTCATCGTAATCATCATCATAATCATCATCATAATCATCATCATAGTCATCATCATAATCATCATCATAATCATCATCATAATCATCATCATAGTCGTCTTCATGGTCATCATCATAATCGTCATCATAATCATCATAATAGTCATCATAATCGTCATCATTATAGTCATCATAATAGTCATCATAATCGTCATCATTATAGTCATCATAATCTTCAGGATGATCATGATCATAATCATCATCAAAATCATCATCATAATCGTCATCATAATCGTCATCATAATCATCATCATAATCATCATCATAATCATCATCATAACCGTCATCGTAATCATCATCATAATCATCATCATAATCATCATCATAATCATCATCATAATCATCATCATAATCATCATCATAATCATCATCATAATCATCATCGTAATCATCATCATAATCATCATCAAGATCATCATCATAATCATGAGCATAATCATCATCACAATCGTCATCATAATCATCATCATAATCATCATCAGAATCATCATCATAATCGTCATCATAATCATCATCATAATCATCATCATAATCATCATCATAATCATCATCATTATCATCGTTATAATTCATCATCATAATCATCATCATAATCATCATCATAACCGTCATCATAATCATCATCAGAATCATCATCATAATCGTCATCATAATCATCATCATAATCATCATCATAATCATCATCATAATCATCATCATAATCATCATCAGAATCATCATCATAATCATGAGCATAATCATCATCATAATCATCATCATAATCATCATCATAATCATCAACATTATCATCATCAAAATCATCATCATCATCATCATCATAATCATCATCATAATCATCATCATAATCATCATCATAACCGTCATCGTAATCATCATCATAATCATCATCATAATCATCATCATAATCATCATCATAATCGTCTTCATGGTCATCATCATAATCGTCATCATAATCATCATAATAGTCATCATAATCAACATCATGAACATCATCATAATCATCATCATAATCATCATCATGATCATCATCATAATCATCATCATAATCATCATCATAACCGTCATCGTAATCATCATCATAATCATCATCATAATCATCATCATAATCATCATTATAGTCATCATCATAATCATCATCATAATCATCATCATAATCATCATCAAAATTATCATCATAATCATCATCATAATCGTCATCATAATCATCATCATTATCATCATCAAAATCATCATCATCATCATCATCATCATCATAATCATCATCATAATCATCATCATAACCGTCATCGTAATCATCATCATAATCATCATCATAATCATCATCATAGTCATCATCATAATCATCATCATAATCATCATCATAATCATCATCATAGTCGTCTTCATGGTCATCATCATAATCGTCATCATAATCATCATAATAGTCATCATAATCGTCATCATTATAGTCATCATAATAGTCATCATAATCGTCATCATTATAGTCATCATAATCATCATCATGATCATCATCATAATCATCATCATAATCATCATAATCATCATCATTATCATCATCAAAATCATCATCATCATCATCATCATAATCATCATCATAATCATCATCATAATCATCATCATAACCGTCATCGTAATCATCATCATAATCATCATCATAATCATCATCATAATCATCATCATAATTGTCTTCATGGTCATCATGATAATCGTCATCATAATCATCATAATAGTCATCATAATCGTCATCATTATAGCCATCATAATCAACATCATGATCATCATCATAATCATCATCATAATCATCATCATAATCATCATCATAATCACCATCATAACCGTCTTCGTAATCATCATCATAATCGTCATCATTATAGTCATCATAATCAACATCATGATCATCATCATAATCATCATCATAATCATCATCATAACCGTCATCGTAATCATCATCATAATCATCATCATAATCATCATCATAATCATCGTTATAATTCATCATCATAATCATGAGCATAATCATCATGATAATCATCATCATAGTCATCATCATAGTCATCATTATAGTCATCATCATAATCATCATCAAAATCATCATCAAAATTATCATCATAATCATCATCATAATCATCATCAAAATTATCATCATAATCATCATCATAATCGTCATCATAATCATCATCATAATCATCATCATAATCATCATCATAATCATCATCATAATCGTCTTCATGGTCATCATCATAATCGTCATCATAATCATCATAATAGTCATCATAATCGTCATCATTATAGTCATCATAATCATCATCATAATCATCATCATAACCGTCATCGTAATCACCATCATAATCATCATCATAATCATCATCATAATCATCGTTATAATTCATCATCATAATCATGAGCATAATCATCATGATAATCATCATCATAGTCATCATCATAGTCATCATTATAGTCATCATCATAATCATCATCAAAATCATCATCATAATCATCATCATAGTCATCATCATAATCATCATCATAATAATCATCATAATCATCATCACAATCATCATCCTAATCATCATCAAAATAGTCATCATAATCGTCATCAATATAGTCATCATAATCATCAGCATGATCATCATCATAATCATCATCAAAATCATCATCATAATCGTCATCATAATCATCATCATAATCATCATCATAATAGGCATCATAATCGTCATCATTATAGTCATCATAATCATCATCATAATCATCATCAGAATCATCATCATAATCATCATCATAATCATCATCATAACCGTCATCGTAATCATTATCATAATCGTCATCATTATAGTCATCATAATCGTCATCATAATCATCATCATTATCATCATCAAAATCATCATCATCATCATCATCATAATCATCATCATAATCATCATCATAATCATCATCATAATCATCATCAAGATCATCATCATAATCATGAGCATAATCATCATCACAATCGTCATCATAATCATCATCATAATCGTCATCAGAATCGTCATCATTATAGTCATCATAATCGTCATCATAATCATCATCATAGTCATCATCATAATAGTCATCATAATCGTCATCATTATAGTCATCATAATCGTCATCATAATCATCATCATAATCATCATCATAATCATAGTTATAATTCATCATCATAATAATGAGCATAATCATCATGATAATCATCATCATAGTCATCATCATAATCATCATCATAGTCATCATCATAATCATCATCATAATCATCATCATAATCATCATCATAATCATCATCCTAATCATCATCAAAATAGTCATCATAATCGTCATCATTATAGTCATCATAATCGTCATAGTAATCATCATTATAATCATCATCATTACCGTCATCATAATCACCATCATAATCATCATCATAATCATCATCATAATCATCATCCTAATCATCATCAAAATAGTCATCATAATCGTCATCATTATAGTCATCATAATCGTCATAGTAATCATCATTATAATCATCATCATTACCGTCATCATAATCACCATCATAATCATCATCATAATCATGAGCATAATCATCATCATAAACGTCATCATAATCATCATCATAGTCATCATCATAATAGTCATCATAATCGTCATCATAATCATCATCATAGTCATCATCATAATAGTCATCATAATCGTCATCATTATAGCCATCATAATCATCAACATGATCATCATCATAATCATCATCATAATCCTTATCATAATCATCATCATTATGATCATCAAAATCATCATCATAACCATCATCATAATCATCATCATAATCATCATCATAATCATCATCATAACCGTCATCGTAATCATCATCATAATCATCATCATAATCATCATCATAATCATCATCATAATCATGAGCATAATCATCATCATAATAGTCATCATAATCATCATCATAATCGTCATCATTATAGTCATCATAATCGTCATCATAATCATCATCATAGTCATCATCATAATAGTCACCATAATCGTCATCAATATAGTCATCATAATCATCAGCATGATCATCATCATAATCATCATCAAAATCATCATCATAATCGTCATCATAATCATCATCATAATCATCATCATAATCATCATCATAACCGTCATCGTAATCATCATCATAATCATCATCATAATCATCATCATAATCATCATCATAATCATCATCAAGATCATCATCATAATCATGAGCATAATCATCATCA
This sequence comes from Coelioxys conoideus, assembly GCA_947623535.1. Classification (NCBI taxonomy): domain Eukaryota; kingdom Metazoa; phylum Arthropoda; class Insecta; order Hymenoptera; family Megachilidae; genus Coelioxys; species Coelioxys conoideus. The sequence goes on from CANQJN010000008.1 coordinate 2,771,616, forward strand.
CAATCGTCATCATAATCATCATCATAATCATCATCAGAATCATCATCATAATCGTCATCATAATCATCATCATAATCATCATCATAACCGTCATCGTAATCATCATCATAATCATCATCATAATCGTCATCATAATCATCATCATAATCATCATCATTATCATCATCAAAATCATCATCATCATCATCATCATAATCATCATCATAATCATCATCATAACCGTCATCGTTATCATCATCATAATCATCATCATAATCATCATCATAATCATCATCCTAATCGTCTTCATGGTCATCATCATAATCGTCATCATAATCATCGTCATAGTCATCATAATCGTCATCATTATAGTCATCATAGTCATTATCATGATCATCATCATAATCATCATCATAATCATCATCATGATCATCATCATAATCATCATCACAATCATCACCATAATCATGATAATAATCATCATCAAAATCATCATCATAATCATCATCATAATCGTCATCATAATCATCATCATAATCATCATCATAACCGTCATCGTAATCATCATCATAATCATCATCATAATCGTCATCATAATCATCATCATAATCATCATCATAATCATCATCATAATGATCATCATAATCATCATCAGAATCATCATCATAATCATGAGCAGAATCATCATCATAATCGTCATCATAATCATCATCATAATAGTCATAATGATAGTCATCATAATCGTCATCATTATAGTCATCATAATCGTCGTCATAATCATCATCATAGTCATCATCATAATAGTCATCATAATCGTCATCATTATTGTCATCATAATCATCATCATGATCATCATCATAATCATCATCATAATCATCATCATAATCATCATCATAATCATCATCATTATCGTCATCAAACTCATCATCATAATCATCATCATAATCATCATCATAATCATCATCATAACCGTCATCGTAATCATCATCATAATCATCATCATAATCATCATCATAGTCATCATCATAATCATCATCATAATCATCATCATAATCATCATCATAATCGTCTTCATGGTCATCATCATAATCGTCATCATAATCATCATAATAGTCATCATAATCGTCATCATTATAGTCATCATAATCATCATCATGGTCATCATCATAATCATCATCATAATCATCATCATGATCATCATCATAATCATCATCATAATCATCATCAAAATCATCATCATAATCGTCATCATAATCATCATCATAATCATCATCATAATCATCATCATAACCGTCATCGTAATCATCATCATAATCATCATCATAATCATCATCATAATCATCATCATAATCATCATCAAGATCATCATCATAATCATGAGCATAATCATCATCACAATCGTCATCATAATCATCATCATAATCATCATCAGAATCATCATCATAATCGTCATCATAATCATCATCATAATCATCATCATAACCGTCATCGTAATCATCATCATAATCATCATCATAATCGTCATCATAATCATCATCATAGTCATCATCATAATAGTCATCATAATCGTCATCATAATCGTCATCATTATAGTCATCATAATCATCATCATGATCATCATCATAATCATCATCATAATCATCATCATAATCCTCATCATTATCATCATCATTATCATCATCAAAATCATCATCATCATCATCATCGTAATCATCATCATAATCATCATCATAACCGTCATCGTTATCATCATCATAATCATCATCATAATCATCATCATAATCATCATCATCATCATCATCATCATAATCATCATCATAATCGTCTTCATGGTCATCATCATAATCGTCATCATAATCATCATAATAGTCATCATAATCGTCATCATTATAGTCATCATAATCAACATCATGATCATCATCATAATCATCATCATAATCATCATCATAACCGTCATCGTAATCATCATCATAATCATCATCATAATCATCATCATAATCATCATCATAATCATCATCATAATCATCATCATAATCATCATCATAATCATCATCATAATCATCATCAAAATCATCATCATAATCATGGGCATAATCATCATCATAATCGCAATCATAATCATCATCATAGTCATCATCATAATAGTCATCATAATCATCATCATAATCGTCATCATTATAGTCATCATAATCGTCATCATAATCATCATCATGATCATCATCATAATCATCATCAAAATCATCATCATGATCATCATCATAATCATCATCAAAATCATCATCATAATCATGAGCATAATCATCATCATGATCGTCATCATAATCATCATAATCATCATCATAATCATCATCAAAATCATCATCATAATCATGAGCATAATCATCATCATAATCGTCATCATAATCATCATCATAGTCATCATCATAATAGTCATCATAATCGTCATCATTATAGTCATCATAATCATCATCAGAATCATCATCATAATCATCATCATAATCATCATCATAATCATCATCATAATCAACATCATAATCATCATCATAATCATCATCATAATCATCATCATAATCATCATCATAATCAACATCATAATCATCATCATAACCGTCATCGTAATCGTCATAGTAATCATCATCATAATCATCATCATAATCGTCATCATAATCGTCATCATTATAGTCATCATAATCGTCATTATAATCATCATCATAGTCATCATCATAATAGTCATCATAATCGTCATCATTATAGTCATCATAATCGTCATCATAATCATCATCATAATCATCATCATAATCGTCATCATAATCATCATCATAATCATCATCATAATCATCATCATAATCATCATCATAATCATCATCAGAATCATCATCATAATCATGAGCAGAATCATCATCATAATCGTCATCATAATCATCATCATAATAGTCATCATAATCGTCATCATAATCGTCATCATTATAGTCATCATAATCGTCGTCATAATCATCATCATAGTCATCATCATAATAGTCATCATAATCGTCATCATTATAGTCATCATAATCATCATCATGATCATCATCATAATCATCATCATAATCATCATCATAATCATCATCATTATCGTCATCAAACTCATCATCATAATCATCATCAAAATCATCATCATAATCATGAGCATAATCATCATCATAATGGTCATCGTAATCATCATCATAATCATCATCATAATCATCATCATAGTCATCATCATAATCATCATCATAATCATCATCATAATCATCATCATAATCGTCTTCATGGTCATCATCATAATCGTCATCATAATCATCATAATAGTCATCATAATCGTCATCATTATAGTCATCATAATCATCATCATGGTCATCATCATAATCATCATCATAATCATCATCATGATCATCATCATAATCATCATCATAATCATCATCAAAATCATCATCATAATCGTCATCATAATCATCATCATAATCATCATCATAATCATCATCATAACCGTCATCGTAATCATCATCATAATCATCATCATAATCATCATCATAATCATCATCATAATCATCATCAAGATCATCATCATAATCATGAGCATAATCATCATCACAATCGTCATCATAATCATCATCATAATCATCATCAGAATCATCATCATAATCGTCATCATAATCATCATCATAATCATCATCATAACCGTCATCGTAATCATCATCATAATCATCATCATAATCGTCATCATAATCATCATCATAGTCATCATCATAATAGTCATCATAATCGTCATCATAATCGTCATCATTATAGTCATCATAATCATCATCATGATCATCATCATAATCATCATCATAATCATCATCATAATCCTCATCATTATCATCATCATTATCATCATCAAAATCATCATCATCATCATCATCGTAATCATCATCATAATCATCATCATAACCGTCATCGTTATCATCATCATAATCATCATCATAATCATCATCATAATCATCATCATCATCATCATCATCATAATCATCATCATAATCGTCTTCATGGTCATCATCATAATCGTCATCATAATCATCATAATAGTCATCATAATCGTCATCATTATAGTCATCATAATCAACATCATGATCATCATCATAATCATCATCATAATCATCATCATAACCGTCATCGTAATCATCATCATAATCATCATCATAATCATCATCATAATCATCATCATAATCATCATCATAATCATCATCATAATCATCATCATAATCATCATCAAAATCATCATCATAATCATGGGCATAATCATCATCATAATCGCAATCATAATCATCATCATAGTCATCATCATAATAGTCATCATAATCATCATCATAATCGTCATCATTATAGTCATCATAATCGTCATCATAATCATCATCATGATCATCATCATAATCATCATCAAAATCATCATCATGATCATCATCATAATCATCATCATAATCATCATCATAATCATCATCAAAATCATCATCATAATCATGAGCATAATCATCATCATGATCGTCATCATAATCATCATCATAATCATCATCATAATCATCATCAAAATCATCATCATAATCATGAGCATAATCATCATCATAATCGTCATCATAATCATCATCATAGTCATCATCATAATAGTCATCATAATCGTCATCATTATAGTCATCATAATCATCATCAGAATCATCATCATAATCATCATCATAATTATCATCATAATCATCATCATAATCAACATCATAATCATCATCATAATCATCATCATAATCATCATCATAATCATCATCATAATCAACATCATAATCATCATCATAACCGTCATCGTAATCGTCATAGTAATCATCATCATAATCATCATCATAATCGTCATCATAATCGTCATCATTATAGTCATCATAATCGTCATTATAATCATCATCATAGTCATCATCATAATAGTCATCATAATCGTCATCATTATAGTCATCATAATCGTCATCATAATCATCATCATAATCATCATCATAATCGTCATCATAATCATCATCATAATCATCATCATAATCATCATCATAATCATCATCATAATCATCATCAGAATCATCATCATAATCATGAGCAGAATCATCATCATAATCGTCATCATAATCATCATCATAATAGTCATCATAATCGTCATCATAATCGTCATCATTATAGTCATCATAATCGTCGTCATAATCATCATCATAGTCATCATCATAATAGTCATCATAATCGTCATCATTATAGTCATCATAATCATCATCATGATCATCATCATAATCATCATCATAATCATCATCATAATCATCATCATTATCGTCATCAAACTCATCATCATAATCATCATCAAAATCATCATCATAATCATGAGCATAATCATCATCATAATGGTCATCATAATCATCATCATAATCGTCATCATTATAGTCATGATAATCGTCATCATAATCATCATCATAGTCATCATCATAATAGTCATCATAATCGTCATCATTATAGTCATCATAATCATCAGCATGATCATCATCATAATCATCATCAAAATCATCATCATAATCGGCATCATAATCATCATCATAATCATCATCATAATCATCATCATAACCGTCATCGTAATCATCATCATAATCATCATCATAATCATCATCATAATCATCATCAAGATCATCATCATAATCATGAGCATAATCATCATCACAATCGTCATCATAATCATCATCATAATCATCATCAGAATCATCATCATAATCGTCATCATAATCATCATCATGATCGTCATCATAATCATCATCATAATCATCATCATAATCATAGTTATAATCATCATCATAATCATCATCAAGATCATCATCATAATCATGAGCATAATCATCATCACAATCGTCATCATAATCATCATCATAATCATCATCAGAATCATCATCATAATCGTCATCATAATCATCATCATGATCGTCATCATAATCATCATCATAATCATCATCATAATCATAGTTATAATCATCATCATAGTCATCATCATAATAGTCATCATAATCGTCATCATTATAGTCATCATAATCATCATCATAATCATCATCAGAATCATCATCATAATCATCATCATAACCATCATCATAATCAACATCATAATCATCATCATAATCATCATCATAATCATCATCATAATCATCATCATAATCATCATCATAATCAACATCATAATCATCATCATAACCGTCATCGTAATCGTCATAGTAATCATCATCATAATCATCATCATAATCGTCATCATAATCGTCATCATTATAGTCATCATAATCGTCATCATAATCATCATCATAGTCATCATCATAATAGTCATCATAATCGTCATCATTATAGTCATCATAATCGTCATCATAATCATCATCATGATCATCATCATAATCATCATCATAATCATCATCATAATCATAGTTATAATTCATCATCATAATAATGAGCATAATCATCATGATAATCATCATCATAGTCATCATCATAATCATCATCATAGTCATCATCATAATCATCATCATAATCATCATCATAATCATCATCATAATCATCATCCTAATCATCATCAAAATAGACATCATAATCGTCATCATTATAGTCATCATAATCGTCATAGTAATCATCATTATAATCATCATCATTACCGTCGTCATAATCACCATCATAATCATCATCATAATCATGAGCATAATCATCATCATAAACGTCATCATAATCATCATCATAGTCATCATCATAATAGTCATCATAATCGTCATCATAATCATCATCATAGTCATCATCATAATAGTCATCATAATCGTCATCATTATAGCCATCATAATCATCATCATGATCATCATCATAATCATCATCATAATCCTTATCATAATCATCATCATTATCATCATCAAAATCATCATCATAACCATCATCATAATCATCATCATAATCATCATCATAATCATCATCATAACCGTCATCGTAATCATCATCATAATCATCATCATAATCATCATCATAATCATCATCATAATCATGAGCATAATCATCATCATAATAGTCATCATAATCATCATCATAATCGTCATCATTATAGTCATCATAATCGTCATCATAATCATCATCATAGTCATCATCATAATAGTCATCATAATCGTCATCATTATAGTCATCATAATCATCAGCATGATCATCATCATAATCATCATCAAAATCATCATCATAATCGTCATCATAATCATCATCATAATCATCATCATAATCATCATCATAATCATCATCATAATCATCATCATAATCATGAGCATAATCATCATCATAATCATCATCATAATCATCATCAAAATCATCATCATAATCATGAGCATAATCATCATCATAATAGTCATCATAATCATCATCATAATCGTCATCATTATAGTCATCATAATCGTCATCATAATCATCATCATAGTCATCATCATAATAGTCATCATAATCGTCATCATTATAGTCATCATAATCATCAGCATGATCATCATCATAATCATCATCAAAATCATCATCAAAATCATCATCATAATCGTCATCATAATCATCATCATAATCATCATCATAATCATCATCATAACCGTCATCGTAATCATTATCATAATCATCATCATAATCATCATCATAATCATCATCATAATCATCATCAAGATCATCATCATAATCATGATCATAATCATCATCACAATCGTCATCATAATCATCATCATAATCGTCATCAGAATCATCATCATAATCGTCATCATAATCATCATCATAATCATCATCATAACCGTCATCGTAATCATCATCATAATCATCATCATAACCGTCATCGTTATCATCATCATAATCATCATCATAATCATGAGCATAATCATCATCATAATCGTCATCATAATCATCATCATAGTCATCATCATAATAGTCATCATAATCATCATCATAATCGTCATCATTATAGTCATCATAATGGTCATCATAATCATCATCATGATCATCATCATAATCATCATCAAAATCATCATCATGATCATCATCATAATCATCATCATAATCATCATCATAATCATCATCAAAATCATCATCATAATCATGAGCATAATCATCATCATAATCGTCATCATAATCATCATCATAATCATCATCATAATCATCATCAAAACCATCATCATAATCATGAGCATAATCATCATCATAATCGTCATCATAATCATCATCATAGTCATCATCATAATAGTCATCATAATCGTCATCATTATAGTCATCATAATCATCATCATAGTCATCATCATAATAGTCATCATAATCGTCATCATTATAGTCATCATAATCATCATCATAATCATCATCAGAATCATCATCATAATCATCATCATAATCATCATCATAATCAACATCATAATCATCATCATAACCGTCATCGTAATCGTCATAGCAATCATCATCATAATCATCATCATAATCGTCATCATAATCGTCATCATTATAGTCATCATAATCGTCATCATAATCATCATCATAGTCATCATCATAATAGTCATCATAATCGTCATCATTATAGTCATCATAATCGTCATCATAATCATCATCATGATCATCATCATAATCATCATCATAATCATCATCATAATCATCATCATAATCATCATCAAAATAGTCATCATAATCGTCATCATTATAGTCATCATAATCGTCATAGTAATCATCATTATAATCATCATCATTACCGTCATCATAATCACCATCATAATCATCATCATAATCATCATCATAATCATCATCCTAATCATCATCAAAATAGTCATCATAATCGTCATCATTATAGTCATCATAATCGTCATAGTAATCATCATTATAATCATCATCATTACCGTCATCATAATCACCATCATAATCATCATCATAATCATGAGCATAATCATCATCATAAACGTCATTATAATCATCATCATAGTCATCATCATAATAGTCATCATAATCGTCATCATAATCATCATCATAGTCATCATCATAATAGTCATCATAATCGTCATCATTATAGCCATCATAATCATCAACATGATCATCATCATAATCATCATCATAATCCTTATCATAATCATCATCATTATCATCATCAAAATCATCATCATAACCATCATCATAATCATCATCATAATCATCATCATAATCATCATCATAACCGTCATCGTAATCATCATCATAATCATCATCATAATCATCATCATAATCATCATCATAATCATCATCATAATCATGAGCATAATCATCATCATAATAGTCATCATAATCATCATCATAATCGTCATCATTATAGTCATCATAATCGTCATCATAATCATCATCATAGTCATCATCATAATAGTCATCATAATCGTCATCAATATAGTCATCATAATCATCAGCATGATCATCATCATAATCATCATCAAAATCATCATCATAATCGTCATCATAATCATCATCATAATCATCATCATAATCATCATCATAACCGTCATCGTAATCATCATCATAATCATCATCATAATCATCATCATAATCATCATCATAATCATCATCAAGATCATCATCATAATCATGAGCATAATCATCATCACAATCGTCATCAGAATCATCATCATAATCATCTTCAGAATCATCATCATAATCGTCATCATAATCATCATCATAATCATAATCATAACCGTCATCCTAATCATCATCAAAATAGTCATCATAATCGTCATCATTATAGTCATCATAATCGTCATAGTAATCATCATTATAATCATCATCATTACCGTCATCATAATCACCATCATAATCATCATCATAATCATGAGCATAATCATCATCCTAAACGTCATTATAATCATCATCATAGTCATCATCATAATAGTCATCATAATCGTCATCATAATCATCATCATAGTCATCATCATAATAGTCATCATAATCGTCATCATTATAGCCATCATAATCATCAACATGATCATCATCATAATCATCATCATAATCCTTATCATAATCATCATCATTATCATCATCAAAATCATCATCATAACCATCATCATAATCATCATCATAATCATCATCATAATCATCATCATAACCGTCATCGTAATCATCATCATAATCATTATCATAATCATCATCATAATCATCATCATAATCATGAGCATAATCATCATCATAATAGTCATCATAATCATCATCATAATCGTCATCATTATAGTCATCATAATCGTCATCATAATCATCATCATAGTCATCATCATAATAGTCATCATAATCGTCATCAATATAGTCATCATAATCATCAGCATGATCATCATCATAATCATCATCAAAATCATCATCATAATCATCAGCATGATCATCATCATAATCATCATCATAATCATCATCATAACCGTCATCGTAATCATCATCATAATCATCATCATAATCATCATCCTAATCGTCTTCATGGTCATCATCATAATCGTCATCATAATCATCGTCATAGTCATCATAACCGTCATCATTATAGTCATCATAGTCATCGTCATGATCATCATCATAATCATCATCATAATCATCATCATGATCATCATCATAATCATCATCATAATCATCACCATAATCATGATAATAATCATCATCAAAATCATCATCATAATCATCATCATAATCGTCATCATAATCATCATCATAATCATCATCATAACCGTCATCGTAATCATCATCATAATCATCATCATAATCGTCATCATAATCATCATCATAATCATCATCATAATCATCATCATAATCATCATCAGAATCATCATCATAATCGTCATCATAATCATCATCATAATCATCATCATAACCGTCATCCTAATCATCATCAAAATAGTCATCATAATCGTCATCATTATAGTCATCATAATCGTCATAGTAATCATCATTATAATCATCATCATTACCGTCATCATAATCACCATCATAATCATCATCATAATCATGAGCATAATCATCATCATAAACGTCATTATAATCATCATCATAGTCATCATCATAATAGTCATCATAATCGTCATCATAATCATCATCATAGTCATCATCATAATAGTCATCATAATCGTCATCATAATCATCATCATAGTCATCATCATAATAGTCATCATAATCGTCATCATTATAGCCATCATAATCATCAACATGATCATCATCATAATCATCATCATAATCCTTATCATAATCATCATCATTATCATCATCAAAATCATCATCATAACCATCATCATAATCATCATCATAATCATCATCATAATCATCATCATATCCGTCATCGTAATCATCATCATAATCATCATCATAATCATCATCATAATCATCATCATAATCATGAGCATAATCATCATCATAATAGTCATCATAATCATCATCATAATCGTCATCATTATAGTCATCATAATCGTCATCATAATCATCATCATAGTCATCATCATAATAGTCATCATAATCGTCATCAATATAGTCATCATAATCATCAGCATGATCATCATCATAATCATCATCAAAATCATCATCATAATCATCAGCATGATCATCATCATAATCATCATCATAATCATCATCATAACCGTCATCGTAATCATCATCATAATCATCATCATAATCATCATCCTAATCGTCTTCATGGTCATCATCATAATCGTCATCATAATCATCGTCATAGTCATCATAACCGTCATCATTATAGTCATCATAGTCATCATCATGATCATCATCATAATCATCATCATAACCGTCATCGTAATCATCATCATAATCATCATCATAATCGTCATCATAATCATCATCATAATCATCATCATAATCATCATCATAACCGTCATCGTAATCATCATCATAATCATCATCATAATCATCATCCTAATCGTCTTCATGGTCATCATCATAATCGTCATCATAATCATCGTCATAGTCATCATAACCGTCATCATTATAGTCATCATAGTCATCATCATGATCATCATCATAATCATCATCATAATCATCACCATAATCATGATAATAATCATCATCAAAATCCTCATCATAATCGTCATCATAATCATCATCATAATCATCATCATAACCGTCATCGTAATCATCATCATAATCATCATCATAATCGTCATCATAATCATCATCATAATCATCATCATAATCATCATCATAATCATCATCATAATCATCATCAGAATCATCATCATAATCATGAGCAGAATCATCATCATAATCGTCATCATAATCATCATCATAATAGTCATCATAATCGTCATCATAATCGTCATCATTATAGTCATCATAATCGTCGTCATAATCATCATCATAGTCATCATCATAATAGTCATCATAATCGTCATCATTATAGTCATCATAATCATCATCATGATCATTATCATAATCATCACCATAATCATGATAATAATCATCATCAAAATCATCATCATCATCATCATCATAATCATCATCATAATCATCATCATAATCATCATCATAACCGTCATCGTAATCATCATCATAATCATCATCATAATCATCATCATAATCATCATCATAATCGTCTTCATGGTCATCATCATAATCGTCATCATAATCATCATAATAGTCATCATAACCGTCATCATTATAGTCATCATAGTCATCATCATGATCATCATCATAATCATCATCATAATCATCATCATGATCATCATCATAATCATCATCATAATCATCACCATAATCATGATAATAATCATCATCAAAATCATCATCATCATCATGATCATAATCATCATCATAATCATCATCATAATCATCATCATAACCGTCATCGTAATCATCATCATAATCATCATCATAATCATCATCATAATCATCATCATAATCGTCTTCATGGTCATCATCATAATCGTCATCATAATCATCATAATAGTCATCATAATCGTCATCATTATAGTCATCATAATCAACATCATGATCATCATCATAATCATCATCATAATCATCATCATAATCATCATCATAATCATCATCATAACCGTCATCGTAATCATCATCATAATCATCATCATAATCATCATCATAATCATCGTTATAATTCATCATCATAATCATGAGCATCATCATCATGATAATCATCATCATAGTCATCATCATAATCATCATTATAGTCATCATCATAATCATCATCATAATCATCATCATAATCATCATCAAAATTATCATCATAATCATCATCATAATCGTCATCATAATCATCATCATTATCATCATCAAAATCATCATCATCATCATCATCATAATCATCATCATAATCATCATCATAACCGTCATCGTAATCATCATCATAATCATCATCATAATCATCATCATGGTCATCTTTATAATCATCATCATAATCATCATCATAATCATCATCATAGTCGTCTTCATGGTCATCATCATAATCGTCATCATAATCATCATAATAGTCATCATAATCGTCATCATTATAGTCATCATAATAGTCATCATAATCGTCATCATTATAGTCATCATAATCATCATCATGATCATCATCATAATCATCATCATAATCATCATCATGATCATCATCATAATCATCATCATAATCGTCATCATTATAGTCATCATAATCGTCATCATAATCATCATCATAGTCATCATCATAATAGTCATCATAATCGTCATCATTATAGTCATCATAATCATCAGCATGATCATCATCATAATCATCATCAAAATCGTCATCATTATAGTCATCATAATCGTCATCATAATCATCAGCATAGTCATCATCATAATAGTCATCATAATCGTCATCATTATAGTTATCATAATCATCATCATGATCATCATCATAATAGTCATCATAATCATCATCATAACCGTCACCGTAATCATCATCACAATCATCATCATAATCATCATCATAATCATCATTATAATTCATCATCATAATCATGAGCAGCATCATCATGATAATCATCATCATAGTCATCATCATAATCATCAATATAGTCTTCATCATAATCATCATAATCGTCATCATTATAGTCATCATAATCGTCATCATAATCATCATCATAGTCATCATCATAATAGTCATCATAATCGTCATCATTATAGTCATCATAATCATCATCATGATCTTCATCATAATCATCATCATAATCATCATCATGATCATCATCATAATCATCATCATAATCATCATCATAATCATGATCATAATCATCATCAAAATCATCATCATAATCATCATCATAATCGTCATCATAATCATCATCACAGTCATCATCATAATATTCATCATAATCGTCATCATTATAGTTATCATAATCATCATCATGATCATCATCATAATCATCATCATAATCATCATCATAATCATCATCATAATCATCATCATAATCATCATCATAATCATCATCATTATCATCATCAAAATCATCATCATAATCATCATCATAATCATCATCATAATCATCATCATAATCATCATCATAACCGTCATCGTAATCATCATCATAATCATCATCATAATCATCATCATAGTCATCATCATAATCATCATCATAATCATCGTTATAATTGATAATCATAATCATCATCATAATCATCATCATAACCGTCATCGTAATCATCATCACAATCATCATCATAATCGTCATCATAATCATCATCATAATCATCATCATAATCATCATCATAATCATCATCATAATCATCATCAGAATCATCATCATAATCATGAGCATAATCATCATCATAATCATCATCATAATCATCATCATAATCATCATCATAACCGTCATCGTAATCATCATCATAATCATCATCATAATCATCATAATAATCATCATCATAATCATCATCATAATTATCATCATAATCATCATCATAATCATCATCAAAATCATCATCATAATCATGAGCATAATCATCATCATAATCGTCATCATAATCATCATCATAGTCATCATCATAATAGTCATCATAATCATCATCATAGTCGTCATCATTATAGTCATCATAATCGTCATCATAATCATCATCATAATCATCATCATAATCATCATCATAATCATCATCATAATCATCATCATAATCATCAACATTATCATCATCAAAATCATCATCATCATCATCATCATAATCATCATCATAATCATCATCATAATCATCATCATAACCGTCATCATAATCATCATCATAATCATCATCATAATCATCATCATAATTGTCTTCATGGTCATCATGATAATCGTCATCATAATCATCATAATAGTCATCATAATCGTCATCATTATAGTCATCATAATCAACATCATGATCATCATCATAATCATCATCATAATCATCATCATAATCATCATCATAACCGTCTTCTTAATCATCATCATAATCGTCATCATTATAGTCATCATAATCAACATCATGATCATCATCATAATCATCATCATAATCATCATCAAAATTATCATCATAATCATCATCATAATCGTCATCATAATCATCATCATAATCATCATCATAATCATCATCATAATCATCATCATAATCGTCTTCATGGTCATCATCATAATCGTCATCATAATCATCATAATAGTCATCATAATCGTCATCATTATAGTCATCATAATCATCATCATAATCATCATCATAACCGTCATCGTAATCACCATCATAATCATCATCATAATCATCATCATAATCATCGTTATAATTCATCATCATAATCATGAGCATAATCATCATGATAATCATCATCATAGTCATCATCATAGTCATCATTATAGTCATCATCATAATCATCATCAAAATCATCATCATAATCATCATCATAATCATCATCATAATCATCATCATCATCATCATCATAATCATCATCATAATCATCATCATAACCGTCATCGTTATCATCATCATAATCATCATCATAATCATCATCAAGGTCATCATCATAATCATCATCATAATCATCATCATAATCATCATCATAGTCGTCTTCATAATCGTCATCATTATAGTCATCATAATCATCAGCATGATCATCATCATAATCATCATCAAAATCGTCATCATTATAGTCATCATAATCGTCATCATGATCATCAGCATAGTCATCATCATAATAGTCATCATAATCGTCATCATTATAGTCATCATAATAGTCATCATAATCGTCATCATTATAGTCATCATAATCATCATCATAACCGTCATCGTAATCGTCATCATAATCATCATAATAGTCATCATAATAATCATCATAATCATGAGCATAATCATCATGATAATCATCATCATAATCATCATCATTATCATCATCAAAATCATCATCATCATCATCATCATAATCATCATCATAATCATCATCATAACCGTCATCGTAATCATCATCATAATCATCATCATAAGCATCATCATAGTCATCATCATAATCATCATCATAATCATCATCATAATCATCATCATAGTCGTCTTCATGGTCATCATCATAATCGTCATCATAATCATCATAATAGTCATCATAATCGTCATCATTATAGTCATCATAATAGTCATCATAATCGTCATCATTATAGTCATCATAATCATCAGCATGATCATCATCATAATCATCATCAAAATCATCATCATAATCGTCATCATAATCGTCATCATAATCATCATCATAATCATCATCATAATCATCATCATAATCATCATCAAGATCATCATCATAATCATGAGCATAATCATCATCACAATCGACATCATAATCATCATCATAATCATCATCAGAATCATCATCATAATCGTCATCATAATCATCATCATAATCATCATCATAATCATCATCATAATCATCATCATAATCATCGTCATAATCATCATCATAATCATCGTTATAATTCATCATCGTAATCAGCATCATAATCATCATCATATTTATCATCATAATCATCGTAATAGTCATCATTATAGTCATCATAATCATCAGCATGATCATCATCATAATCATCATCAGAATCATCATCATAATCATGAGCATAATCATCATCATAATCATCATCATAATCATCATCATAATCATCATCATAATCATCATCATAATCATCATCATAGTCATCATCATAATAGTCGTCATAATCATCATCATAATCATCATCATAATCATCATCATAATCATCATCATTATCATCATCAAAATCATCATCATCATCATCATCATAATCATCATCATAATCATCATCATAATCATCATCATAACCGTCATCGTAATCATCATCATAATCATCATCATAATCATCATCATAATCATCTTCATAATTGTCTTCATGGTCATCATCATAATCGTCATCATAATCATCATAATAGTCATCATAATCGTCATCATTATAGTCATCATAATCAACATCATGATCATCATCATAATCATCATCATAATCATCATCATGATTATCATCATAATCATCATCATAATCATCATCATAACCGTCATCGTAATCATCATCATAATCATCATCATAATCGTCTTCATGGTCATCATCATAATCGTCTTCATGGTCATCATCATAATCGTCATCATAATCATCATAATAGTCATCATAATCGTCATCATTATCGTCATGAAACTCATCATCATAATCATCATCATAATCATCATCAAAATCATCATCATAATCGTCTTCATGGTCATCATCATAATCGTCATCATAATCATCATAATAGTCATCATAATCGTCATCATTATAGTCATCATAATCAACATCATGATCATCATCATAATCATCATCATAATCATCATCATAATCATCATCATAATCATCATCATAATCATCATCATAACCGTCATCGTAATCATCATCATAATCATCATCATAATCATCATCATAATCATCGTTATAATTCATCATCATAATCATGAGCATCATCATCATGATAATCATCATCATAGTCATCATCATAATCATCATTATAGTCATCATCATAATCATCATCATAATCATCATCATAATCATCATCAAAATTATCATCATAATCATCATCATAATCGTCATCAAAATCATCATCATTATCATCATCAAAATCATCATCATCATAATCATCATCATGATCATCATCATAATAGTCATCATAATCATCATCATAACCGTCATCGTAATCATCATCATAATCATCATCATAATCAGGATCATAATCATCATCAAAATCATCATCATAATCATGATCATAATCGTCATCATAATCATCATCATAATCATCATCATAACCGTCATCGTAATCATCATCAGAATCAGCATCGTAATCGTCATCCTAATCATCATCATAATCATGATCATAATCATCATCATAATCATCATCAGAATCATCATCATAATCATGAGCATAATCATCATCATAATCGTCATCATAATCATCATCATAATCATCGTCATAATCATCATCATAATCATCGTTATAATTCATCATCGTAATCAGCATCATAATCATCATCATATTTATCATCATAATCATCGTAATAGTCATCATTATAGTCATCATAATCATCAGCATGATCATCATCATAATCGTCATCATAATCGTCATCATTATAGTCATCATAATCGTCGTCATAATCATCATCATAGTCATCATCATAATAGTCATCATAATCGTCATCATTATAGTCATCATAATCATCATCATGATCATCATCATAATCATCACCATAATCATGATAATAATCATCATCAAAATCATCATCATCATCATCATCATAATCATCATCATAATCATCATCATAATCATCATCATAACCGTCATCGTAATCATCATCATAATCATCATCATAATCATCATCATAATCATCATCATAATCGTCTTCATGGTCATCATCATAATCGTCATCATAATCATCATAATAGTCATCATAACCGTCATCATTATAGTCATCATAGTCATCATCATGATCATCATCATAATCATCATCATAATCATCATCATGATCATCATCATAATCATCATCATAATCATCACCATAATCATGATAATAATCATCATCAAAATCATCATCATCATCATCATCATAATCATCATCATAATCATCATCATAATCATCATCATAACCGTCATCGTAATCATCATCATAATCATCATCATAATCATCATCATAATCATCATCATAATCGTCTTCATGGTCATCATCATAATCGTCATCATAATCATCATAATAGTCATCATAATCGTCATCATTATAGTCATCATAATCAACATCATGATCATCATCATAATCATCATCATAATCATCATCATAATCATCATCATAATCATCATCATAACCGTCATCGTAATCATCATCATAATCATCATCATAATCATCATCATAATCATCGTTATAATTCATCATCATAATCATGAGCATCATCATCATGATAATCATCATCATAGTCATCATCATAATCATCATTATAGTCATCATCATAATCATCATCATAATCATCATCATAATCATCATCAAAATTATCATCATAATCATCATCATAATCGTCATCATAATCATCATCATTATCATCATCAAAATCATCATCATCATCATCATCATAATCATCATCATAATCATCATCATAACCGTCATCGTAATCATCATCATAATCATCATCATAATCATCATCATGGTCATCTTTATAATCATCATCATAATCATCATCATAATCATCATCATAGTCGTCTTCATGGTCATCATCATAATCGTCATCATAATCATCATAATAGTCATCATAATCGTCATCATTATAGTCATCATAATAGTCATCATAATCGTCATCATTATAGTCATCATAATCATCATCATGATCATCATCATAATCATCATCATAATCATCATCATGATCATCATCATAATCATCATCATAATCGTCATCATTATAGTCATCATAATCGTCATCATAATCATCATCATAGTCATCATCATAATAGTCATCATAATCGTCATCATTATAGTCATCATAATCATCAGCATGATCATCATCATAATCATCATCAAAATCGTCATCATTATAGTCATCATAATCGTCATCATAATCATCAGCATAGTCATCATCATAATAGTCATCATAATCGTCATCATTATAGTCATCATAATCATCATCAGAATCATCATCATAATCATGAGCATAATCATCATCATAATCATCATCATAATCATCATCATAATCATCATCATAATCATCATCATAATCATCATCATAGTCATCATCATAATAGTCGTCATAATCATCATCATAATCATCATCATAATCATCATCATAATCATCATCATTATCATCATCAAAATCATCATCATCATCATCATCATAATCATCATCATAATCATCATCATAATCATCATCATAACCGTCATCGTAATCATCATCATAATCATCATCATAATCATCATCATAATCATCTTCATAATTGTCTTCATGGTCATCATCATAATCGTCATCATAATCATCATAATAGTCATCATAATCGTCATCATTATAGTCATCATAATCAACATCATGATCATCATCATAATCATCATCATAATCATCATCATGATTATCATCATAATCATCATCATAATCATCATCATAACCGTCATCGTAATCATCATCATAATCATCATCATAATCGTCTTCATGGTCATCATCATAATCGTCTTCATGGTCATCATCATAATCGTCATCATAATCATCATAATAGTCATCATAATCGTCATCATTATCGTCATGAAACTCATCATCATAATCATCATCATAATCATCATCAAAATCATCATCATAATCGTCTTCATGGTCATCATCATAATCGTCATCATAATCATCATAATAGTCATCATAATCGTCATCATTATAGTCATCATAATCAACATCATGATCATCATCATAATCATCATCATAATCATCATCATAATCATCATCATAATCATCATCATAATCATCATCATAACCGTCATCGTAATCATCATCATAATCATCATCATAATCATCATCATAATCATCGTTATAATTCATCATCATAATCATGAGCATCATCATCATGATAATCATCATCATAGTCATCATCATAATCATCATTATAGTCATCATCATAATCATCATCATAATCATCATCATAATCATCATCAAAATTATCATCATAATCATCATCATAATCGTCATCAAAATCATCATCATTATCATCATCAAAATCATCATCATCATAATCATCATCATGATCATCATCATAATAGTCATCATAATCATCATCATAACCGTCATCGTAATCATCATCATAATCATCATCATAATCAGGATCATAATCATCATCAAAATCATCATCATAATCATGATCATAATCGTCATCATAATCATCATCATAATCATCATCATAACCGTCATCGTAATCATCATCAGAATCAGCATCGTAATCGTCATCCTAATCATCATCATAATCATGATCATAATCATCATCATAATCATCATCAGAATCATCATCATAATCATGAGCATAATCATCATCATAATCGTCATCATAATCATCATCATAATCATCGTCATAATCATCATCATAATCATCGTTATAATTCATCATCGTAATCAGCATCATAATCATCATCATATTTATCATCATAATCATCGTAATAGTCATCATTATAGTCATCATAATCATCAGCATGATCATCATCATAATCGTCATCATAATCGTCATCATTATAGTCATCATAATCGTCGTCATAATCATCATCATAGTCATCATCATAATAGTCATCATAATCGTCATCATTATAGTCATCATAATCATCATCATGATCATCATCATAATCATCACCATAATCATGATAATAATCATCATCAAAATCATCATCATCATCATCATCATAATCATCATCATAATCATCATCATAATCATCATCATAACCGTCATCGTAATCATCATCATAATCATCATCATAATCATCATCATAATCATCATCATAATCGTCTTCATGGTCATCATCATAATCGTCATCATAATCATCATAATAGTCATCATAACCGTCATCATTATAGTCATCATAGTCATCATCATGATCATCATCATAATCATCATCATAATCATCATCATGATCATCATCATAATCATCATCATAATCATCACCATAATCATGATAATAATCATCATCAAAATCATCATCATCATCATCATCATAATCATCATCATAATCATCATCATAATCATCATCATAACCGTCATCGTAATCATCATCATAATCATCATCATAATCATCATCATAATCATCATCATAATCGTCTTCATGGTCATCATCATAATCGTCATCATAATCATCATAATAGTCATCATAATCGTCATCATTATAGTCATCATAATCAACATCATGATCATCATCATAATCATCATCATAATCATCATCATAATCATCATCATAATCATCATCATAACCGTCATCGTAATCATCATCATAATCATCATCATAATCATCATCATAATCATCGTTATAATTCATCATCATAATCATGAGCATCATCATCATGATAATCATCATCATAGTCATCATCATAATCATCATTATAGTCATCATCATAATCATCATCATAATCATCATCATAATCATCATCAAAATTATCATCATAATCATCATCATAATCGTCATCATAATCATCATCATTATCATCATCAAAATCATCATCATCATCATCATCATAATCATCATCATAATCATCATCATAACCGTCATCGTAATCATCATCATAATCATCATCATAATCATCATCATGGTCATCTTTATAATCATCATCATAATCATCATCATAATCATCATCATAGTCGTCTTCATGGTCATCATCATAATCGTCATCATAATCATCATAATAGTCATCATAATCGTCATCATTATAGTCATCATAATAGTCATCATAATCGTCATCATTATAGTCATCATAATCATCATCATGATCATCATCATAATCATCATCATAATCATCATCATGATCATCATCATAATCATCATCATAATCGTCATCATTATAGTCATCATAATCGTCATCATAATCATCATCATAGTCATCATCATAATAGTCATCATAATCGTCATCATTATAGTCATCATAATCATCAGCATGATCATCATCATAATCATCATCAAAATCGTCATCATTATAGTCATCATAATCGTCATCATAATCATCAGCATAGTCATCATCATAATAGTCATCATAATCGTCATCATTATAGTCATCATAATCATCATCATGATCATCATCATAATCATCATCATAATCATCATTATAATTCATCATCATAATCATGAGCAGCATCATCATGATAATCATCATCATAGTCATCATCATAATCATCAATATAGTCTTCATCATAATCATCATAATCGTCATCATTATAGTCATCATAATCGTCATCATAATCATCATCATAGTCATCATCATAATAGTCATCATAATCGTCATCATTATAGTCATCATAATCATCATCATGATCTTCATCATAATCATCATCATAATCATCATCATAATCATCATCATAATCATCATCAGAATCATCATCATAATCATGAGCATAATCATCATCATAATCGTCATCATAATCATCATCATAATCATCGTCATAATCATCATCATAATCATCGTTATAATTCATCATCGTAATCAGCATCATAATCATCATCATATTTATCATCATAATCATCGTAATAGTCATCATTATAGTCATCATAATCATCAGCATGATCATCATCATAATCATCATCAGAATCATCATCATAATCATGAGCATAATCATCATCATAATCATCATCATAATCATCATCATAATCATCATCATAATCATCATCATAATCATCATCATAGTCATCATCATAATAGTCGTCATAATCATCATCATAATCATCATCATAATCATCATCATAATCATCATCATTATCATCATCAAAATCATCATCATCATCATCATCATAATCATCATCATAATCATCATCATAATCATCATCATAACCGTCATCGTAATCATCATCATAATCATCATCATAATCATCATCATAATCATCTTCATAATTGTCTTCATGGTCATCATCATAATCGTCATCATAATCATCATAATAGTCATCATAATCGTCATCATTATAGTCATCATAATCAACATCATGATCATCATCATAATCATCATCATAATCATCATCATGATTATCATCATAATCATCATCATAATCATCATCATAACCGTCATCGTAATCATCATCATAATCATCATCATAATCGTCTTCATGGTCATCATCATAATCGTCTTCATGGTCATCATCATAATCGTCATCATAATCATCATAATAGTCATCATAATCGTCATCATTATCGTCATGAAACTCATCATCATAATCATCATCATAATCATCATCAAAATCATCATCATAATCGTCTTCATGGTCATCATCATAATCGTCATCATAATCATCATAATAGTCATCATAATCGTCATCATTATAGTCATCATAATCAACATCATGATCATCATCATAATCATCATCATAATCATCATCATAATCATCATCATAATCATCATCATAATCATCATCATAACCGTCATCGTAATCATCATCATAATCATCATCATAATCATCATCATAATCATCGTTATAATTCATCATCATAATCATGAGCATCATCATCATGATAATCATCATCATAGTCATCATCATAATCATCATTATAGTCATCATCATAATCATCATCATAATCATCATCATAATCATCATCAAAATTATCATCATAATCATCATCATAATCGTCATCAAAATCATCATCATTATCATCATCAAAATCATCATCATCATCATCATCATAATCATCATCATAATCATCATCATAACCGTCATCGTAATCATCATCATAATCATCATCATAATCATCATCATGGTCATCTTTATAATCATCATCATAATCATCATCATAATCATCATCATAGTCGTCTTCATGGTCATCATCATAATCGTCATCATAATCATCATAATAGTCATCATAATCGTCATCATTATAGTCATCATAATAGTCATCATAATCGTCATCATTATAGTCATCATAATCATCAGCATGATCATTTTCATAATCATCATCAAAATCGTCATCATTATAGTCATCATAATCGTCATCATAATCATCAGCATAGTCATCATCATAATAGTCATCATAATCGTCATCATTATAGTCATCATAATCATCATCATGATCATCATCATAATAGTCATCATAATCATCATCATAACCGTCATCGTAATCATCATCATAATCATCATCATAATCATGATCATAATCATCATCAAAATCATCATCATAATCATGATCATAATCGTCATCATAATCATCATCATAGTCATCATCATAATAGTCATCATAATCGTCATCATTATAGTCATCATAATCATCAGCATGATCATCATCATAATCATCATCAAAATCGTCATCATTATAGTCATCATAATCGTCATCATAATCATCAGCATAGTCATCATCATAATAGTCATCATAATCGTCATCATTATAGTCATCATAATCATCATCAGAATCATCATCATAATCATGAGCATAATCATCATCATAATCATCATCATAATCATCATCATAATCATCATCATAATCATCATCATAATCATCATCATAGTCATCATCATAATAGTCGTCATAATCATCATCATAATCATCATCATAATCATCATCATAATCATCATCATTATCATCATCAAAATCATCATCATCATCATCATCATAATCATCATCATAATCATCATCATAATCATCATCATAACCGTCATCGTAATCATCATCATAATCATCATCATAATCATCATCATAATCATCTTCATAATTGTCTTCATGGTCATCATCATAATCGTCATCATAATCATCATAATAGTCATCATAATCGTCATCATTATAGTCATCATAATCAACATCATGATCATCATCATAATCATCATCATAATCATCATCATGATTATCATCATAATCATCATCATAATCATCATCATAACCGTCATCGTAATCATCATCATAATCATCATCATAATCGTCTTCATGGTCATCATCATAATCGTCTTCATGGTCATCATCATAATCGTCATCATAATCATCATAATAGTCATCATAATCGTCATCATTATCGTCATGAAACTCATCATCATAATCATCATCATAATCATCATCAAAATCATCATCATAATCGTCTTCATGGTCATCATCATAATCGTCATCATAATCATCATAATAGTCATCATAATCGTCATCATTATAGTCATCATAATCAACATCATGATCATCATCATAATCATCATCATAATCATCATCATAATCATCATCATAATCATCATCATAATCATCATCATAACCGTCATCGTAATCATCATCATAATCATCATCATAATCATCATCATAATCATCGTTATAATTCATCATCATAATCATGAGCATCATCATCATGATAATCATCATCATAGTCATCATCATAATCATCATTATAGTCATCATCATAATCATCATCATAATCATCATCATAATCATCATCAAAATTATCATCATAATCATCATCATAATCGTCATCAAAATCATCATCATTATCATCATCAAAATCATCATCATCATAATCATCATCATGATCATCATCATAATAGTCATCATAATCATCATCATAACCGTCATCGTAATCATCATCATAATCATCATCATAATCAGGATCATAATCATCATCAAAATCATCATCATAATCATGATCATAATCGTCATCATAATCATCATCATAATCATCATCATAACCGTCATCGTAATCATCATCAGAATCAGCATCGTAATCGTCATCCTAATCATCATCATAATCATGATCATAATCATCATCATAATCATCATCAGAATCATCATCATAATCATGAGCATAATCATCATCATAATCGTCATCATAATCATCATCATAATCATCGTCATAATCATCATCATAATCATCGTTATAATTCATCATCGTAATCAGCATCATAATCATCATCATATTTATCATCATAATCATCGTAATAGTCATCATTATAGTCATCATAATCATCAGCATGATCATCATCATAATCGTCATCATAATCGTCATCATTATAGTCATCATAATCGTCGTCATAATCATCATCATAGTCATCATCATAATAGTCATCATAATCGTCATCATTATAGTCATCATAATCATCATCATGATCATCATCATAATCATCACCATAATCATGATAATAATCATCATCAAAATCATCATCATCATCATCATCATAATCATCATCATAATCATCATCATAATCATCATCATAACCGTCATCGTAATCATCATCATAATCATCATCATAATCATCATCATAATCATCATCATAATCGTCTTCATGGTCATCATCATAATCGTCATCATAATCATCATAATAGTCATCATAACCGTCATCATTATAGTCATCATAGTCATCATCATGATCATCATCATAATCATCATCATAATCATCATCATGATCATCATCATAATCATCATCATAATCATCACCATAATCATGATAATAATCATCATCAAAATCATCATCATCATCATCATCATAATCATCATCATAATCATCATCATAATCATCATCATAACCGTCATCGTAATCATCATCATAATCATCATCATAATCATCATCATAATCATCATCATAATCGTCTTCATGGTCATCATCATAATCGTCATCATAATCATCATAATAGTCATCATAATCGTCATCATTATAGTCATCATAATCAACATCATGATCATCATCATAATCATCATCATAATCATCATCATAATCATCATCATAATCATCATCATAACCGTCATCGTAATCATCATCATAATCATCATCATAATCATCATCATAATCATCGTTATAATTCATCATCATAATCATGAGCATCATCATCATGATAATCATCATCATAGTCATCATCATAATCATCATTATAGTCATCATCATAATCATCATCATAATCATCATCATAATCATCATCAAAATTATCATCATAATCATCATCATAATCGTCATCATAATCATCATCATTATCATCATCAAAATCATCATCATCATCATCATCATAATCATCATCATAATCATCATCATAACCGTCATCGTAATCATCATCATAATCATCATCATAATCATCATCATGGTCATCTTTATAATCATCATCATAATCATCATCATAATCATCATCATAGTCGTCTTCATGGTCATCATCATAATCGTCATCATAATCATCATAATAGTCATCATAATCGTCATCATTATAGTCATCATAATAGTCATCATAATCGTCATCATTATAGTCATCATAATCATCATCATGATCATCATCATAATCATCATCATAATCATCATCATGATCATCATCATAATCATCATCATAATCGTCATCATTATAGTCATCATAATCGTCATCATAATCATCATCATAGTCATCATCATAATAGTCATCATAATCGTCATCATTATAGTCATCATAATCATCAGCATGATCATCATCATAATCATCATCAAAATCGTCATCATTATAGTCATCATAATCGTCATCATAATCATCAGCATAGTCATCATCATAATAGTCATCATAATCGTCATCATTATAGTCATCATAATCATCATCATGATCATCATCATAATCATCATCATAATCATCATTATAATTCATCATCATAATCATGAGCAGCATCATCATGATAATCATCATCATAGTCATCATCATAATCATCAATATAGTCTTCATCATAATCATCATAATCGTCATCATTATAGTCATCATAATCGTCATCATAATCATCATCATAGTCATCATCATAATAGTCATCATAATCGTCATCATTATAGTCATCATAATCATCATCATGATCTTCATCATAATCATCATCATAATCATCATCATAATCATCATCATAATCATCATCAGAATCATCATCATAATCATGAGCATAATCATCATCATAATCGTCATCATAATCATCATCATAATCATCGTCATAATCATCATCATAATCATCGTTATAATTCATCATCGTAATCAGCATCATAATCATCATCATATTTATCATCATAATCATCGTAATAGTCATCATTATAGTCATCATAATCATCAGCATGATCATCATCATAATCATCATCAGAATCATCATCATAATCATGAGCATAATCATCATCATAATCATCATCATAATCATCATCATAATCATCATCATAATCATCATCATAATCATCATCATAGTCATCATCATAATAGTCGTCATAATCATCATCATAATCATCATCATAATCATCATCATAATCATCATCATTATCATCATCAAAATCATCATCATCATCATCATCATAATCATCATCATAATCATCATCATAATCATCATCATAACCGTCATCGTAATCATCATCATAATCATCATCATAATCATCATCATAATCATCTTCATAATTGTCTTCATGGTCATCATCATAATCGTCATCATAATCATCATAATAGTCATCATAATCGTCATCATTATAGTCATCATAATCAACATCATGATCATCATCATAATCATCATCATAATCATCATCATGATTATCATCATAATCATCATCATAATCATCATCATAACCGTCATCGTAATCATCATCATAATCATCATCATAATCGTCTTCATGGTCATCATCATAATCGTCTTCATGGTCATCATCATAATCGTCATCATAATCATCATAATAGTCATCATAATCGTCATCATTATCGTCATGAAACTCATCATCATAATCATCATCATAATCATCATCAAAATCATCATCATAATCGTCTTCATGGTCATCATCATAATCGTCATCATAATCATCATAATAGTCATCATAATCGTCATCATTATAGTCATCATAATCAACATCATGATCATCATCATAATCATCATCATAATCATCATCATAATCATCATCATAATCATCATCATAATCATCATCATAACCGTCATCGTAATCATCATCATAATCATCATCATAATCATCATCATAATCATCGTTATAATTCATCATCATAATCATGAGCATCATCATCATGATAATCATCATCATAGTCATCATCATAATCATCATTATAGTCATCATCATAATCATCATCATAATCATCATCATAATCATCATCAAAATTATCATCATAATCATCATCATAATCGTCATCAAAATCATCATCATTATCATCATCAAAATCATCATCATCATCATCATCATAATCATCATCATAATCATCATCATAACCGTCATCGTAATCATCATCATAATCATCATCATAATCATCATCATGGTCATCTTTATAATCATCATCATAATCATCATCATAATCATCATCATAGTCGTCTTCATGGTCATCATCATAATCGTCATCATAATCATCATAATAGTCATCATAATCGTCATCATTATAGTCATCATAATAGTCATCATAATCGTCATCATTATAGTCATCATAATCATCAGCATGATCATTTTCATAATCATCATCAAAATCGTCATCATTATAGTCATCATAATCGTCATCATAATCATCAGCATAGTCATCATCATAATAGTCATCATAATCGTCATCATTATAGTCATCATAATCATCATCATGATCATCATCATAATAGTCATCATAATCATCATCATAACCGTCATCGTAATCATCATCATAATCATCATCATAATCATGATCATAATCATCATCAAAATCATCATCATAATCATGATCATAATCGTCATCATAATCATCATCATAATCATCATCATAACCGTCATCGTAATCATCATCAGAATCAGCATCGTAATCGTCATCATAATCATCATCATAATCATCATCATAATCATCATCATAATCATCATCAGAATCATCATCATAATCATGAGCATAATCATCATCATAATCGTCATCATAATCATCATCATAATAGTCATCATAATCGTCATCATAATCGTCATCATAATCGTCATCATTATAGTCATCATAATCGTCATCATAATCATCATCATTATAGTCATCATAATCGTCATCATAATCATCATCGTAATCATCATCATAATCATCATCATAATCATCATCATAATCATCATCATAATCATCGTTATAATTCATCATCATAATCATGAGCATCATCATCATGATAATCATCATCATAGTCATCATCATAATCATCATTATAGTCATCATCATAATCATCATCATAATCATCATCATAATCATCATCAAAATTATCATCATAATCATCATCATAATAGTCATCATAATCGTCATCATTATCATCATCAAAATCATCATCATCATCATCATCATCATAATCATCATCATAATCATCATCATAACTGTCATCGTAATCATCATCATAATCATCATCATAATCATCATCATGGTCATCATCATAATCATCATCATAATCATCATCATAATCATCATCATAGTCGTCTTCATGGTCATCATCATAATCGTCATCATAATCATCATAATAGTCATCATAATCGTCATCATTATAGTCATCATAATAGTCATCATAATCGTCATCATTATAGTCATCATAATCATCATCATGATCATCATCATAATCATCATCATAATCATCATCATGATCATCATCATAATCATCATCATAATCGTCATCATAATCATCAACATTATCATCATCAAAATCATCATCATCATCATCATCATAATCATCATCATAATCATCATCATAATCATCATAATAGTCATCATAATCGTCATCATTATAGTCATCATAATCAACATCATGATCATCATCATAATCATCATCATAATCATCATCATAATCATCATCATAATCATCATCATAACCGTCATCGTAATCATCATCATAATCATCATCATAATCATCATCATAATCATCGTTATAATTCATCATCATAATCATGAGCATCATCATCATGATAATCATCATCATAGTCATCATCATAATCATCATTATAGTCATCATCATAATCATCATCATAATCATCATCATAATCATCATCATAACCGTCATCGTAATCATCATCAGAATCAGCATCGTAATCGTCATCATAATCATCATCATAATCATCATCATAATCATCATCATAATCATCATCAGAATCATCATCATAATCATGAGCATAATCATCATCATAATCGTCATCATAATCATCATCATAATCATCGTCATAATCATCATCATAATCATCGTTATAATTCATCATCGTAATCAGCATCATAATCATCATCATATTTATCATCATAATCATCGTAATAGTCATCATTATAGTCATCATAATCATCAGCATGATCATCATCATAATCATCATCAGAATCATCATCATAATCATGAGCATAATCATCATCATAATCATCATCATAATCATCATCATAATCATCATCATAATCATCATCATAATCATCATCATAATCATCATCATAGTCATCATCATAATAGTCGTCATAATCATCATCATAATCATCATCATAATCATCATCATAATCATCATCATTATCATCATCAAAATCATCATCATCATCATCATCATCATAATCATCATAATCATCATCATAATCATCATCATAACCGTCATCGTAATCATCATCATAATCATCATCATAATCATCATCATAATCATCTTCATAATTGTCTTCATGGTCATCATCATAATCGTCATCATAATCATCATAATAGTCATCATAATCGTCATCATTATAGTCATCATAATCAACATCATGATCATCATCATAATCATCATCATAATCATCATCATGATTATCATCATAATCATCATCATAATCATCATCATAACCGTCATCGTAATCATCATCATAATCATCATCATAATCGTCTTCATGGTCATCATCATAATCGTCTTCATGGTCATCATCATAATCGTCATCATAATCATCATAATAGTCATCATAATCGTCATCATTATCGTCATGAAACTCATCATCATAATCATCATCATAATCATCATCAAAATCATCATCATAATCGTCTTCATGGTCATCATCATAATCGTCATCATAATCATCATAATAGTCATCATAATCGTCATCATTATAGTCATCATAATCAACATCATGATCATCATCATAATCATCATCATAATCATCATCATAATCATCATCATAATCATCATCATAATCATCATCATAACCGTCATCGTAATCATCATCATAATCATCATCATAATCATCATCATAATCATCGTTATAATTCATCATCATAATCATGAGCATCATCATCATGATAATCATCATCATAGTCATCATCATAATCATCATTATAGTCATCATCATAATCATCATCATAATCATCATCATAATCATCATCAAAATTATCATCATAATCATCATCATAATCATCATCATAACCGTCATCGTAATCATCATCATAATCATCATCATAATCATCATCATAATCATCGTTATAATTCATCATCATAATCATGAGCATCATCATCATGATAATCATCATCATAGTCATCATCATAATCATCATTATAGTCATCATCATAATCATCATCATAATCATCATCATAATCATCATCAAAATTATCATCATAATCATCATCATAATCGTCATCAAAATCATCATCATTATCATCATCAAAATCATCATCATCATCATCATCATAATCATCATCATAATCATCATCATAACCGTCATCGTAATCATCATCATAATCATCATCATAATCATCATCATGGTCATCTTTATAATCATCATCATAATCATCATCATAATCATCATCATAGTCGTCTTCATGGTCATCATCATAATCGTCATCATAATCATCATAATAGTCATCATAATCGTCATCATTATCGTCATGAAACTCATCATCATAATCATCATCATAATCATCATCAAAATCATCATCATAATCGTCTTCATGGTCATCATCATAATCGTCATCATAATCATCATAATAGTCATCATAATCGTCATCATTATAGTCATCATAATCAACATCATGATCATCATCATAATCATCATCATAATCATCATCATAATCATCATCATAATCATCATCATAATCATCATCATAACCGTCATCGTAATCATCATCATAATCATCATCATAATCATCATCATAATCATCGTTATAATTCATCATCATAATCATGAGCATCATCATCATGATAATCATCATCATAGTCATCATCATAATCATCATCATAATCATCATCATAATCATCATCAAAATTATCATCATAATCATCATCATAATAGTCATCATAATCGTCATCATTATCATCATCAAAATCATCATCATCATCATCATCATCATAATCATCATCATAATCATCATCATAACTGTCATCGTAATCATCATCATAATCATCATCATAATCATCATCATGGTCATCATCATAATCATCATCATAATCATCATCATAATCATCATCATAGTCGTCTTCATGGTCATCATCATAATCGTCATCATAATCATCATAATAGTCATCATAATCGTCATCATTATAGTCATCATAATAGTCATCATAATCGTCATCATTATAGTCATCATAATCATCATCATGATCATCATCATAATCATCATCATAATCATCATCATGATCATCATCATAATCATCATCATAATCGTCATCATAATCATCAACATTATCATCATCAAAATCATCATCATCATCATCATCATAATCATCATCATAATCATCATCATAATCATCATAATAGTCATCATAATCGTCATCATTATAGTCATCATAATCAACATCATGATCATCATCATAATCATCATCATAATCATCATCATAATCATCATCATAATAGTCATCATAATCGTCATCATAATCGTCATCATAATCGTCATCATTATAGTCATCATAATCGTCATCATAATCATCATCATTATAGTCATCATAATCGTCATCATAATCATCATCGTAATCATCATCATAATCATCATCATAATCATCATCATAATCATCATCATAATCATCGTTATAATTCATCATCATAATCATGAGCATCATCATCATGATAATCATCATCATAGTCATCATCATAATCATCATTATAGTCATCATCATAATCATCATCATAATCATCATCATAATCATCATCAAAATTATCATCATAATCATCATCATAATAGTCATCATAATCGTCATCATTATCATCATCAAAATCATCATCATCATCATCATCATCATAATCATCATCATAATCATCATCATAACTGTCATCGTAATCATCATCATAATCATCATCATAATCATCATCATGGTCATCATCATAATCATCATCATAATCATCATCATAATCATCATCATAGTCGTCTTCATGGTCATCATCATAATCGTCATCATAATCATCATAATAGTCATCATAATCGTCATCATTATAGTCATCATAATAGTCATCATAATCGTCATCATTATAGTCATCATAATCATCATCATGATCATCATCATAATCATCATCATAATCATCATCATGATCATCATCATAATCATCATCATAATCGTCATCATAATCATCAACATTATCATCATCAAAATCATCATCATCATCATCATCATAATCATCATCATAATCATCATCATAATCATCATAATAGTCATCATAATCGTCATCATTATAGTCATCATAATCAACATCATGATCATCATCATAATCATCATCATAATCATCATCATAATCATCATCATAATCATCATCATAACCGTCATCGTAATCATCATCATAATCATCATCATAATCATCATCATAATCATCGTTATAATTCATCATCATAATCATGAGCATCATCATCATGATAATCATCATCATAGTCATCATCATAATCATCATTATAGTCATCATCATAATCATCATCATAATCATCATCATAATCATCATCATAACCGTCATCGTAATCATCATCAGAATCAGCATCGTAATCGTCATCATAATCATCATCATAATCATCATCATAATCATCATCATAATCATCATCAGAATCATCATCATAATCATGAGCATAATCATCATCATAATCGTCATCATAATCATCATCATAATCATCGTCATAATCATCATCATAATCATCGTTATAATTCATCATCGTAATCAGCATCATAATCATCATCATATTTATCATCATAATCATCGTAATAGTCATCATTATAGTCATCATAATCATCAGCATGATCATCATCATAATCATCATCAGAATCATCATCATAATCATGAGCATAATCATCATCATAATCATCATCATAATCATCATCATAATCATCATCATAATCATCATCATAATCATCATCATAATCATCATCATAGTCATCATCATAATAGTCGTCATAATCATCATCATAATCATCATCATAATCATCATCATAATCATCATCATTATCATCATCAAAATCATCATCATCATCATCATCATCATAATCATCATAATCATCATCATAATCATCATCATAACCGTCATCGTAATCATCATCATAATCATCATCATAATCATCATCATAATCATCTTCATAATTGTCTTCATGGTCATCATCATAATCGTCATCATAATCATCATAATAGTCATCATAATCGTCATCATTATAGTCATCATAATCAACATCATGATCATCATCATAATCATCATCATAATCATCATCATGATTATCATCATAATCATCATCATAATCATCATCATAACCGTCATCGTAATCATCATCATAATCATCATCATAATCGTCTTCATGGTCATCATCATAATCGTCTTCATGGTCATCATCATAATCGTCATCATAATCATCATAATAGTCATCATAATCGTCATCATTATCGTCATGAAACTCATCATCATAATCATCATCATAATCATCATCAAAATCATCATCATAATCGTCTTCATGGTCATCATCATAATCGTCATCATAATCATCATAATAGTCATCATAATCGTCATCATTATAGTCATCATAATCAACATCATGATCATCATCATAATCATCATCATAATCATCATCATAATCATCATCATAATCATCATCATAATCATCATCATAACCGTCATCGTAATCATCATCATAATCATCATCATAATCATCATCATAATCATCGTTATAATTCATCATCATAATCATGAGCATCATCATCATGATAATCATCATCATAGTCATCATCATAATCATCATTATAGTCATCATCATAATCATCATCATAATCATCATCATAATCATCATCAAAATTATCATCATAATCATCATCATAATCGTCATCAAAATCATCATCATTATCATCATCAAAATCATCATCATCATCATCATCATAATCATCATCATAATCATCATCATAACCGTCATCGTAATCATCATCATAATCATCATCATAATCATCATCATGGTCATCTTTATAATCATCATCATAATCATCATCATAATCATCATCATAGTCGTCTTCATGGTCATCATCATAATCGTCATCATAATCATCATAATAGTCATCATAATCGTCATCATTATCGTCATGAAACTCATCATCATAATCATCATCATAATCATCATCAAAATCATCATCATAATCGTCTTCATGGTCATCATCATAATCGTCATCATAATCATCATAATAGTCATCATAATCGTCATCATTATAGTCATCATAATCAACATCATGATCATCATCATAATCATCATCATAATCATCATCATAATCATCATCATAATCATCATCATAATCATCATCATAACCGTCATCGTAATCATCATCATAATCATCATCATAATCATCATCATAATCATCGTTATAATTCATCATCATAATCATGAGCATCATCATCATGATAATCATCATCATAGTCATCATCATAATCATCATTATAGTCATCATCATAATCATCATCATAATCATCATCATAATCATCATCA
This sequence comes from Coelioxys conoideus, assembly GCA_947623535.1. Classification (NCBI taxonomy): domain Eukaryota; kingdom Metazoa; phylum Arthropoda; class Insecta; order Hymenoptera; family Megachilidae; genus Coelioxys; species Coelioxys conoideus. Next base: position 2,809,481 of record CANQJN010000008.1, read on the forward strand.
AAATTATCATCATAATCATCATCATAATCGTCATCAAAATCATCATCATTATCATCATCAAAATCATCATCATCATCATCATCATAATCATCATCATAATCATCATCATAACCGTCATCGTAATCATCATCATAATCATCATCATAATCATCATCATGGTCATCTTTATAATCATCATCATAATCATCATCATAATCATCATCATAGTCGTCTTCATGGTCATCATCATAATCGTCATCATAATCATCATAATAGTCATCATAATCGTCATCATTATAGTCATCATAATAGTCATCATAATCGTCATCATTATAGTCATCATAATCATCAGCATGATCATCATCATAATCATCATCAAAATCGTCATCATTATAGTCATCATAATCGTCATCATAATCATCAGCATAGTCATCATCATAATAGTCATCATAATCGTCATCATTATAGTCATCATAATCATCATCATGATCATCATCATAATAGTCATCATAATCATCATCATAACCGTCATCGTAATCATCATCATAATCATCATCATAATCATGATCATAATCATCATCAAAATCATCATCATAATCATGATCATAATCGTCATCATAATCATCATCATAATCATCATCATAACCGTCATCGTAATCATCATCAGAATCAGCATCGTAATCGTCATCATAATCATCATCATAATCATCATCATAATCATCATCATAATCATCATCAGAATCATCATCATAATCATGAGCATAATCATCATCATAATCGTCATCATAATCATCATCATAATAGTCATCATAATCGTCATCATAATCGTCATCATAATCGTCATCATTATAGTCATCATAATCGTCATCATAATCATCATCATTATAGTCATCATAATCGTCATCATAATCATCATCGTAATCATCATCATAATCATCATCATAATCATCATCATAATCATCGTTATAATTCATCATCATAATCATGAGCATCATCATCATGATAATCATCATCATAGTCATCATCATAATCATCATTATAGTCATCATCATAATCATCATCATAATCATCATCATAATCATCATCAAAATTATCATCATAATCATCATCATAATAGTCATCATAATCGTCATCATTATCATCATCAAAATCATCATCATCATCATCATCATCATAATCATCATCATAATCATCATCATAACCGTCATCGTAATCATCATCATAATCATCATCATAATCATCATCATGGTCATCATCATAATCATCATCATAATCATCATCATAATCATCATCATAGTCGTCTTCATGGTCATCATCATAATCGTCATCATAATCATCATAATAGTCATCATAATCGTCATCATTATAGTCATCATAATAGTCATCATAATCGTCATCATTATAGTCATCATAATCATCATCATGATCATCATCATAATCATCATCATAATCATCATCATGATCATCATCATAATCATCATCATAATCGTCATCATAATCATCAACATTATCATCATCAAAATCATCATCATCATCATCATCATAATCATCATCATAATCATCATCATAATCATCATCATAACCGTCATCGTAATCATCATCATAATCATCATCATAATCATCATCATAATCATCATCATAATCGTCTTCATGGTCATCATCATAATCGTCATCATAATCATCATAATAGTCATCATAATCGTCATCATTATAGTCATCATAATCAACATCATGATCATCATCATAATCATCATCATAATCATCATCATAATCATCATCATAATCATCATCATAATCATCATCATAACCGTCATCGTAATCATCATCATAATCATCATCATAATCATCATCATAATCATCGTTATAATTCATCATCATAATCATGAGCATCATCATCATGATAATCATCATCATAGTCATCATCATAATCATCATTATAGTCATCATCATAATCATCATCATAATCATCATCATAATCATCATCAAAATTATCATCATAATCATCATCATAATCGTCATCAAAATCATCATCATTATCATCATCAAAATCATCATCATCATCATCATCATAATCATCATCATAATCATCATCATAACCGTCATCGTAATCATCATCATAATCATCATCATAATCATCATCATGGTCATCTTTATAATCATCATCATAATCATCATCATAATCATCGTTATAATTCATCATCATAATCATCATCATAATCATCACCATAACCGTCATCATAATCATCATCAGAATCATCATCATAATCGTCATCATAATCATCATCATAATCATCATCATAATCATCATCATAATCATCATCATAATCATCATCATAATCATCATCATAATCATCATCATAGTCATCATCATAATAGTCGTCATAATCATCATCATAATCGTCATCATTATAGTCATCATAATCGTCATCATAATCATCATCATAATCATCATCATAATCATCATCATAATCATCATCATTATCATCATCAAAATCATCATCATCATCATCATCATAATCATCATCATAATCATCATCATAATCATCATCATAACCGTCATCGTAATCATCATCATAATCATCATCATAATCATCATCATAATCATCATCATAATTGTCTTCATGGTCATCATGATAATCGTCATCATAATCATCATAATAGTCATCATAATCGTCATCATTATAGTCATCATAATCAACATCATGATCATCATCATAATCATCATCATAATCATCATCATGATCATCATCATAATCATCATCATAATCATCATCATAACCGTCTTCGTAATCATCATCATAATCGTCATCATTATAGTCATCATAATCAACATCATGATCATCATCATAATCATCATCATAATCATCATCATGATCATCATCATAATCATCATCATAATCATCATCATAACCGTCATCGTAATCATCATCATAATCATCATCATAATCATCATCATAATCATCGTTATAATTCATCATCATAATCATGAGCATAATCATCATGATAATCATCATCATAGTCATCATCATAGTCGTCATTATAGTCATCATCATAATCATCATCAAAATCATCATCATAATCATCATCATAATCATCATCATAATCATCATCAAAATTATCATCATAATCATCATCATAATCGTCATCATAATCATCATCATAATCATCATCATAATCATCATCATAATCATCATCATAATCGTCTTCATGGTCTTCATCATAATCGTCATCATAATCATCATAATAGTCATCATAATCGTCATCATTATAGTCATCATAATCAACATCATGATCATCATCATAATCATCATCATAATCATCATCATGATCATCATCATAATCATCATCATAATCATCATCATAATCGTCTTCATGGTCATCATCATAATCGTCATCATAATCATCATAATAGTCATCATAATCGTCATCATTATAGTCATCATAATCAACATCATGATCATCATCATAATCATCATCATAATCATCATCATGATCATCATCATAATCATCATCATAATCATCATCATAACCGTCATCGTAATCATCATCAAAATCATCATCATAATCGTCATCATAATCGTCATCATCACCATCATCATAATCGTCATCATAATAGTCATCATCACCATCATCATAATCATCATCATAATCATCATCATAACCGTCATCGTAATCATCATCATAATCATCATCATGGTCATCATCATAATCATCATCATAATCATCATCATAATCATCATCATAGTCGTCTTCATGGTCATCATCATAATCATCATCATAATCGTCATCATAATCATCAACATTATCATCATCAAAATCATCATCATCATCATCATCATAATCATCATCATAATCATCATCATAATCATCATCATAACCGTCATCGTAATCATCATCATAATCATCATCATAATCATCATCATAATCATCATCATAATCATCATCATAACCGTCATCGTAATCATCATCATAATCATCATCATAATCATCATCATAATCATCATCATAATCGTCTTCATGGTCATCATCATAATCGTCATCATAATCATCATAATAGTCATCATAATCGTCATCATTATAGTCATCACAATCAACATCATGATCATCATCATAATCATCATCATAATCATCATCATAGTCATCAACATAATCATCATTATAGTCATCATCATAATCATCATCATAATCATCATCATAATCATCATCAAAATTATCATCATAATCATCATCATAATCGTCATCATAATCATCATCATTATCATCATCAAAATCATCATCATCATCATCATCATAATCATCATCATAATCATCATCATAACCGTCATCGTAATCATCATCATAATCATCATCATAATCATCATCATGGTCATCATCATAATCATCATCATAATCATCATCATAATCATCATCATAGTCGTCTTCATGGTCATCATCATAATCGTCATCATAATCGTCATCATTATAGTCATCATAATAGTCATCATAATCGTCATCATTATAGTCATCATAATCATCATCATGATCATCATCATAATCATCATCATAATCATCATCATGATCATCATCATAATCATCATCATAATCGTCATCATTATAGTCATCATAATCGTCATCATAATCATCATCATAGTCATCATCATAATAGTCATCATAATCGTCATCATTATAGTCATCATAATCATCAGCATGATCATCATCATAATCATCATCAAAATCGTCATCATTATAGTCATCATAATCGTCATCATAATCATCAGCATAGTCATCATCATAATAGTCATCATAATCGTCATCATTATAGTCATCATAATAGTCATCATAATTGTCATCATTATAGTCACCATAATCATCATCATAACCGTCATCGTAATTATCATCATAATCATCATCATAATCATCATCATAATCATCATCATAATCATCATCATAATCGTCTTCATGGTCATCATCATAATCGTCATCATAATCATCATAATAGTCATCATAATCATCATCATAACCGGCATCGTAATCAGCATCATAATCATCATCATATTTATCATCATAATCATCGTAATAGTCATCATAATCGTCATCATTATAGTCATCATAATCATCATCATGATCTTCATCATAATCATCATCATAATCATGATCATAATCATGATCATAATCATCATCAAAATCATCATCATAATCATCATCATAATCGTCATCATAATCATCATCATAATCATCATCATAACCGTCATCGTAATCATCATCATGATCATCATCATGATCATCATCATAATCATCATCATAATCATCATCATAATCATGATCATAATCATCATCAAAATCATCATCATAATCATCATCATAATCATCATCAGAATCATCATCATAATCGTCATCATAATCATCATCATAATCATCACCATAATCATCATCATAATCATCATCATAATCATCATCAGAATCATCATCATAATCATCATCATAATCATCATCATAGTCATCATCATAATCATCATCATAATCATGATCATAATCATCATCAAAATCATCATCATAATCATCATCATAATCGTCATCAGAATCATCATCATAATCGTCATCATAATCATCATCATAATCATCATCATAATCATCATCATAGTCGTCTTCATGGTCATCATCATAATCGTCATCATAATCATCATAATAGTCATCATAATCGTCATCATTATAGTCATCATAATAGTCATCATAATCGTCATCATTATAGTCATCATAATCATCATCATGATCATCATCATAATCATCATCATAATCATCATCATGATCATCATCATAATCATCATCATAATCATCATCATAACCGTCATCGTAATCATCATCATAATCATCATCATAATCATCATCATAATCATCATCATAATCATCATCAAAATCATCATCATTATCATGAGCATAATCATCATCATAATCGTCATCATAATCATCATCATAGTCATCATCATAATAGTCATCATAATCATCATCATAATCGTCATCATTATAGTCATCATAATCGTCATCATAATGATCATCATAGTCATCATCATAATAGTCATCATAATCGTCATCATTATAGTCATCATAATCATCAGCATGATCATCATCATAATCATCATCAAAATCATCATCATAATCGTCATCATAATCGTCATCATAATCATCATCATAATCAGCATCATAATCATCATCATAACCGTCATCGTAATCATCATCATAATCATCATCATAATCATCATCATAATCATCATCATAATCATCATCATAATCATCATCATAATCATCATCATAATCATCATCAAGATCATCATCATAATCATGAGCATAATCATCATCACAATCGTCATCATAATCATCATCATAATCATCATCATAATCATCGTTATAATTCATCATCATAATCATCATCATAATCATCACCATAACCGTCATCATAATCATCATCAGAATCATCATCATAATCATCATCATAATCATCATCATAATCATCATCATAATCATCATCATAATCATCATCATCATCATCATCAGAATCATCATCATAATCATGAGCATAATCATCATCATAATCATCATCATAATCATCATCATAATCATCATCATAATCATCATCATAATCATCATCATAATTGTCTTCATGGTCATCATGATAATCGTCATCATAATCATCATAATAGTCATCATAATCGTCATCATTATAGTCATCATAATCAACATTATGATCATCATCATAATCATCATCATAATCATCATCATGATCATCATCATAATCATCATCATAATCATCATCATAACCGTCTTCGTAATCATCATCATAATCGTCATCATTATAGTCATCATAATCAACATCATGATCATCATCATAATCATCATCATAATCATCATCATGATCATCATCATAATCATCATCATAATCATCATCATAACCGTCATCGTAATCATCATCATAATCATCATCATAATCATCATCATAATCATCGTTATAATTCATCATCATAATCATGAGCATAATCATCATGATAATCATCATCATAGTCATCATCATAGTCGTCATTATAGTCATCATCATAATCATCATCAAAATCATCATCATAATCATCATCATAATCATCATCATAATCATCATCATAATCATCGTTATAATTCATCATCATAATCATGAGCATCATCATCATGATAATCATCATCATAGTCATCATCATAATCATCATTATAGTCATCATCATAATCATCATCATAATCATCATCATAATCATCATCAAAATTATCATCATAATCATCATCATAATCGTCATCAAAATCATCATCATTATCATCATCAAAATCATCATCATCATCATCATCATAATCATCATCATAATCATCATCATAACCGTCATCGTAATCATCATCATAATCATCATCATAATCATCATCATGGTCATCTTTATAATCATCATCATAATCATCATCATAATCATCGTTATAATTCATCATCATAATCATCATCATAATCATCACCATAACCGTCATCATAATCATCATCAGAATCATCATCATAATCGTCATCATAATCATCATCATAATCATCATCATAATCATCATCATAATCATCATCATAATCATCATCAGAATCATCATCATAATCATGAGCATAATCATCATCATAATCATCATCATAATCATCATCATAATCATCATCATAATCATCATCATAATCATCATCATAGTCATCATCATAATAGTCGTCATAATCATCATCATAATCGTCATCATTATAGTCATCATAATCGTCATCATAATCATCATCATAATCATCATCATAATCATCATCATAATCATCATCATTATCATCATCAAAATCATCATCATCATCATCATCATAATCATCATCATAATCATCATCATAATCATCATCATAACCGTCATCGTAATCATCATCATAATCATCATCATAATCATCATCATAATCATCATCATAATTGTCTTCATGGTCATCATGATAATCGTCATCATAATCATCATAATAGTCATCATAATCGTCATCATTATAGTCATCATAATCAACATCATGATCATCATCATAATCATCATCATAATCATCATCATGATCATCATCATAATCATCATCATAATCATCATCATAACCGTCTTCGTAATCATCATCATAATCGTCATCATTATAGTCATCATAATCAACATCATGATCATCATCATAATCATCATCATAATCATCATCATGATCATCATCATAATCATCATCATAATCATCATCATAACCGTCATCGTAATCATCATCATAATCATCATCATAATCATCATCATAATCATCGTTATAATTCATCATCATAATCATGAGCATAATCATCATGATAATCATCATCATAGTCATCATCATAGTCGTCATTATAGTCATCATCATAATCATCATCAAAATCATCATCATAATCATCATCATAATCATCATCATAATCATCATCAAAATTATCATCATAATCATCATCATAATCGTCATCATAATCATCATCATAATCATCATCATAATCATCATCATAATCATCATCATAATCGTCTTCATGGTCTTCATCATAATCGTCATCATAATCATCATAATAGTCATCATAATCGTCATCATTATAGTCATCATAATCAACATCATGATCATCATCATAATCATCATCATAATCATCATCATGATCATCATCATAATCATCATCATAATCATCATCATAATCGTCTTCATGGTCATCATCATAATCGTCATCATAATCATCATAATAGTCATCATAATCGTCATCATTATAGTCATCATAATCAACATCATGATCATCATCATAATCATCATCATAATCATCATCATGATCATCATCATAATCATCATCATAATCATCATCATAACCGTCATCGTAATCATCATCAAAATCATCATCATAATCGTCATCATAATCGTCATCATCACCATCATCATAATCGTCATCATAATAGTCATCATCACCATCATCATAATCATCATCATAATCATCATCATAACCGTCATCGTAATCATCATCATAATCATCATCATGGTCATCATCATAATCATCATCATAATCATCATCATAATCATCATCATAGTCGTCTTCATGGTCATCATCATAATCATCATCATAATCGTCATCATAATCATCAACATTATCATCATCAAAATCATCATCATCATCATCATCATAATCATCATCATAATCATCATCATAATCATCATCATAACCGTCATCGTAATCATCATCATAATCATCATCATAATCATCATCATAATCATCATCATAATCATCATCATAACCGTCATCGTAATCATCATCATAATCATCATCATGATCATCATCATAATCATCATCATAATCGTCATCATTATAGTCATCATAATCGTCATCATAATCATCATCATAGTCATCATCATAATAGTCATCATAATCGTCATCATTATAGTCATCATAATCATCAGCATGATCATCATCATAATCATCATCAAAATCGTCATCATTATAGTCATCATAATCGTCATCATAATCATCAGCATAGTCATCATCATAATAGTCATCATAATCGTCATCATTATAGTCATCATAATAGTCATCATAATTGTCATCATTATAGTCACCATAATCATCATCATAACCGTCATCGTAATTATCATCATAATCATCATCATAATCATCATCATAATCATCATCATAATCATCATCATAATCGTCTTCATGGTCATCATCATAATCGTCATCATAATCATCATAATAGTCATCATAATCATCATCATAACCGGCATCGTAATCAGCATCATAATCATCATCATATTTATCATCATAATCATCGTAATAGTCATCATAATCGTCATCATTATAGTCATCATAATCATCATCATGATCTTCATCATAATCATCATCATAATCATGATCATAATCATGATCATAATCATCATCAAAATCATCATCATAATCATCATCATAATCGTCATCATAATCATCATCATAATCATCATCATAACCGTCATCGTAATCATCATCATGATCATCATCATGATCATCATCATAATCATCATCATAATCATCATCATAATCATGATCATAATCATCATCAAAATCATCATCATAATCATCATCATAATCATCATCAGAATCATCATCATAATCGTCATCATAATCATCATCATAATCATCATCATAATCATCATCATAATCATCATCATAATCATCATCAGAATCATCATCATAATCATCATCATAATCATCATCATAGTCATCATCATAATCATCATCATAATCATGATCATAATCATCATCAAAATCATCATCATAATCATCATCATAATCGTCATCAGAATCATCATCATAATCGTCATCATAATCATCATCATAATCATCATCATAATCATCATCATAGTCGTCTTCATGGTCATCATCATAATCGTCATCATAATCATCATAATAGTCATCATAATCGTCATCATTATAGTCATCATAATAGTCATCATAATCGTCATCATTATAGTCATCATAATCATCATCATGATCATCATCATAATCATCATCATAATCATCATCATGATCATCATCATAATCATCATCATAATCATCATCATAACCGTCATCGTAATCATCATCATAATCATCATCATAATCATCATCATAATCATCATCATAATCATCATCAAAATCATCATCATTATCATGAGCATAATCATCATCATAATCGTCATCATAATCATCATCATAGTCATCATCATAATAGTCATCATAATCATCATCATAATCGTCATCATTATAGTCATCATAATCGTCATCATAATGATCATCATAGTCATCATCATAATAGTCATCATAATCGTCATCATTATAGTCATCATAATCATCAGCATGATCATCATCATAATCATCATCAAAATCATCATCATAATCGTCATCATAATCGTCATCATAATCATCATCATAATCATCATCATAATCATCATCATAATCATCATCATAATCATCATCATAATCATCATCATAATCATCATCATAATCATCATCAAGATCATCATCATAATCATGAGCATAATCATCATCACAATCGTCATCATAATCATCATCATAATCATCATCATAATCATCGTTATAATTCATCATCATAATCATCATCATAATCATCACCATAACCGTCATCATAATCATCATCAGAATCATCATCATAATCATCATCATAATCATCATCATAATCATCATCATAATCATCATCATAATCATCATCATCATCATCATCAGAATCATCATCATAATCATGAGCATAATCATCATCATAATCATCATCATAATCATCATCATAATCATCATCATAATCATCATCATAATCATCATCATAATTGTCTTCATGGTCATCATGATAATCGTCATCATAATCATCATAATAGTCATCATAATCGTCATCATTATAGTCATCATAATCAACATTATGATCATCATCATAATCATCATCATAATCATCATCATGATCATCATCATAATCATCATCATAATCATCATCATAACCGTCTTCGTAATCATCATCATAATCGTCATCATTATAGTCATCATAATCAACATCATGATCATCATCATAATCATCATCATAATCATCATCATGATCATCATCATAATCATCATCATAATCATCATCATAACCGTCATCGTAATCATCATCATAATCATCATCATAATCATCATCATAATCATCGTTATAATTCATCATCATAATCATGAGCATAATCATCATGATAATCATCATCATAGTCATCATCATAGTCGTCATTATAGTCATCATCATAATCATCATCAAAATCATCATCATAATCATCATCATAATCATCATCATAATCATCATCAAAATTATCATCATAATCATCATCATAATCGTCATCATAATCATCATCATAATCATCATCATAATCATCATCATAATCATCATCATAATCGTCTTCATGGTCATCATCATAATCGTCATCATAATCATCATAATAGTCATCATAATCGTCATCATTATAGTCATCATAATCAACATCATGATCATCATCATAATCATCATCATAATCATCATCATGATCATCATCATAATCATCATCATAATCATCATCATAATCGTCTTCATGGTCATCATCATAATCGTCATCATAATCATCATAATAGTCATCATAATCGTCATCATTATAGTCATCATAATCAACATCATGATCATCATCATAATCATCATCATAATCATCATCATGATCATCATCATAATCATCATCATAATCATCATCATAACCGTCATCGTAATCATCATCAAAATCATCATCATAATCGTCATCATAGTCGTCATCATCATCATCATCATAATCATCATCATAATCATCATCATAACCGTCATCGTAATCATCATCATAATCATCATCATAATCATCATCATGGTCATCATCATAATCATCATCATAATCATCATCATAATCATCATCATAGTCGTCTTCATGGTCATCATCATAATCGTCATCATAATCATCATAATAGTCATCATAATCGTCATCATTATAGTCATCATAATCATCATCATAATCGTCATCATAATCATCATCATAATCATCAGCATAACCGTCATCGTAATCATCATCATAATCATCATCATAACCGTCATCGTAATCATCATCATAATCATCATCATAATCGTCATCATTATAGTCATCATAATCGTCATCATAATCATCATCATAGTCATCATCATAATAGTCATCATAATCGTCATCATTATAGTCATCATAATCATCAGCATGATCATCATCATAATCATCATCAAAATCGTCATCATTATAGTCATCATAATCGTCATCATAATCATCAGCATAGTCATCATCATAATAGTCATCATAATCGTCATCATTATAGTCATCATAATAGTCATCATAATTGTCATCATTATAGTCATCATAATCATCATCATAACCGTCATCGTAATCATCATCATAATCATCATCATAATCATCATCATAATCATCATCATAATCATCATCATAATCGTCTTCATGGTCATCATCATAATCGTCATCATAATCATCATAATAGTCATCATAATCATCATCATAACCGGCATCGTAATCAGCATCATAATCATCATCATATTTATCATCATAATCATCGTAATAGTCATCATAATCGTCATCATTATAGTCATCATAATCATCATCACGATCTTCATCATAATCATCATCATACTCATCATCATAATCATGATCATAATCATCATCAAAATCATCATCATAATCATCATCATAATCGTCATCATAATCATCATCATAATCATCATCATAACCGTAATCGTAATCATCATCATGATCATCATCATGATCATCATCATAATCATCATCATAATCATCATCATAATCATGATCATAATCATCATCAAAATCATCATCATAATCATCATCATAATCGTCATCATAATCATCATCATAATCATCATCATAACCGTCATCGTAATCATCATCAGAATCATCATCATAATCGTCATCATAATCATCATCATAATCAACATCATAATCAGCATCATAATCATTACCATAATCAGCATCATAATCATCGTCATAATCCTCATCATAATCGTCATCATAATCATCATCATAGTCATCATCATCACCGACATCATAATAGTCATCAAAATCGTCATCATAATCATCATCATAATCATCATCATAATCATCATCATAATCATCATCATAACAGTCATCACAAAAGCCATCACAATCATCATCATAGTCATCATCATCACCGACATCATAATAGTCATCAAAAACGCCATCATAATCATCATCATAATCATCATCATAATCATCATCATAATCGTCATCATTATCATCATCATAATCACTATGATAATAAACAACATAATCATTATCATAATCACTATGATAATCACCATCATAATAATTATCATTATCACTATCATAATCACCATCATAATCATCATCATAATGGACATCATAATAGTCATCAAAATCGTTATCATAATCATCATCATAATCATAATCATAATCATAGTCATCATCATAATCGACATCATAATAGTCATCATAATCATCATCATAGTCATCATCATCACCGACATCATAATAGTCATCAAAATCGTCATCATAATCATCATCATAATCATCATCATAATTATCATCATAATCATCATCATAATCATCATCATAATCATCATCATAATCATCATCATCACCGGCATCATAATAGTCATCATAATCATCATCATAATGATCATCATAATCGTCATCATTATGATGATCATCATGACAATCATCATCATAATCATCATCATAGTCATCATCATGATCAGCATCATAATCATCATCATAATCATCATTTTAATCATCATCATAACCATCATCATAATAGTCATCATAATCGTCATCATAAAAGTCATCATAATCGACATCATAATAGTCACCAAAATCATTATCATAATCGACATCATAATAGTCACCAAAATCATTATCATAATCATCATCATAATCATGATCATAATCGTCATCATAATCGTCATCATTATCATCATCATAATCACTATCATAATCAACATCATAAGCATTATCATAATCACTATGATAATCACCATCATAATAATTATCATTATCAGTATCATAATCATCATCATAATCAACATCATAATCAGCATCATAATCATCATCATAATCAGCATCATAATCATCATCATAATCATCATCATAATCATCATCATAATCATCATCAAAATCATTATCATAATCATCATCATAATCACCATCATAATCATTATCATAATCACTATCATAATCATCATCATAATCATCACCAAAATCGTCATCATAATCACCATCATAATGATCATCATAATCATCATCATAATAGTCATCAAAATCGTTATCATAATCATAATCATAATCATAGTCATCATCGTAATCATCATCATAATCATCATCATAATCATCATCATATTCATCGTCATAATCAACATCATAACAGTCATCATAATCGTCATCATAATCACCGTCGTAATGATCATCATAACCATCATAGTAATCATCATCACAATCATTATTAAAATCATCATCATAATCGTCATCATAATCGAAATCATAATAGTCATCACAATTATCATCATAATCATCATAATAATCATGATCATGATCATCATCATAATCAACATCATAATCATCATCATAATCATTATCATAATCATCATCATAGTCATCATCATCACCGACATCATAATAGTCATCAAAATCGTCATCATAATCATCATCATAATCATCATCATAATCATCATCATAATCATCATCATAACAGTCATCACAAAAGTCATCACAATCATCATCATAGTCATCATCATCACCGACATCATAATAGTCATCAAAAACGCCATCATAATCATCATCATAATCATCATCATAATCATCATCATAATCGTCATCATTATCATCATCATAATCACTATGATAATAAACAACATAATCATTATCATAATCACTATGATAATCACCATCATAATAATTATCATTATCACTATCATAATCACCATCATAATCATCATCATAATGGACATCATAATAGTCATCAAAATCGTTATCATAATCATCATCATAATCATAATCATAGTCATCATCATAATCGACATCATAATAGTCATCATAATCATCATCATAGTCATCATCATCACCGACATCATAATAGTCATCAAAATCGTCATCATAATCATCATCATAATCATCATCATAATTATCATCATAATCATCATCATAATCATCATCATAATCATCATCATAATCATCATCATCACCGGCATCATAATAGTCATCATAATCATCATCATAATGATCATCATAATCGTCATCATTATGATGATCATCATGACAATCATCATCATAATCATCATCATAGTCATCATCATGATCAGCATCATAATCATCATCATAATCATCATTTTAATCATCATCATAACCATCATCATAATAGTCATCATAATCGTCATCATAAAAGTCATCATAATCGACATCATAATAGTCACCAAAATCATTATCATAATCGACATCATAATAGTCACCAAAATCATTATCATAATCATCATCATAATCATGATCATAATCGTCATCATAATCGTCATCATTATCATCATCATAATCACTATCATAATCAACATCATAAGCATTATCATAATCACTATGATAATCACCATCATAATAATTATCATTATCAGTATCATAATCATCATCATAATCAACATCATAATCAGCATCATAATCATCATCATAATCAGCATCATAATCATCATCATAATCATCATCATAATCATCATCATAATCATCATCAAAATCATTATCATAATCATCATCATAATCACCATCATAATCATTATCATAATCACTATCATAATCATCATCATAATCACCATCATAATGATCATCATAATCATCATCA
This sequence comes from Coelioxys conoideus, assembly GCA_947623535.1. Classification (NCBI taxonomy): domain Eukaryota; kingdom Metazoa; phylum Arthropoda; class Insecta; order Hymenoptera; family Megachilidae; genus Coelioxys; species Coelioxys conoideus. The sequence continues at coordinate 2,825,902 of CANQJN010000008.1, forward strand.
TAATAGTCATCAAAATCGTTATCATAATCATAATCATAATCATAGTCATCATCGTAATCATCATCATAATCATCATCATAATCATCATCATATTCATCGTCATAATCAACATCATAACAGTCATCATAATCGTCATCATAATCACCGTCGTAATGATCATCATAACCATCATAGTAATCATCATCACAATCATTATTAAAATCATCATCATAATCGTCATCATAATCGAAATCATAATAGTCATCACAATTATCATCATAATCATCATAATAATCATGATCATGATCATCATCATAATCAACATCATAATCATCATCATAATCATTATCATAATCATCATCATAGTCATCATCATCACCGACATCATAATAGTCATCAAAATCGTCATCATAATCATCATCATAATCATCATCATAATCATCATCATAATCATCATCATAATCATCATCAGAATCATCATCATAATCATCATCATAATCATCATCATAGTCATCATCATAATCAACATCATAATCATCATCATAATCGCCATCATAATCGTCATCATAATAGTCATCATAATCATCATCATAATCATCATCATAATCATCATCAGAATCATCATCATAATCATGAGCATAATCATCATCATAATCATCATCATAATCATCATCATAATCATCAACATTATCATCATCAAAATCATCATCATCATCATCATCATAATCATCATCATAATCTTCATCATAATCATCATCATAACCGTCATCGTAATCATCATCATAATCATCATCATAATCATCATCATAATCATCATCATAACCGTCATCGTAATCATCATCATAATCATCATCATATTTATCATCATAATCATCGTAATAGTCATCATAATCGTCATCATTATAGTCATCATAATCATCATCATAATCATCATCATAACCGTCATCGTAATCATCATCATGATCATCATCATGATCATCATCATAATCATCATCATAATCATCATCATAATCATCATCATAATCATCATCAAAATCATCATCATAATCATCATCATAATCGTCATCATAATCATCATCATAATCATCATCATAACCGTCATCGTAATCATCATCAGAATCATCATCATAATCGTCATCATAATCATCATCATAATCATCATCATAACCGTCATCGTAATCATCATCAGAATCATCATCATAATCGTCATCATAATCATCATCATAATCATCATCATAATCATCATCATAATCATCATCATAATCATCATCAGAATCATCATCATAATCATCATCATAATCATCATCATAGTCATCATCATAATCATCATCATAATCATCATCATAATCGTCATCATAATCATCATAATAGTCATCATAATCATCATCATAATCATGAGCATAATCATCATGATAATCATCATCATAATCATCATTATTATCATCATCAAAATCATCATCATCATCATCATCATAATCATCATCATAATCATCATCATAACCGTCATCGTAATCATCATCATAATCATCATCATAATCATCATCATAGTCATCATCATAATCATCATCATAATCATCATCATAATCATCATCATAGTCGTCTTCATGGTCATCATCATAATCGTCATCATAATCATCATAATAGTCATCATAATCGTCATCATTATAGTCATCATAATAGTCATCATAATCGTCATCATTATAGTCATCATAATCATCAGCATGATCATTATCATAATCATCATCAAAATCATCATCATAATCGTCATCATAATCGTCATCATAATCATCATCATAATCATCATCATAATCATCATCATAACCGTCATCGTAATCATCATCATAATCATCATCATAATCATCATCATAATCATCATCATAATCATCATCATAATCATCATCATAATCATCATCATAATCATCATCATAATCATCATCATAATCATCGTCAAGATCATCATCATAATCATGAGCATAATCATCATCACAATCGTCATCATAATCATCATCATAATCATGATCAGTATCATCATCATAATCGTCATCATAATCATCATCATAATCATCATCATAATCATGAGCATAATCATCATCATAATCATCATCATAATCATCATCATAATCATCGTTATAATTCATCATCATAATCATCATCATAATCATCATCATAACCGTCATCATAATCATCATCAGAATCATCATCATAATCGTCATCATAATCATCATCATAATCATCATCATAATCATCATCATAATCATCATCATAATCATCATCATAATCATCATCAGAATCATCATCATAATCATGAGCATAATCATCATCATAATCATCATCATCATCATCATAATCATCATCATAATCTTGATCATAATCATCATCATAACCGTCATCGTAATCATCATCATAATCATCATCATAATCATCATCATAATCATCATCATAATCATCATCATAATCGTCTTCATGGTCATCATCATAATCGTCATCATAATCATCATAATAGTCATCATAATCGTCATCATTATAGTCATCATAATCAACATCATGAACATCATCATAATCATCATCATAATCATCATCATGATCATCATCATAATCATCATCATAATCATCATCATAACCGTCATCGTAATCATCATCATAATCATCATCATAATCATCATCATAATCATCATCATAATCATCGTTATAATTCATCATCATAATCATGAGCATCATCATCATGATAATCATCATCATAGTCATCATCATAATCATCATTATAGTCATCATCATAATCATCATCATAATCATCATCATAATCATCATCAAAATTATCATCATAATCATCATCATAATCGCCATCATAATCATTATCATTATCATCATCAAAATCATCATCATCATTATCATCATAATCATCATCATAATCATCATCATAACCGTCATCGTAATCATCATCATAATCATCATCATAATCATCATCATAATCATCATCATAATCATCATCATAATCATCATCATAACCGTCATCGTAATCATCATCATAATCATCATCAAAATCATCATCATAATCGTCATCATAATCGTCATCATAATCATCATCAAAATCATCATCATTATCATGAGCATAATCATCATCATAATCGTCATCATAATCATCATCATAGTCATCATCATAATAGTCATCATAATCATCATCATAATCGTCATCATTATAGTCATCATAAACGTCATCATAATCATCATCATAGTCATCATCATAAGAGTCATCATAATCGTCATCATTATAGTCATCATAATCATGAGCATAATCATCATGATAATCATCATCATAGTCATCATCATAGTCATCATTATAGTCATCATCATAATCATCATCATAATCGTCATCATAATCATCATCATAATCGTCATCATAATCATCATCATAATCATCATCATAATCATCATCATAATCATCATCATAATCGTCTTCATGGTCATCATCATAATCGTCATCATAATCATCATAATAGTCATCATAATGGTCATCATTATAGTCATCATAATCAACATCATGATCATCATCATAATCATCATCATAATCATCATCATAATCATCATCATGATCATCATCATAATCATCATCATAATCATCATCATAACCGTCATCGTAATCATCATCATAATGATCATCATAATCATCATCATAATCATCGTTATAATTCATCATCATAATCATGAGCATCATCATCATGATAATCATCATCATAGTCATCATCATAATCATCATTATAGTCATCATCATAATCATCATCATAATCATCATCATAATCATCATCAAAATTATCATCATAATCATCATCATAATAGTCATCATAATCATCATCATTATCATCATCAAAATCATCATCATCATCATCATCATAATCATCATCATACTCATCATCATATTCGACATCATAATCGTCATCATTATCATCATCATAATCACTATCATAATCAACATCATAATCATTATCATAATCACTATGATAATCACCGTCACAATAATTATCATTATCACTATCATAATCATCATCATAATCAACATCATAATCAGCATCATAATCATCATCATAAACATCATCATAATCATCATCATAATCATTATTAAAAACATCATCATAATCGTCATCATAATCGACATCATAATAGTCATCAATATCATTATCATAATCATCATCATAATCATCATCACAATCGTCATCATAATAGTCTACATAATTATCATCGTAATCATCATAATAATCTTTATCATAATCGTCATCATAATCATCAGCATAATCATCATCATAGTCGTCATCATAATCGTCATCATAATCATCATCATAATGATCGATATAATCACCATCATAATTATCATTATCACTATCATAATCATCATAATAGTCACCATCACAACCATCCTCATAATCATCATCATAATCACCATCATAATCGTCATCATTATCATCATCATAATCACTATCATAATCAACATCATACTCATTATCATAATCACTATGATAATCACCATCATAATAATTATCATTATCACTATCATAATCATCATCATAATCATCGTCATAATCACCATCATAATCATCATCATAATCATCATCATAACAGTCATCATAATAGTCATCATAATCATCATCATAATCATTCTCATAATCACCATCATAATAATTATCATTATCACTTTCACAATCATCATCATAATCACCATCATATTCAGCACCATAATCAGCATCATAATCATCATCATAATCATCATCATAATCATCATCATAATCATCATCATAACAGTCGTTATAATCGTCATCATAATCACCGTCATAATGATCATCATAATCATCATAATAATCATCATCATAATCACCACCATAATCAGCATCTTAATCCTGATCATAATCATCACCATAATCAGCATCATAATCATCATCATAATCATCATCATAATCAACATCATAATCAGCATCATAATCATTACCATAATCAGCATCATAATCATCGTCATAATCCTCATCATAATCGTCATCATAATCATCATCATAGTCATCATCATCACCGACATCATAATAGTCATCAAAATCGTCATCATAATCATCATCATAATCATCATCATAATCATCATCATAATCGTCATCATTATCATCATCATAATCACTATGATAATAAACAACATAATCATTATCATAATCACTATGATAATCACCATCATAATAATTATCATTATCACTATCATAATCACCATCATAATCATCATCATAATGGACATCATAATAGTCATCAAAATCGTTATCATAATCATCATCATAATCATAATCATAGTCATCATCATAATCGACATCATAATAGTCATCATAATCATCATCATAGTCATCATCATCACCGACATCATAATAGTCATCAAAATCGTCATCATAATCATCATCATAATCATCATCATAATTATCATCATAATCATCATCATAATCATCATCATAATCATCATCATAATCATCATCATAATCATCATCATCACCGGCATCATAATAGTCATCATAATCATCATCATAATGATCATCATAATCGTCATCATTATGATGATCATCATCACAATCATCATCATAATCATCATCATAGTCATCATCATGATCAGCATCATAATCATCATCATAATCATCATTTTAATCATCATCATAACCATCATCATAATAGTCATCATAATCGTCATCATAAAAGTCATCATAATCGACATCATAATAGTCACCAAAATCATTATCATAATCGACATCATAATAGTCACCAAAATCATTATCATAATCATCATCATAATCATGATCATAATCGTCATCATAATCGTCATCATTATCATCATCATAATCACTATCATAATCAACATCATAAGCATTATCATAATCACTATGATAATCACCATCATAATAATTATCATTATCAGTATCATAATCATCATCATAATCAACATCATAATCAGCATCATAATCATCATCATAATCAGCATCATAATCATCATCATAATCATCATCATAATCATCATCATAATCATCATCAAAATCATTATCATAATCATCATCATAATCACCATCATAATCATTATCATAATCACTATCATAATCATCATCATAATCATCACCAAAATCGTCATCATAATCACCATCATAATGATCATCATAATCATCATCATAATGGTCATCAAAATCGTTATCATAATCATAATCATAATCATAGTCATCATCGTAATCATCATCATAATCATCATCATAATCATCATCATATTCATCGTCATAATCAACATCATAACAGTCATCATAATCGTCATCATAATCACCGTCGTAATGATCATCATAACCATCATAGTAATCATCATCACAATCATTATTAAAATCATCATCATAATCGTCATCATAATCGAAATCATAATAGTCATCACAATTATCATCATAATCATCATAATAATCATGATCATGATCATCATCATAATCAACATCATAATCATCATCATAATCATTATCATAATCATCATCATAGTCATGATCATCACCAACATCATAATAGTCATCAAAATCGTCATCATAATCATCATCATAATCATCATCATAATCATCATCATAATCATCATCATAATCATCATCATAATCATCATCATAATCATCATCATAGTCATCATCATAGTCATCATCATAATCAACATCATAATCATCATCATAATCGCCATCATAATCGTCATCATAATAGTCATCATGATCATCATCATAATCATCATCATAATCACCATCATAATCACCATCATAATCATTATCATAATCACCATCATAATCAGCATCATAATCATCACCAAAATCGTCATCATAATCACCATCATAATGATCATCATAATCATCATAATAATCATTATCATGATCATCATAATCAACATCATAATCATCATCATAATCGTCATCATAATCGTCATCATAATCACCATCATAATTATCATCATAATCATCATCATAATCATCGTCATAATCGTCATCATAATCGTCATCAAAATCATCACCATAATCATCGTCATAATCGTCATCATAATCGTCATCATAATCGTCATCATAATCATCATCATAATCATTATTAAAAACATCATCATAATCGTCATCATAATCGACATCATAATAGTCATCAATATCATTATCATAATCATCATCATAATCATCATCACAATCGTCATGATAATAGTCATCATAATTATCATCGTAATCATCATAATAATCATTATCATAATCATCATCATAATCATCACCATAATCATCGTCATAATCGTCATCATAATCATCATCATAATCATCATCATAATCATCATCATAACCATCATCATAATCATCATAATAATCTTTATCATAATCGTCATCATAATCATCAGCATAATCATCATCATAGTCTTCATCATAATCGTCATCATAATAGTCATCATAATCACTATCATAATCATCATCATAATCAACATCATAATCAGCATCATAATGATCATCATAATCTTCATCATTATGATGATCACCATCACAACCATCATCATAATCATCATCATAGTCACCATCATAATCGTCATCATTATCATTGCCATAATCACCATCATAATCATCATCATAATCATCATCATAATCATCATCATAATCATCATCATAGCAGTCATCATAATCATCATCACAATCACCATCATAATCGTCATCATTATCATAATCATAATCACTATCATAATCAACATCATAATCATTATCATAATCCCTATGATAGTCACCATCATAATAATTATCATTATCACTATCATAATCATCATAATCATCGTCACAATCACCATCATAATCATCATCATAATCATCATCATAACAGTCATCATAATAGTCATCATAATCATCATCATAATCATCCTCATAATCACCATCATAATAATTATCATTATCACTTTCATAATCATCATCATAATCACCATCATATTCAGCACCATAATCACCATCATAATGATCATCATAACCATCATAATAATCATCATCACAATCATTATTAAAATCATCATCATAATCGTCATCATAATCGTCATCATAACAGTCATCATAATTATCATCATAGTCACCATCATAATCGTCATCATTATCATTGCCATAATCACCATCATAATGGACATCATAATAGTCATCAAAATCGTTATCATAATCATCATCATAATCATAATCATAGTCATCATCATAATCAACATCATAATAGTCATCATAATCATCATCATAGTCATCATAATCATGAGCATAATCATCATGATAATCATCATCATAATCATCATTATTATCATCATCAAAATCATCATCATCATCATCATCATAATCATCATCATAATCATCATCATAACCGTCATCGTAATCATCATCATAATCATCATCATAATCATCATCATAATCGTCATCATAATCATCATCATAATCATCATCATAACCGTCATCGTAATCATCATCAGAATCATCATCATAATCGTCATCATAATCATCATCATAATCATCATCATAACCGTCATCGTAATCATCATCAGAATCATCATCATAATCGTCATCATAATCATCATCATAATCATCATCATAATCATCATCATAATCATCATCATAATCATCATCATAATCACCATCATAATGATCATCATAATGATCATCATAATCATCATCATAATCATCATCATAATTATCATGATAGTCATCATCATAATCGACATCATAATCGTCATCATAATCACCATCATAATGATCATCATAATGATCATCATAATCATCATCATAATCATCATCATAATCATCATGATAGTCATCATCATAATCGACATCATAATGGTCATCAAAATCATCATCATAATCATCATCATAATCGTCATCATAAAAGTCATCATAATCATCATAATAGTCATCATCATCACCAACATCATCACCAACATCATAATCACCATCATAATCATCACCATAATCATCATCATAATCGCCATCATAATCATCATCATAATCGACATCATAATAGTAATCAAAATCATTATCATAATCATAACCATCGTCATAATCGTCATCATAATCGTCATCATAATCATCATCATAATCATCATCATAATCATCATCATAATCATCATCATAGTCATCATCATAATCGACATCATAATAGTCATCAAAATCGTTATCATAATCATAATCATAATCATGATTATAATCATAATCATAGTCATCATCGTAATCATCATCATAATCATTATCATAGTCATTATCATCACCGACATCATAATAGTCATCAAAATCGTCATCATAATCAGCATCATAATGATCATCATAATCATCATCATAATCGACATCATAATAGTCATCATAATCGTAATCATAATAGTAATCAAAATCATTATCATAATCATAACCATCGTCATAATCGTCATCATAATCGTCATCATAATCATCATCATAATCATCATCATAATCATCATCATAATCATCATCATAGTCATCGTCATAATCGACATCATAACTGTCATCAAAATCGTCATCATAATCATCATCATAATCGTTATCATAATCATTATTAAAATTATCATCATACTCGTCATCATAATCAGCATCATAATGATCATCATAATCATCATCATAATCATCATCATAATCGCCATCATAATCATCATCATAATCATCATCATAACCGTCATCGTAATCATCATCAGAATCATCATCATAATCGTCATCATAATCATCATCATAATCATCATCATAACCGTCATCGTAATCATCATCAGAATCATCATCATAATCGTCATCATAATCATCATCATAATCATCATCATAATCATCATCATAATCATCATCATAATCATCATCAGAATCATCATCATAATCATCATCATAATCATCATCATAGTCATCATCATAATCATCATCATAATCATCATCATAATCGTCTTCATAATCATCATAATAGTCATCATAATCATCATCATAATCATGAGCATAATCATCATGATAATCATCATCATAATCATCATCATTATCATCATCAAAATCATCATCATCATCATCATCATAATCATCATCATAATCATCATCATAACCGTCATCGTAATCATCATCATAATCATCATCATAATCATCATCATAGTCATCATCATAATCATCATCATAATCATTATCATAATCATCATCATAGTCGTCTTCATGGTCATCATCATAATCGTCATCATAATCATCATAATAGTCATCATAATCGTCATCATTATAGTCATCATAATAATCATCATAATCGTCATCATTATAGTCATCATAATCATCAGCATGATCATTATCATAATCATCATCAAAATCATCATCATAATCGTCATCATAATCGTCATCATAATCATCATCATAATCATCATCATAATCATCATCATAACCGTCATCGTAATCATCATCATAATCATCATCATAATCATCATCATAATCATCATCATAATCATCATCATAATCATCATCATAATCATCATCATAATCATCATCAAGATCATCATCATAATCATGAGCATAATCATCATCACAATCGTCATCATAATCATCATCATAATCATCATCAGTATCATCATCATAATCGTCATCATAATCATCATCATAATCATCATCATAATCATGAGCATAATCATCATCATAATCATCATCATAATCATCATCATAATCATCGTTATAATTCATCATCATAATCATCATCATAATCATCATCATAACCGTCATCATAATCATCATCAGAATCATCATCATAATCGTCATCATAATCATCATCATAATCATCATCATAATCATCATCATAATCATCATCATAATCATCATCAGAATCATCATCATAATCATGAGCATAATCATCATCATAATCATCATCATAATCATCATCATAATCATCAACATTATCATCATCAAAATCATCATCATCATCATCATAATCATCATCATAATCTTCATCATAATCATCATCATAACCGTCATCGTAATCATCATCATAATCATCATCATAATCATCATCATAATCATCATCATAATCATCATCATAATCGTCTTCATGGTCATCATCATAATCGTCATCATAATCATCATAATAGTCATCATAATCGTCATCATTATAGTCATCATAATCAACATCATGAACATCATCATAATCATCATCATAATCATCATCATGATCATCATCATAATCATCATCATAATCATCATCATAACCGTCATCGTAATCATCATCATAATCATCATCATAATCATCATCATAATCATCGTTATAATTCATCATCATAATCATGAGCATCATCATCATGATAATCATCATCATAGTCATGATCATAATCATCATTATAGTCATCATCATAATCATCATCATAATCATCATCATAATCATCATCAAAATTATCATCATAATCATCATCATAATCGTCATCATAATCATCATCATTATCATCATCAAAATCATCATCATCATTATCATCATAATCATCATCATAATCATCATCATAACCGTCATCGTAATCATCATCATAATCATCATCATAATCATCATCATAATCATCATCATAATCATCATCATAATCATCATCATAATCATCATCATAACCGTCATCGTAATCATCATCATAATCATCATCAAAATCATCATCATAATCGTCATCATAATCGTCATCATAATCATCATCAAAATCATCATCATTATCATGAGCATAATCATCATCATAATCGTCATCATAATCATCATCATAGTCATCATCATAATAGTCATCATAATCATCATCATAATCGTCATCATTATAGTCATCATAATCGTCATCATAATCATCATCATAGTCATCATCATAATAGTCATCATAATCATCATCATAATCGTCATCATTATAGTCATCATAATCGTCATCATAATCATCATCATAGTCATCATCATAAGAGTCATCATAATCGTCATCATTATAGTCATCATAATCATCAGCATGATCATCATCATAATCATCATCAAAATCATCATCATAATCGTCATCATAATCGTCATCATAATCATCATCATAATCATCATCATAATCATCATCATAATCATCATCATAACCGTCATCGTAATCATCATCATAATCATCATCATAATCATCATCATAATCATCATCATAATCATCATCATAATCATCATCATAATCATCATCATAATCATCATCAAGATCATCATCATAATCATGAGCATAATCATCATCACAATCGTCATCATAATCATCATCATAATCATCATCATAATCATCATCATAATCATCGTTATAATTCATCATCATAATCATGAGCATAATCATCATGATAATCATCGTCATAGTCATCATCATAGTCATCATAATCGTCATCATAATCATCATCATAATCATCATCATAATCATCATCATAATCATCATCATAATCATCATCAGAATCATCATCATAATCATGAGCATAATCATCATCATAATCATCATCATAATCATCATCATAATCATCAACATTATCATCATCAAAATCATCATCATCATCATCATAATCATCATCATAATCTTCATCATAATCATCATCATAACCGTCATCGTAATCATCATCATAATCATCATCATAATCATCATCATAATCATCATCATAATCATCATCATAATCGTCTTCATGGTCATCATCATAATCGTCATCATAATCATCATAATAGTCATCATAATCGTCATCATTATAGTCATCATAATCAACATCATGAACATCATCATAATCATCATCATAATCATCATCATGATCATCATCATAATCATCATCATAATCATCATCATAACCGTCATCGTAATCATCATCATAATCATCATCATAATCATCATCATAATCATCGTTATAATTCATCATCATAATCATGAGCATCATCATCATGATAATCATCATCATAGTCATCATCATAATCATCATTATAGTCATCATCATAATCATCATCATAATCATCATCATAATCATCATCAAAATTATCATCATAATCATCATCATAATCGTCATCATAATCATCATCATTATCATCATCAAAATCATCATCATCATTATCATCATAATCATCATCATAATCATCATCATAACCGTCATCGTAATCATCATCATAATCATCATCATAATCATCATCATAATCATCATCATAATCATCATCATAATCATCATCATAACCGTCATCGTAATCATCATCATAATCATCATCAAAATCATCATCATAATCGTCATCATAATCGTCATCATAATCATCATCAAAATCATCATCATAATCGTCATCATAATCATCATCATAGTCATCATCATAATAGTCATCATAATCATCATCATAATCGTCATCATTATAGTCATCATAATCGTCATCATAATCATCATCATAGTCATCATCATAAGAGTCATCATAATCGTCATCATTATAGTCATCATAATCATCAGCATGATCATCATCATAATCATCATCAAAATCATCATCATAATCGTCATCATAATCGTCATCATAATCATCATCATAATCATCATCATAATCATCATCATAATCATCATCATAACCGTCATCGTAATCATCATCATAATCATCATCATAATCATCATCATAATCATCATCATAATCATCATCATAATCATCATCATAATCATCATCATAATCATCATCAAGATCATCATCATAATCATGAGCATAATCATCATCACAATCGTCATCATAATCATCATCATAATCATCATCATAATCATCATCATAATCATCGTTATAATTCATCATCATAATCATGAGCATAATCATCATCATAATCATCATCATAATCATCATCATAACCGTCATCGTAATCATCATCATAATCATCATCATAATCATCATCATAATCATCGTTATAATTCATCATCATAATCATGAGCATCATCATCATGATAATCATCATCATAGTCATCATCATAATCATCATTATAGTCATCATCATAATCATCATCATAATCATCATCATAATCATCATCAAAATTATCATCATAATCATCATCATAATCGTCATCATAATCATCATCATTATCATCATCAAAATCATCATCATCATTATCATCATAATCATCATCATAATCATCATCATAACCGTCATCGTAATCATCATCATAATCATCATCATAATCATCATCATAATCATCATCATAATCATCATCATAATCATCATCATAACCGTCATCGTAATCATCATCATAATCATCATCAAAATCATCATCATAATCGTCATCATAATCGTCATCATAATCGTCATCATAATCATCATCAAAATCATCATCATTATCATGAGCATAATCATCATCATAATCGTCATCATAATCATCATCATAGTCATCATCATAATAGTCATCATAATCATCATCATAATCGTCATCATTATAGTCATCATAATCGTCATCATAATCATCATCATAGTCATCATCATAAGAGTCATCATAATCGTCATCATTATAGTCATCATAATCATCAGCATGATCATCATCATAATCATCATCAAAATCATCATCATAATCGTCATCATAATCGTCATCATAATCATCATCATCATCATCATCATAATCATCATCCTAATCATCATCATAACCGTCATCGTAATCATCATCATAATCATCATCATAATCATCATCATAATCATCATCATAATCATCATCATAATCATCATCATAATCATCATCATAATCATCATCAAGATCATCATCATAATCATGAGCATAATCATCATCACAATCGTCATCATAATCATCATCATAATCATCATCATAATCATCATCATAATCATCATCATAACCGTCATCGTAATCATCATCATAATCATCATCATAATCGTCTTCATGGTCATCATCATAATCGTCATCATAATCATCATAATAGTCATCATAATCGTCATCATTATAGTCATCATAATCAACATCATAATCGTCATCATAATCATCATAATAGTCATCATAATCGTCATCATTATAGTCATCATAATCAACATCATGATCATCATCATAATCATCATCATAATCATCATCATAATCATCATCATGATCATCATCATAATCATCATCATAATCATCATCATAATCATCATCATAATCATCATCATAATCAACATCATAATCATCATCATAATCATCATCATAATCATCATCATAATCATCATCATCACCGGCATCATAATAGTCATCATAATCATCATCATAATGATCATCATAATCGTCATCATTATGATGATCATCATCACAATCATCATCATAATCATCATCATAGTCATCATCATGATCAGCATCATAATCATCATCATAATCATCATTTTAATCATCATCATAACCATCATCATAATAGTCATCATAATCGTCATCATAAAAGTCATCATAATCGACATCATAATAGTCACCAAAATCATTATCATAATCGACATCATAATAGTCACCAAAATCATTATCATAATCATCATCATAATCATGATCATAATCGTCATCATAATCGTCATCATTATCATCATCATAATCACTATCATAATCAACATCATAAGCATTATCATAATCACTATGATAATCACCATCATAATAATTATCATTATCAGTATCATAATCATCATCATAATCAACATCATAATCAGCATCATAATCATCATCATAATCAGCATCATAATCATCATCATAATCATCATCATAATCATCATCATAATCATCATCAAAATCATTATCATAATCATCATCATAATCACCATCATAATCATTATCATAATCACTATCATAATCATCATCATAATCATCACCAAAATCGTCATCATAATCACCATCATAATGATCATCATAATCATCATCATAATAGTCATCAAAATCGTTATCATAATCATAATCATAATCATAGTCATCATCGTAATCATCATCATAATCATCATCATAATCATCATCATATTCATCGTCATAATCAACATCATAACAGTCATCATAATCGTCATCATAATCACCGTCGTAATGATCATCATAACCATCATAGTAATCATCATCACAATCATTATTAAAATCATCATCATAATCGTCATCATAATCGAAATCATAATAGTCATCACAATTATCATCATAATCATCATAATAATCATGATCATGATCATCATCATAATCAACATCATAATCATCATCATAATCATTATCATAATCATTATCATAATCATCATCATAGTCATCATCATCACCGACATCATAATAGTCATCAAAATCGTCATCATAATCATCATCATAATCATCATCATAATCATCATCATAATCATCATCAGAATCATCATCATAATCATCATCATAATCATCATCATAGTCATCATCATAATCAACATCATAATCATCATCATAATCGCCATCATAATCGTCATCATAATAGTCATCATAATCATCATCATAATCATCATCATAATCACCATCATAATCATCATCATAATCACCATCATAATCATTATCATAATCACCATCATAATCAGCATCATAATCATCACCAAAATCGTCATCATAATCACCATCATAATGATCATCATAATCATCATAATAATCATTATCATGATCATCATAATCAACATCATAATCATCATCATAATCGTCATGATAATAGTCATCATAATTATCATCGTAATCATCATAATAATCATTATCATAATCATCATCATAATCATCACCATAATCATCGTCATAATCGTCATCATAACCGTCATCATAATCGTCATCATAATCATCATCATAATCATTATTAAAAACATCATCATAATCGACATCATAATAGTCATCAATATCATTATCATAATCATCATCATAATCATCATCAAAATCATCATCATAATCGTCATCATAATCGTCATCATAATCATCATCATAATCATCATCATAATCATCATCATAACCGTCATCGTAATCATCATCATAATCATCATCATAATCATCATCATAATCATCATCATAATCATCATCATAATCATCATCATAATCATCATCATAATCATCATCAAGATCATCATCATAATCATGAGCATAATCATCATCACAATCGTCATCATAATCATCATCATAATCAACATCAGAATCATCATCATAATCATCATCATAATCTTCATCATAATCATCATCATAATCATCATCATAATCATCGTTATAATTCATCATCATAATCATCATCATAATCATCATCATAACCGTCATCATAATCATCATCAGAATCATCATCATAATCGTCATCATAATCATCATCATAATCATCATCATAATCATCATCATAATCATCATCATAATCATCATCATAATCATCATCAGAATCATCATCATAATCATGAGCATAATCTTCATCATAATCATCATCATAACCGTCATCGTAATCATCATCATAATCATCATCATAATCATCATCATAATCATCATCATAACCGTCATCGTAATCATCATCATAATCATCATCATATTTATCATCATAATCATCGTAATAGTCATCATAATCGTCATCATTATAGTCATCATAATCATCATCATATTCAGCACCATAATCAGCATCATAATCATCATCATAATCATCATCATAATCATCATCATAATCATCATCATAACAGTCGTTATAATCGTCATCATAATCACCGTCATAATGATCATCATAATCATCATAATAATCATCATCATAATCACCACCATAATCAGCATCTTAATCCTGATCATAATCATCACCATAATCAGCATCATAATCATCATCATAATCATCATCATAATCAACATCATAATCAGCATCATAATCATTACCATAATCAGCATCATAATCATCGTCATAATCCTCATCATAATCGTCATCATAATCATCATCATAGTCATCATCATCACCGACATCATAATAGTCATCAAAATCGTCATCATAATCATCATCATAATCATCATCATAATCATCATCATAACAGTCATCACAAAAGTCATCACAATCATCATCATAGTCATCATCATCACCGACATCATAATAGTCATCAAAAACGCCATCATAATCATCATCATAATCATCATCATAATCATCATCATAATCGTCATCATTATCATCATCATAATCACTATGATAATAAACAACATAATCATTATCATAATCACTATGATAATCACCATCATAATAATTATCATTATCACTATCATAATCACCATCATAATCATCATCATAATGGACATCATAATAGTCATCAAAATCGTTATCATAATCATCATCATAATCATAATCATAGTCATCATCATAATCGACATCATAATAGTCATCATAATCATCGTCATAGTCATCATCATCACCGACATCATAATAGTCATCAAAATCGTCATCATAATCATCATCATAATCATCATCATAATTATCATCATAATCATCATCATAATCATCATCATAATCATCATCATAATCATCATCATAATCATCATCATAACCGTCATCGTAATCATCATCATAATCATCATCATATTTATCATCATAATCATCGTAATAGTCATCATAATCGTCATCATTATAGTCATCATAATCATCATCATATTCAGCACCATAATCAGCATCATAATCATCATCATAATCATCATCATAATCATCATCATAATCATCATCATAACAGTCGTTATAATCGTCATCATAATCACCGTCATAATGATCATCATAATCATCATAATAATCATCATCATAATCACCACCATAATCAGCATCTTAATCCTGATCATAATCATCACCATAATCAGCATCATAATCATCATCATAATCATCATCATAATCAACATCATAATCAGCATCATAATCATTACCATAATCAGCATCATAATCATCGTCATAATCCTCATCATAATCGTCATCATAATCATCATCATAGTCATCATCATCACCGACATCATAATAGTCATCAAAATCGTCATCATAATCATCATCATAATCATCATCATAATCATCATCATAATCATCATCATAACAGTCATCACAAAAGTCATCACAATCATCATCATAGTCATCATCATCACCGACATCATAATAGTCATCAAAAACGCCATCATAATCATCATCATAATCATCATCATAATCATCATCATAATCGTCATCATTATCATCATCATAATCACTATGATAATAAACAACATAATCATTATCATAATCACTATGATAATCACCATCATAATAATTATCATTATCACTATCATAATCACCATCATAATCATCATCATAATGGACATCATAATAGTCATCAAAATCGTTATCATAATCATCATCATAATCATAATCATAGTCATCATCATAATCGACATCATAATAGTCATCATAATCATCATCATAGTCATCATCATCACCGACATCATAATAGTCATCAAAATCGTCATCATAATCATCATCATAATCATCATCATAATTATCATCATAATCATCATCATAATCATCATTTTAATCATCATCATAACCATCATCATAATAGTCATCATAATCGTCATCATAAAAGTCATCATAATCGACATCATAATAGTCACCAAAATCATTATCATAATCGACATCATAATAGTCACCAAAATCATTATCATAATCATCATCATAATCATGATCATAATCGTCATCATAATCGTCATCATTATCATCATCATAATCACTATCATAATCAACATCATAAGCATTATCATAATCACTATGATAATCACCATCATAATAATTATCATTATCAGTATCATAATCATCATCATAATCAACATCATAATCAGCATCATAATCATCATCATAATCAGCATCATAATCATCATCATAATCATCATCATAATCATCATCATAATCATCATCAAAATCATTATCATAATCATCATCATAATCACCATCATAATCATTATCATAATCACTATCATAATCATCATCATAATCATCACCAAAATCGTCATCATAATCACCATCATAATGATCATCATAATCATCATCATAATAGTCATCAAAATCGTTATCATAATCATAATCATAATCATAGTCATCATCGTAATCATCATCATAATCATCATCATAATCATCATCATATTCATCGTCATAATCAACATCATAACAGTCATCATAATCGTCATCATAATCACCGTCGTAATGATCATCATAACCATCATAGTAATCATCATCACAATCATTATTAAAATCATCATCATAATCGTCATCATAATCGAAATCATAATAGTCATCACAATTATCATCATAATCATCATAATAATCATGATCATGATCATCATCATAATCAACATCATAATCATCATCATAATCATTATCATAATCATTATCATAATCATCATCATAGTCATCATCATCACCGACATCATAATAGTCATCAAAATCGTCATCATAATCATCATCATAATCATCATCATAATCATCATCATAATCATCATCAGAATCATCATCATAATCATCATCATAATCATCATCATAGTCATCATCATAATCAACATCATAATCATCATCATAATCGCCATCATAATCGTCATCATAATAGTCATCATAATCATCATCATAATCATCATCATAATCACCATCATAATCATCATCATAATCACCATCATAATCATTATCATAATCACCATCATAATCAGCATCATAATCATCACCAAAATCGTCATCATAATCACCATCATAATGATCATCATAATCATCATAATAATCATTATCATGATCATCATAATCAACATCATAATCATCATCATAATCGTCATGATAATAGTCATCATAATTATCATCGTAATCATCATAATAATCATTATCATAATCATCATCATAATCATCACCATAATCATCGTCATAATCGTCATCATAACCGTCATCATAATCGTCATCATAATCATCATCATAATCATTATTAAAAACATCATCATAATCGACATCATAATAGTCATCAATATCATTATCATAATCATCATCATAATCATCATCAAAATCATCATCATAATCGTCATCATAATCGTCATCATAATCATCATCATAATCATCATCATAATCATCATCATAACCGTCATCGTAATCATCATCATAATCATCATCATAATCATCATCATAATCATCATCATAATCATCATCATAATCATCATCATAATCATCATCATAATCATCATCAAGATCATCATCATAATCATGAGCATAATCATCATCACAATCGTCATCATAATCATCATCATAATCAACATCAGAATCATCATCATAATCATCATCATAATCTTCATCATAATCATCATCATAATCATCATCATAATCATCGTTATAATTCATCATCATAATCATCATCATAATCATCATCATAACCGTCATCATAATCATCATCAGAATCATCATCATAATCGTCATCATAATCATCATCATAATCATCATCATAATCATCATCATAATCATCATCATAATCATCATCATAATCATCATCAGAATCATCATCATAATCATGAGCATAATCTTCATCATAATCATCATCATAACCGTCATCGTAATCATCATCATAATCATCATCATAATCATCATCATAATCATCATCATAACCGTCATCGTAATCATCATCATAATCATCATCATATTTATCATCATAATCATCGTAATAGTCATCATAATCGTCATCATTATAGTCATCATAATCATCATCATATTCAGCACCATAA
The DNA here is from genome assembly GCA_947623535.1 of Coelioxys conoideus. Classification (NCBI taxonomy): domain Eukaryota; kingdom Metazoa; phylum Arthropoda; class Insecta; order Hymenoptera; family Megachilidae; genus Coelioxys; species Coelioxys conoideus. The sequence goes on from CANQJN010000008.1 coordinate 2,847,498, forward strand.
TCAGCATCATAATCATCATCATAATCATCATCATAATCATCATCATAATCATCATCATAACAGTCGTTATAATCGTCATCATAATCACCGTCATAATGATCATCATAATCATCATAATAATCATCATCATAATCACCACCATAATCAGCATCTTAATCCTGATCATAATCATCACCATAATCAGCATCATAATCATCATCATAATCATCATCATAATCAACATCATAATCAGCATCATAATCATTACCATAATCAGCATCATAATCATCGTCATAATCCTCATCATAATCGTCATCATAATCATCATCATAGTCATCATCATCACCGACATCATAATAGTCATCAAAATCGTCATCATAATCATCATCATAATCATCATCATAATCATCATCATAATCATCATCATAACAGTCATCACAAAAGTCATCACAATCATCATCATAGTCATCATCATCACCGACATCATAATAGTCATCAAAAACGCCATCATAATCATCATCATAATCATCATCATAATCATCATCATAATCATCATCATAATCGTCATCATTATCATCATCATAATCACTATGATAATAAACAACATAATCATTATCATAATCACTATGATAATCACCATCATAATAATTATCATTATCACTATCATAATCACCATCATAATCATCATCATAATGGACATCATAATAGTCATCAAAATCGTTATCATAATCATCATCATAATCATAATCATAGTCATCATCATAATCGACATCATAATAGTCATCATAATCATCGTCATAGTCATCATCATCACCGACATCATAATAGTCATCAAAATCGTCATCATAATCATCATCATAATCATCATCATAATTATCATCATAATCATCATCATAATCATCATCATAATCATCATCATAATCATCATCATAATCATCATCATAACCGTCATCGTAATCATCATCATAATCATCATCATATTTATCATCATAATCATCGTAATAGTCATCATAATCGTCATCATTATAGTCATCATAATCATCATCATATTCAGCACCATAATCAGCATCATAATCATCATCATAATCATCATCATAATCATCATCATAATCATCATCATAACAGTCGTTATAATCGTCATCATAATCACCGTCATAATGATCATCATAATCATCATAATAATCATCATCATAATCACCACCATAATCAGCATCTTAATCCTGATCATAATCATCACCATAATCAGCATCATAATCATCATCATAATCATCATCATAATCAACATCATAATCAGCATCATAATCATTACCATAATCAGCATCATAATCATCGTCATAATCCTCATCATAATCGTCATCATAATCATCATCATAGTCATCATCATCACCGACATCATAATAGTCATCAAAATCGTCATCATAATCATCATCATAATCATCATCATAATCATCATCATAATCATCATCATAACAGTCATCACAAAAGTCATCACAATCATCATCATAGTCATCATCATCACCGACATCATAATAGTCATCAAAAACGCCATCATAATCATCATCATAATCATCATCATAATCATCATCATAATCGTCATCATTATCATCATCATAATCACTATGATAATAAACAACATAATCATTATCATAATCACTATGATAATCACCATCATAATAATTATCATTATCACTATCATAATCACCATCATAATCATCATCATAATGGACATCATAATAGTCATCAAAATCGTTATCATAATCATCATCATAATCATAATCATAGTCATCATCACAATCGACATCATAATAGTCATCATAATCATCATCATAGTCATCATCATCACCGACATCATAATAGTCATCAAAATCGTCATCATAATCATCATCATAATCATCATCATAATTATCATCATAATCATCATCATAATCATCATCATAATCATCATCATAATCATCATCATAATCATCATCATCACCGGCATCATAATAGTCATCATAATCATCATCATAATGATCATCATAATCGTCATCATTATGATGATCATCATCACAATCATCATCATAATCATCATCATAGTCATCATCATGATCAGCATCATAATCATCATCATAATCATCATTTTAATCATCATCATAACCATCATCATAATAGTCATCATAATCGTCATCATAAAAGTCATCATAATCGACATCATAATAGTCACCAAAATCATTATCATAATCGACATCATAATAGTCACCAAAATCATTATCATAATCATCATCATAATCATGATCATAATCGTCATCATAATCGTCATCATTATCATCATCATAATCACTATCATAATCAACATCATAAGCATTATCATAATCACTATGATAATCACCATCATAATAATTATCATTATCAGTATCATAATCATCATCATAATCAACATCATAATCAGCATCATAATCATCATCATAATCAGCATCATAATCATCATCATAATCATCATCATAATCATCATCATAATCATCATCAAAATCATTATCATAATCATCATCATAATCACCATCATAATCATTATCATAATCACTATCATAATCATCATCATAATCATCACCAAAATCGTCATCATAATCACCATCATAATGATCATCATAATCATCATCATAATAGTCATCAAAATCGTTATCATAATCATAATCATAATCATAGTCATCATCGTAATCATCATCATAATCATCATCATAATCATCATCATATTCATCGTCATAATCAACATCATAACAGTCATCATAATCGTCATCATAATCACCGTCGTAATGATCATCATAACCATCATAGTAATCATCATCACAATCATTATTAAAATCATCATCATAATCGTCATCATAATCGAAATCATAATAGTCATCACAATTATCATCATAATCATCATAATAATCATGATCATGATCATCATCATAATGAACATCATAATCATCATCATAATCATTATCATAATCATTATCATAATCATCATCATAGTCATCATCATCACCGACATCATAATAGTCATCAAAATCGTCATCATAATCATCATCATAATCATCATCATAATCATCATCATAATCATCATCAGAATCATCATCATAATCATCATCATAATCATCATCATAGTCATCATCATAATCAACATCATAATCATCATCATAATCGCCATCATAATCGTCATCATAATAGTCATCATAATCATCATCATAATCATCATCATAATCACCATCATAATCATCATCATAATCACCATCATAATCATTATCATAATCACCATCATAATCAGCATCATAATCATCACCAAAAACGTCATCATAATCACCATCATAATGATCATCATAATCATCATAATAATCATTATCATGATCATCATAATCAACATCATAATCATCATCATAATCGTCATGATAATAGTCATCATAATTATCATCGTAATCATCATAATAATCATTATCATAATCATCATCATAATCATCACCATAATCATCGTCATAATCGTCATCATAACCGTCATCATAATCGTCATCATAATCATCATCATAATCATTATTAAAAACATCATCATAATCGACATCATAATAGTCATCAATATCATTATCATAATCATCATCATAATCATCATCAAAATCATCATCATAATCGTCATCATAATCGTCATCATAATCATCATCATAATCATCATCATAATCATCATCATAACCGTCATCGTAATCATCATCATAATCATCATCATAATCATCATCATAATCATCATCATAATCATCATCATAATCATCATCATAATCATCATCATAATCATCATCAAGATCATCATCATAATCATGAGCATAATCATCATCACAATCGTCATCATAATCATCATCATAATCATCATCAGAATCATCATCATAATCATCATCATAATCTTCATCATAATCATCATCATAATCATCATCATAATCATCATCATAATCATCGTTATAATTCATCATCATAATCATCATCATAATCATCATCATAACCGTCATCATAATCATCATCAGAATCATCATCATAATCGTCATCATAATCATCATCATAATCTTCATCATAATCATCATCATAATCATCATCATAATCATCGTTATAATTCATCATCATAATCATCATCATAATCATCATCAGAATCATCAACATTATCATCATCAAAATCATCATCATCATCATCATCATAATCATCATCATAATCTTCATCATAATCATCATCATAACCGTCATCGTAATCATCATCATAATCATCATCATAATCATCATCATAATCATCATCATAACCGTCATCGTAATCATCATCATAATCATCATCATATTTATCATCATAATCATCGTAATAGTCATCATAATCGTCATCATTATAGTCATCATAATCATCATCATATTCAGCACCATAATCAGCATCATAATCATCATCATAATCATCATCATAATCATCATCATAATCATCATCATAACAGTCGTTATAATCGTCATCATAATCACCGTCATAATGATCATCATAATCATCATAATAATCATCATCATAATCACCACCATAATCAGCATCTTAATCCTGATCATAATCATCACCATAATCAGCATCATAATCATCATCATAATCATCATCATAATCAACATCATAATCAGCATCATAATCATTACCATAATCAGCATCATAATCATCGTCATAATCCTCATCATAATCGTCATCATAATCATCATCATAGTCATCATCATCACCGACATCATAATAGTCATCAAAATCGTCATCATAATCATCATCATAATCATCATCATAATCATCATCATAATCATCATCATAACAGTCATCACAAAAGTCATCACAATCATCATCATAGTCATCATCATCACCGACATCATAATAGTCATCAAAAACGCCATCATAATCATCATCATAATCATCATCATAATCATCATCATAATCGTCATCATTATCATCATCATAATCACTATGATAATAAACAACATAATCATTATCATAATCACTATGATAATCACCATCATAATAATTATCATTATCACTATCATAATCACCATCATAATCATCATCATAATGGACATCATAATAGTCATCAAAATCGTTATCATAATCATCATCATAATCATAATCATAGTCATCATCATAATCGACATCATAATAGTCATCATAATCATCATCATAGTCATCATCATCACCGATATCATAATAGTCATCAAAATCGTCATCATAATCATCATCATAATCATCATCATAATTATCATCATAATCATCATCATAATTATCATCATAATCATCATCATAATCATCATCATAATCATCATCATCACCGGCATCATAATAGTCATCATAATCATCATCATAATGATCATCATAATCGTCATCATTATGATGATCATCATCACAATCATCATCATAATCATCATCATAGTCATCATCATGATCAGCATCATAATCATCATCATAATCATCATTTTAATCATCATCATAACCATCATCATAATAGTCATCATAATCGTCATCATAAAAGTCATCATAATCGACATCATAATAGTCACCAAAATCATTATCATAATCGACATCATAATAGTCACCAAAATCATTATCATAATCATCATCATAATCATGATCATAATCGTCATCATAATCGTCATCATTATCATCATCATAATCACTATCATAATCAACATCATAAGCATTATCATAATCACTATGATAATCACCATCATAATAATTATCATTATCAGTATCATAATCATCATCATAATCAACATCATAATCAGCATCATAATCATCATCATAATCAGCATCATAATCATCATCATAATCATCATCATAATCATCATCATAATCATCATCAAAATCATTATCATAATCATCATCATAATCACCATCATAATCATTATCATAATCACTATCATAATCATCATCATAATCATCACCAAAATCGTCATCATAATCACCATCATAATGATCATCATAATCATCATCATAATAGTCATCAAAATCGTTATCATAATCATAATCATAATCATAGTCATCATCGTAATCATCATCATCATCATCATCATAATCATCATCATATTCATCGTCATAATCAACATCATAACAGTCATCATAATCGTCATCATAATCACCGTCGTAATGATCATCATAACCATCATAGTAATCATCATCACAATCATTATTAAAATCATCATCATAATCGTCATCATAATCGAAATCATAATAGTCATCACAATTATCATCATAATCATCATAATAATCATGATCATGATCATCATCATAATCAACATCATAATCATCATCATAATCATTATCATAATCATCATCATAGTCATCATCATCACCGACATCATAATAGTCATCAAAATCGTCATCATAATCATCATCATAATCATCATCATAATCATCATCATAATCATCATCAGAATCATCATCATAATCATCATCATAGTCATCATCATAATCAACATCATAATCATCATCATAATCGCCATCATAATCGTCATCATAATAGTCATCATAATCATCATCATAATCATCATCATAATCACCATCATAATCACCATCATAATCATTATCATAATCACCATCATAATCAGCATCATAATCATCACCAAAATCGTCATCATAATCACCATCATAATGATCATCATAATCATCATAATAATCATTATCATGATCATCATAATCAACATCATAATCATCATCATAATCGTCATCATAATCGTCATCATAATCACCATCATAATTATCATCACAATCATCATCATAATCACCATCATATTCAGCACCATAATCAGCATCTTAATCCTGATCATAATCATCACCATAATCAGCATCATAATCATCATCATAATCATCATCATAATCAACATCATAATCAGCATCATAATCATTACCATAATCAGCATCATAATCATCGTCATAATCCTCATCATAATCGTCATCATAATCATCATCATAGTCATCATCATCACCGACATCATAATAGTCATCAAAATCGTCATCATAATCATCATCATAATCATCATCATAATCATCATCATAATCATCATCATAATCATCATCATAACAGTCATCATAATCATCATCATAACAGTCATCACAAAAGTCATCATAATCATCATCATAATCATCATCATAATCATCATCATAATCGTCATCATTATCATCATCATAATCACTATGATAATAAACAACATAATCATTATCATAATCACTATGATAATCACCATCATAATAATTATCATTATCACTATCATAATCACCATCATAATCATCATCATAATGGACATCATAATAGTCATCAAAATCGTTATCATAATCATCATCATAATCATAATCATAGTCATCATCATAATCGACATCATAATAGTCATCATAATCATCATCATAGTCATCATCATCACCGACATCATAATAGTCATCAAAATCGTCATCATAATCATCATCATAATTATCATCATAATCGTCATCATAATCGTCATCATAATCACCATCATAATTATCATCATAATCATCATCATAATCATGGTCATAATCGTCATCATAATCGTCATCAAAATCATCACCATAATCATCGCCATAATCGTCATCATAATCGTCATCATAATCGTCATCATAATCATCATCATAATCATTATTAAAAACATCATCATAATCGTCATCATAATCGACATCATAATAGTCATCAATATCATTATCATAATCATCATCATAATCATCATCACAATCGTCATGATAATAGTCATCATAATTATCATCGTAATCATCATAATAATCATTATCATAATCATCATCATAATCATCACCATAATCATCGTCATAATCGTCATCATAACCGTCATCATAATCGTCATCATAATCATCATCATAATTATCATCATAATAATCATCATAATCATCGTCATAATCGTCATCATAATCATCACCATAATCATCGTCATAATCGTCATCATAACCGTCATCATAATCGTCATCATAACCATCATCATAATTATCATCATAATCATCATCATAATCATCGTCATAATCGTCATCATAATCGTCACCATAATCAGCATCATAATCATCATCATAATCATCATCATAATCATCATCATAACCATCATCATAATCATCATAATAATCTTTATCATAATCGTCATCATAATCATCAGCATAATCATCATCATAGTCTTCATCATAATCGTCATCATAATAGTCATCATAATCATCATCATAATCATTGATATAATCACCATTATAATTATCATTATCACTATCATAATCATCATCATAATCAACATCATAATCAGCATCATAATCATCATCATAATCAGCATCATAATGATCATCATAATCATCATCATAATTATCATCATAATCATTATTAAAAACATCATCATAATAGTCATCAATATTATTATCATAATCATCATCATAATCATCATCATAATCGTCATCATATAAGTCATCACAATCATCATCATAGTCATCATCATCACCGACATCATAATAGTCATCATAATCATCATCATAATCATCAACATAATGATCATCATAATCTTCATCATTATGATGATCACCATCACAACCATCATCATAATCATCACCATAGTCACCATCATAATCGTCATCATTATCATTGCCATAATCACCATCATAATCATCATCATAATCATCATCATAATCATCATCATAATCATCATCATAGCAGTCATCATAATCATCATCATAATCATCATTTTAATCATCATCATAACCATCATCATAATAGTCATCATAATCGTCATCATAAAAGTCATCATAATCGACATCATAATAGTCACCAAAATCATTATCATAATCGACATCATAATAGTCACCAAAATCATTATCATAATCATCATCATAATCATGATCATAATCGTCATCATAATCGTCATCATTATCATCATCATGATCACTATCATAATCAACATCATAAGCATTATCATAATCACTATGATAATCACCATCATAATAATTATCATTATCAGTATCATAATCATCATCATAATCAACATCATAATCAGCATCATAATCATCATCATAATCAGCATCATAATCATCATCATAATCATCATCATAATCATCATCATAATCATCATCAAAATCATTATCATAATCATCATCATAATCACCATCATAATCATTATCATAATCACTATCATAATCATCATCATAATCATCACCAAAATCGTCATCATAATCACCATCATAATGATCATCATAATCATCATCATAATAGTCATCAAAATCGTTATCATAATCATAATCATAATCATAGTCATCATCGTAATCATCATCATAATCATCATCATAATCATCATCATATTCATCGTCATAATCAACATCATAACAGTCATCATAATCGTCATCATAATCACCGTCGTAATGATCATCATAACCATCATAGTAATCATCATCACAATCATTATTAAAATCATCATCATAATCGTCATCATAATCGAAATCATAATAGTCATCACAATTATCATCATAATCATCATAATAATCATGATCATGATCATCATCATAATCAACATCATAATCATCATCATAATCATTATCATAATCATTATCATAATCATCATCATAGTCATCATCATCACCGACATCATAATAGTCATCAAAATCGTCATCATAATCATCATCATAATCATCATCATAATCATCATCAGAATCATCATCAGAATCATCATCATAATCATCATCATAATCATCATCATAGTCATCATCATAATCAACATCATAATCATCATCATAATCGCCATCATAATCGTCATCATAATAGTCATCATAATCATCATCATAATCATCATCATAATCACCATCATAATCATCATCATAATCACCATCATAATCATTATCATAATCACCATCATAATCAGCATCATAATCATCACCAAAATCGTCATCATAATCACCATCATAATGATCATCATAATCATCATAATAATCATTATCATGATCATCATAATCAACATCATAATCATCATCATAATCGTCATGATAATAGTCATCATAATTATCATCGTAATCATCATAATAATCATTATCATAATCATCATCATAATCATCACCATAATCATCGTCATAATCGTCATCATAATCGTCATCATAATCATCATCATAATCATCATCATAATCATCATCATAACCGTCATCGTAATCATCATCATAATCATCATCATAATCATCATCATAATCATCATCATAATCATCATCATAATCATCATCATAATCATCATCATAATCATCATCAAGATCATCATCATAATCATGAGCATAATCATCATCACAATCGTCATCATAATCATCATCATAATCATCATCAGAATCATCATCATAATCATCATCATAATCTTCATCATAATCATCATCATAATCATCATCATAATCATCGTTATAATTCATCATCATAATCATCATCATAATCATCATCATAACCGTCATCATAATCATCATCAGAATCATCATCATAATCGTCATCATAATCATCATCATAATCATCATCATAATCATCATCATAATCATCATCATAATCATCATCAGAATCATCATCATAATCATGAGCATAATCATCATCATAATCATCATCATAATCATCATCATAATCATCAACATTATCATCATCAAAATCATCATCATCATCATCATCATAATCATCATCATAATCTTCATCATAATCATCATCATAACCGTCATCGTAATCATCATCATAATCATCATCATAATCATCATCATAATCATCATCATAACCGTCATCGTAATCATCATCATAATCATCATCATATTTATCATCATAATCATCGTAATAGTCATCATAATCGTCATCATTATAGTCATCATAATCATCATCATATTCAGCACCATAATCAGCATCATAATCATCATCATAATCATCATCATAATCATCATCATAATCATCATCATAATCATCATCATAATCATCATCATAACAGTCGTTATAATCGTCATCATAATCACCGTCACAATTATCATCATAATCATCATAATAATCATGATCATGATCATCATCATAATCAACATCATAATCATCATCATAATCATTATCATAATCATCATCATAGTCATGATCATCACCGACATCATAATAGTCATCAAAATCGTCATCATAATCATCATCATAATCATCATCATAATCATCATCATAATCATCATCAGAATCATCATCATAATCATCATCATAATCATCATCATAGTCATCATCATAATCAACATCATAATCATCATCATAATCGCCATCATAATCGTCATCATAATAGTCATCATAATCATCATCATAATCATCATCATAATCACCATCATAATCACCATCATAATCATTATCATAATCACCATCATAATCAGCATCATAATCATCACCAAAATCGTCATCATAATCACCATCATAATGATCATCATAATCATCATAATAATCATTATCATGATCATCATAATCAACATCATAATCATCATCATAATCGTCATCATAATCGTCATCATAATCACCATCATAATTATCATCACAATCATCATCATAATCACCATCATATTCAGCACCATAATCAGCATCATAATCATCATCATAATCATCATCATAATCATCATCATAATCATCATCATAACAGTCGTTATAATCGTCATCATAATCACCGTCATAATGATCATCATAATCATCATAATAATCATCATCATAATCACCACCATAATCAGCATCTTAATCCTGATCATAATCATCACCATAATCAGCATCATAATCATCATCATAATCATCATCATAATCAACATCATAATCAGCATCATAATCATTACCATAATCAGCATCATAATCATCGTCATAATCCTCATCATAATCGTCATCATAATCATCATCATAGTCATCATCATCACCGACATCATAATAGTCATCAAAATCGTCATCATAATCATCATCATAATCATCATCATAATCATCATCATAATCATCATCATAACAGTCATCATAATCATCATCATAACAGTCATCACAAAAGTCATCATAATCATCATCATAGTCATCATCATCACCGACATCATAATAGTCATCAAAAACGCCATCATAATCATCATCATAATCATCATCATAATCATCATCATAATCGTCATCATTATCATCATCATAATCACTATGATAATAAACAACAAAATCATTATCATAATCACTATGATAATCACCATCATAATAATTATCATTATCACTATCATAATCACCATCATAATCATCATCATAATGGACATCATAATAGTCATCAAAATCGTTATCATAATCATCATCATAATCATAATCATAGTCATCATCATAATCGACATCATAATAGTCATCATAATCATCATCATAGTCATCATCATCACCGACATCATAATAGTCATCAAAATCGTCATCATAATCATCATCATAATCATCATCATAATCGTCATCATAATCGTCATCATTATCATCATCATAATCACTATCATAATCAACATCATAAGCATTATCATAATCACTATGATAATCACCATCATAATAATTATCATTATCAGTATCATAATCATCATCATAATCAACATCATAATCATCATCATAATCGTCATCATAATCGTCATCATAATCACCATCATAATTATCATCATAATCATCATCATAATCATCGTCATAATCGTCATCATAATCGTCATCAAAATCATCACCATAATCATCGTCATAATCGTCATCATAATCGTCATCATAATCGTCATCATAATCATCATCATAATCATTATTAAAAACATCATCATAATCGTCATCATAATCGACATCATAATAGTCATCAATATCATTATCATAATCATCATCATAATCATCATCACAATCGTCATGATAATAGTCATCATAATTATCATCGTAATCATCATAATAATCATTATCATAATCATCATCATAATCATCACCATAATCATCGTCATAATCGTCATCATAACCGTCATCATAATCGTCATCATAATCATCATCATAATTATCATCATAATAATCATCATAATCATCGTCATAATCGTCATCATAATCATCACCATAATCAGCATCATAATCATCATCATAATCATCATCATAATCAACATCATAATCAGCATCATAATCATTACCATAATCAGCATCATAATCATCGTCATAATCCTCATCATAATCGTCATCATAATCATCATCATAGTCATCATCATCACCGACATCATAATAGTCATCAAAATCGTCATCATAATCATCATCATAATCATCATCATAATCATCATCATAATCATCATCATAACAGTCATCATAATCATCATCATAACAGTCATCACAAAAGTCATCATAATCATCATCATAGTCATCATCATCACCGACATCATAATAGTCATCAAAAACGCCATCATAATCATCATCATAATCATCATCATAATCATCATCATAATCGTCATCATTATCATCATCATAATCACTATGATAATAAACAACATAATCATTATCATAATCACTATGATAATCACCATCATAATAATTATCATTATCACTATCATAATCACCATCATAATCATCATCATAATGGACATCATAATAGTCATCAAAATCGTTATCATAATCATCATCATAATCATAATCATAGTCATCATCATAATCGACATCATAATAGTCATCATAATCATCATCATAGTCATCATCATCACCGACATCATAATAGTCATCAAAATCGTCATCATAATCATCATCATAATCGTCATCATAATCGTCATCATTATCATCATCATAATCACTATCATAATCAACATCATAAGCATTATCATAATCACTATGATAATCACCATCATAATAATTATCATTATCAGTATCATAATCATCATCATAATCAACATCATAATCATCATCATAATCGTCATCATAATCGTCATCATAATCACCATCATAATTATCATCATAATCATCATCATAATCATCGTCATAATCGTCATCATAATCGTCATCAAAATCATCACCATAATCATCGTCATAATTGTCATCATAATCGTCATCATAATCGTCATCATAATCATCATCATAATCATTATTAAAAACATCATCATAATCGTCATCATAATCGACATCATAATAGTCATCAATATCATTATCATAATCATCATCATAATCATCATCACAATCGTCATGATAATAGTCATCATAATTATCATCGTAATCATCATAATAATCATTATCATAATCATCATCATAATCATCACCATAATCATCGTCATAATCGTCATCATAACGGTCATCATAATCGTCATCATAATCATCATCATAATTATCATCATAATAATCATCATAATCATCGTCATAATCGTCATCATAATCATCACCATAATCATCGTCATAATCGTCATCATAACCGTCATCATAATCGTCATCATAACCATCATCATAATTATCATCATAATCATCATCATAATCATCGTCATAATCGTCATCATAATCGTCACCATAATCAGCATCATAATCATCATCATAATCATCATCATAATCATCATCATAACCATCATCATAATCATCATAATAATCATTATCATAATCGTCATCATAATCATCAGCATAATCATCATCATAGTCTTCATCATAATCGTCATCATAATAGTCATCATAATCATCATCATAATCATTGATATAATCACCATTATAATTATCATTATCACTATCATAATCATCATCATAATCAACATCATAATCAGCATCATAATCATCATCATAATCAGCATCATAATGATCATCATAATCACCATCATAATTATCATCATAATCATCATCATAATCATCGTCATAATCGTCATCATAATCGTCATCAAAATCATCACCATAATCATCGTCATAATCGTCATCATAATCGTCATCATAATCGTCATCATAATCATCATCATAATCATTATTAAAAACATCATCATAATCGTCATCATAATCGACATCATAATAGTAATCAAAATCATTATCATAATCATAACCATCGTCATAATCTTCATCATTATGATGATCACCATCACAACCATCATCATAATCATCACCATAGTCACCATCATAATCGTCATCATTATCATTGCCATAATCACCATCATAATCATCATCATAATCATCATCATAATCATCATCATAATCATCATCATAATCATCATCATAATCATCATCATAATCACCATCATAATCGTCATCATTATCATAATCATAATCACTATCATAATCAACATCATAATCATTATCATAATCACTATGATAGTCACCATCATAATAATTATCATTATCACTATCATAATCATCATAATCATCGTCACAATCACCATCATAATCATCATCATAATCATCATCATAACAGTCATCATAATAGTCATCATAATCATCATCATAATCATCCTCATAATCACCATCATAATAATTATCATTATCACTTTCATAATCATCATCATAATCACCATCATATTCAGCACCATAATCACCATCATAATGATCATCATAACCATCATAATAATCATCATCACAATCATTATTAAAATCATCATCATAATCGTCATCATAATCGTCATCATAACAGTCATCATAATTATCATCATAATCATCATAATAATCATGATCATAATCATCATCATAATCATCACCATAATCAGCATCATAATCATCATCATAATCATCATCATAACAGTCGTTATAATCGTCATCATAATCACCGTCATAATGATCATCATAATCATCATAATAATCATCATCATAATCACCACCATAATCAGCATCTTAATCCTGATCATAATCAACATCATAATCATTACCATAATCAGCATCATAATCATCGTCATAATCCTCATCATAATCGTCATCATAATCATCATCATAATCATCATCATAATGGACATCATAACAGTCATCAAAATCGTTATCATAATCATCATCATAATCATAATCATAGTCATCATCATAATCAACATCATAATAGTCATCATAATCATCATCATAGTCATCATCATAATCATCATCATAAACATCATCATAGTCATCGTCATAATCGACATCATAATAGTCATCATAATCATCATCATAGTCATCATCGTCACCGACATCATAATAGTCATCAAAATCGTTATCATAATCATCATCATAATCATCATCATAATTATCATCATAATCATCATCATAATCATCATCATAATCATCATCATAATCATCATCATCACCGGCATCATAATAGTCATCATAATCATCATCATAATGATCATCATAATCGTCATCATTATGATGATCATCATCACAATCATCATCATAATCATAATCATAGTCATCATCATGATCAGCATCATAATCATCATCATAATCATCATTTTAATCATCATCATAACCATCATCATAATAGTCATCATAATCGTCATCATAAAAGTATTCATAATCATCATCATAGCCATCATCATCACCGACATCATAATAGTCATCAAAATCGCCATCATAATCATCATCATAATGATCATCATAATCATCATCATAATCATCACCAAAATCAGCATCATAATCATCATCATAATCATCATCATAATCATCGATATAATCACCACCATAATAATTATCATTATCACTATCATAATCACCATCATAATCATTATCATAATCACTATCATAATCATCATCATAATCATCACCAAAATCGTCATCATAATCACCGTCATAATGATCATCATAATCATCATCATAATAGTCATCAAAATCGTTATCATAATCATAATCATAATCATCATCATAATCATAATCATAGTCATCATCGTAATCATCATCATAATCATCATCATCACCGACATCATAATAGTCATCATAATCATCATCATAATCATCAACATAATGATCATCATAATCGTCATCATTATGATGATTATAATGATCATCATAATCGTCATCATTATGATGATCATCATCACAATCATCATCATAATCATCATCATAGTCATCATCATGATCAGCATCATAATCATCATCATAATCATCATTTTAATCATCATCATAACCATCATCATAATAGTCATCATATTCGTCATCATAATCGTCATCATAATCGTCATCATAATAGTCATCATAATCGTCATCATAATAGTCATCAAAATCATTATCATAATCATCATCATAATCATCATCATAATCGTCATCATAAAAGTCATCATAATCATCATCATAGTCATCATCATCACCGCCATCATAATAGTCATCAAAATCGTCATCATAATCATCATCATAATCATCATCATAATGATCATCATAATCATCATCATAATCGTCATCATCACCGACATCATAATAGTCATCAAAATCGTCATCATAATCATCATCATAATCATCATCATAATCATCATCATAATGATCATCATAATCATCATCATAATCGTCATCACTATCATCATCATAATCATCATCATAGTCATCATCATCACCGACATCATAACAGTCATCAAAATCGCCATCATAATCATCATCATAATGATCATCATAATCATCATCATAATCGTCATCATTATCATCATCATAATCACTATCATAATCAACATCATAATCATTATCATAATCACTATGATAATCACCATCATAATAATTATCATTATCAGTATCATAATCATCATCATAATCAACATCATAATCAGCATCATCATCATCACCATAATCAGCATCATAATCATCATCATAATCATCATCATAATCATCATCATAATCGTCATCACTATCATCATCATAATCATCATCATAGTCATCGTCGTAATCGACATCATAACTGTCATCAAAATCGTCATCATAATCATCATCATAATCGTTATCATAATCATTATTAAAATTATCATCATAATCGTCATCATAATCACCATCATAATGATCATCATAATGATCATCATAATCATCATCATAATCATCATCATAATCATCATGATAGTCATCATGATAGTCATCATCATAATCGTCATCATAATCACCATCATAATGATCATCATAATGATCATCATAATCATCATCATAATCATCATCATAATCATCATGATAGTCATCATCATAATCGACATCATAATGGTCATCAAAATCATCATCATAATTATCATCATAATCGTCATCATAAAAGTCATCATAATCATCATAATAGTCATCATCATCACCAACATCATCACCAACATCATAATCACCATCATAATCATCACCATAATCATCATCATAATCGCCATCATAATCATCATCATAATCGACATCATAATAGTAATCAAAATCATTATCATAATCATAACCATCGTCATAATCGTCATCATAATCGTCATCATAATCATCATCATAATCATCATCATAATCATCATCATAATCATCATCATAGTCATCATCATAATCGACATCATAATAGTCATCAAAATCGTTATCATAATCATAATCATAATCATGATCATAATCATAATCATAGTCATCATCGTAATCATCATCATAATCATCATCATAGTCATTATCATCACCGACATCATAATAGTCATCAAAATCGTCATCATAATCAGCATCATAATGATCATCA
Organism: Coelioxys conoideus; assembly: GCA_947623535.1. Lineage (NCBI taxonomy): Eukaryota > Metazoa > Arthropoda > Insecta > Hymenoptera > Megachilidae > Coelioxys > Coelioxys conoideus. Next base: position 2,866,014 of record CANQJN010000008.1, read on the forward strand.
TAATCATCATCATAATCGACATCATAATAGTCATCATAATCGTAATCATAATAGTAATCAAAATCATTATCATAATCATAACCATCGTCATAATCGTCATCATAATCGTCATCATAATCATCATCATAATCATCATCATAATCATCATCATAAACATCATCATAGTCATCGTCATAATCGACATCATAACTGTCATCAAAATCGTCATCATAATCATCATCATAATCGTTATCATGATCATTATTAAAATTATCATCATAATCGTCATCATAATCAGCATCATAATGATCATCATAATCATCATCATAATCATCATCATAATCGTCATCATAATCATCATCATAATCATCATCATAACCGTCATCGTAATCATCATCAGAATCATCATCATAATCGTCATCATAATCATCATCATAATCATCATCATAACCGTCATCGTAATCATCATCAGAATCATCATCATAATGATCATCATAATGATCATCATAATCATCATCATAATCATCATCATAATTATCATGATAGTCATCATCATAATCGACATCATAATCGTCATCATAATCACCATCATAATGATCATCATAATGATCATCATAATCATCATCATAATCATCATCATAATCATCATGATAGTCATCATCATAATCGACATCATAATGGTCATCAAAATCATCATCATAATCATCATCATAATCGTCATCATAAAAGTCATCATAATCATCATAATAGTCATCATCATCAACAACATCATCACCAACATCATAATCACCATCATAATCATCACCATAATCATCATCATAATCGCCATCATAATCATCATCATAATCGACATCATAATAGTAATCAAAATCATTATCATAATCATAACCATCGTCATAATCGTCATCATAATCGTCATCATAATCATCATCATAATCATCATCATAATCATCATCATAATCATCATCATAGTCATCATCATAATCGACATCATAATAGTCATCAAAATCGTTATCATAATCATAATCATAATCATGATCATAATCATAATCATAGTCATCATCGTAATCATCATCATAATCATTATCATAGTCATTATCATCACCGACATCATAATAGTCATCAAAATCGTCATCATAATCAGCATCATAATGATCATCATAATCATCATCATAATCGACATCATAATAGTCATCATAATCGTAATCATAATAGTAATCAAAATCATTATCATAATCATAACCATCGTCATAATCGTCATCATAATCGTCATCATAATCATCATCATAATCATCATCATAATCATCATCATAATCATCATCATAGTCATCGTCATAATCGACATCATAACTGTCATCAAAATCGTCATCATAATCATCATCATAATCGTTATCATAATCATTATTAAAATTATCATCATAATCGTCATCATAATCAGCATCATAATGATCATCATAATCATCATCATAATCATCATCATAATCGTCATCATAATCATCATCATAATCATCATCATAACCGTCATCGTAATCATCATCAGAATCATCATCATAATCGTCATCATAATCATCATCATAATCATCATCATAACCGTCATCGTAATCATCATCAGAATCATCATCATAATCGTCATCATAATCATCATCATAATCATCATCATAACCGTCATCGTAATCATCATCAGAATCATCATCATAATCGTCATCATAATCATCATCATAATCATCATCATAATCATCATCATAATCATCATCATAATCATCATCAGAATCATCATCATAATCATCATCATAATCATCATCATAGTCATCATCATAATCATCATCATAATCATCATCATAATCGTCATCATAATCATCATAATAGTCATCATAATCATCATCATAATCATGAGCATAATCATCATGATAATCATCATCATAATCATCATCATTATCATCATCAAAATCATCATCATAACCGTCATCGTAATCATCATCATAATCATCATCATAATCGTCATCATAATCATCATCATAGTCATCATCATAATAGTCATCATAATCGTCGTCATAATCGTCATCATTATAGTCATCATAATCGTCATCATAATCATCAGCATGATCATCATCATAATCATCATCATAATCATCATCATAACCGTCATCGTAATCATCATCATAATCATCATCATAATCATCATCATAATCATCATCATAATCATCATCATAATCATCATCATAATCATAATCATGATCATCATCATAATCATCATCATAATCATCATCAAAATCATCATCATAATCGTCATCATAATCATCATCATAATCATCATCATAATCATCATCATAACCGTCATCGTAATCATCATCATAATCATCATCATAATCATCATCATAATCATCATCATAATCATCATCAAGATCATCATCATAATCATGAGCATAATCATCATCACAATCGTCATCATAATCATCATCATAATCATCATCAGTATCATCATCATAATCGTCATCATAATCATCATCATAATCATCATCATAACCGTCATCGTAATCATCATCATAATCATCATCATAATCGTCATCATAATCATCATCATAGTCATCATCATAATAGTCATCATAATCGTCGTCATAATCGTCATCATTATAGTCATCATAATCGTCATCATAATCATCAGCATAGTCATCATCATAATAGTCATCATAATCGTCATCATTATAGTCATCATATCATTATCATGATCATCATCATAATCATCATCATAATCATCATCATAATCCTCATCATAATCATCATCATTATCATCATCAAAATCATCATCATCATCATCATCATAATCATCATCATAATCATCATCATAACCGTCATCGTTATCATCATCATAATCATCATCATAATCATCATCATAATCATCATCATAATCATCATCATCATCATCATCAAAATCATCATCATAATCATGAGCATAATCATCATCATAATCGTCATCATAATCATCATAATAGTCATCATAATCGTCATCATTATAGTCATCATAATCAACATCATGATCATCATCATAATCATCATCATAATCATCATCATAATCATCATCATGATCATCATCATAATCATCATCATAACCGTCATCGTAATCATCATCATAATCATCATCATAATCATCATCATAATCATCATCATAATCATCATGATAATCATCATCATAATCATCATCATAATCATCATCAAAATCATCATCATAATCATGGGCATAATCATCATCATAATCATCATCATAATCATCATCATAATCATCATCAAAATCATCATCATAATCATGGGCATAATCATCATCATAATCGTCATCATAATCGTCATCATAGTCATCATCATAATAGTCATCATAATCATCATCATAATCGTCATCATTATAGTCATCATAATCGTCATCATAATCATCATCATGATCATCATCATAATCATCATCAAAATCATCATCATGATCATCATCATAATCATCATCATAATCATCATCATAATCATCATCAAAATCATCATCATAATCATGAGCATAATCATCATCATGATCGTCATCATAATCATCATCATAATCATCATCATAATCATCATCAAAATCATCATCATAATCATGAGCATAATCATCATCATAATCGTCATCATAATCATCATCATAGTCATCATCATAATAGTCATCATAATCGTCATCATTATAGTCATCATAATCAACATCATGATCATCATCATCATCATCATCAAAATCATCATCATAATCATGAGCATAATCATCATCATAATCGTCATCATAATCATCATAATAGTCATCATAATCGTCATCATTATATTCATCATAATCAACATCATGATCATCATCATAATCATCATCATAATCATCATCATGATCATCATCATAATCATCATCATAATCATCATCATAACCGTCATCGTAATCATCATCATAATCATCATCATAATCATCATCATAATCATCATCATAATCATCATCATAATCATCATCATAATCATCATCATAATCATCATCATAATCATCATCAAAATCATCATCATAATCATGGGCATAATCATCATCATAATCATCATCATAATCATCATCATAATCATCATCATAATCATCATCATAATCATCATCAAAATCATCATCATAATCATGGGCATAATCATCATCATAATCGTCATCATAATCATCATCATAGTCATCATCATAATAGTCATCATAATCATCATCATAATCGTCATCATTATAGTCATCATAATCGTCATCATAATCATCATCAAAATCATCATCATGATCATCATCATAATCATCATCATAATCATCATCATAATCATCATCAAAATCATCATCATAATCATGAGCATAATCATCATCATGATCGTCATCATAATCATCATCATAATCATCATCATAATCATCATCAAAATCATCATCATAATCATGAGCATAATCATCATCATAATCGTCATCATAATCATCATCATAGTCATCATCATAATCATCATCATAATCATCATCATAATCATCATCATAATCATCATCGTAATCATCATCATAACCGTCATCGTAATCATCATCATAATCATCATCATAATCATCATCAAAATCATCATGATCATCATCATAATCATCATCACAATCATCATCATAATCATCATCATAATCATCATCAAAATCATCATCATAATCATGAGCATAATCATCATCATAATCGTCATCATAATCATCATCATAATCATCATCATAATCATCATCAAAATCATCATCATAATCATGAGCATAATCATCATCATAATCGTCATCATAATCATGATCATAGTCATCATCATAATAGTCATCATAATCGTCATCATTATAGTCATCATAATCATCATCATAGTCATCATCATAATAGTCATCATAATCGTCATCATTATAGTCATCATAATCATCATCATAATCATCATCAGAATCATCATCATAATCATCATCATAATCATCATCATAATCAACATCATAATCATCATCATAACCGTCATCGTAATCGTCATAGTAATCATCATCATAATCATCATCATAATCGTCATCATAATCGTCATCATTATAGTCATCATAATCGTCATCATAATCATCATCATAGTCATCATCATAATAGTCATCATAATCGTCATCATTATAGTCATCATAATCGTCATCATAATCATCATCATGATCATCATCATAATCATCATCATAATCATCATCATAATCATAGTTATAATTCATCATCATAATAATGAGCATAATCATCATGATAATCATCATCATAGTCATCATCATAATCATCTTCATAGTCATCATCATAATCATCATCATAATCATCATCATAATCATCATCATAATCATCATCCTAATCATCATCAAAATAGTCATCATAATCGTCATCATTATAGTCATCATAATCGTCATAGTAATCATCATTATAATCATCATCATTACCGTCATCATAATCACCATCATAATCATCATCATAATCATCATCATAATCATCATCATAATCATCATCCTAATCATCATCAAAATAGTCATCATAATCGACATAGTAATCATCATTATAATCATCATCATTACCGTCATCATAATCACCATCATAATCATCATCATAATCATGAGCATAATCATCATCATAATCATGAGCAGAATCATCATCATAATCGTCATCATAATCATCATCATAATAGTCATCATAATCGTCATCATAATCGTCATCATTATAGTCATCATAATCGTCGTCATAATCATCATCATAGTCATCATCATAATAGTCATCATAATCGTCATCATTATAGTCATCATAATCATCATCATGATCATCATCATAATCATCATCATAATCATCATCATAATCATCATCATAATCATCATCATTATCGTCATCAAACTCATCATCATAATCATCATCATAATCATCATCATAATCATCATCATAACCGTCATCGTAATCATCATCATAATCATCATCATAATCATCATCATAGTCATCATCATAATCATCATCATAATCATCATCATAATCATCATCATAATCGTCTTCATGGTCATCATCATAATCGTCATCATAATCATCATCATAATCATCATCATTATCGTCATCAAACTCATCATCATAATCATCATCATAATCATCATCATAATCATCATCATAACCGTCATCGTAATCATCATCATAATCATCATCATAATCATCATCATAGTCATCATCATAATCATCATCATAATCATCATCATAATCATCATCATAATCGTCTTCATGGTCATCATCATAATCGTCATCATAATCATCATAATAGTCATCATAATCGTCATCATAATCGTCATCATTATAGTCATCATAATCATCATCATGGTCATCATCATGATCATCATCATAATCATCATCATAATCATCATCAACATCATCATCATAATCGTCATCATAATCATCATCATAATCATCATCATAATCATCATCATAATCATCATCATAATCATCATCATAACCGTCATCGTAATCATCATCATAATCATCATCATAATCATCATCATAGTCATCATCATAATCATCATCATAATCATCATCATAATCATCATCATAATCGTCTTCATGGTCATCATCATAATCGTCATCATAATCATCATAATAGTCATCGTAATCGTCATCATTATAGTCATCATAATCATCATCATGGTCATCATCATAATCATCATCATAATCATCATCATGATCATCATCATAATCATCATCATAATCATCATCAACATCATCATCATAATCGTCATCATAATCATCATCATAATCATCATCATAATCATCATCATAACCGTCATCGTAATCATCATCATAATCATCATCATAATCATCATCATAATCATCATCAAGATCATCATCATAATCATGAGCATAATCATCATCACAATCGTCATCATAATCATCATCATAATCATCATCAGAATCATCATCATAATCGTCATCATAATCATCATCATAATCATCATCATAATCATCATCATAATCATCATCAAAATCATCATCATAATCATGAGCATAATCATCATCATAATCGTCATCATAATCATCATCATAGTCATCATCATAATAGTCATCATAATCGTCATCATTATAGTCATCATAATCATCATCATAATCATCATCAGAATCATCATCATAATCATCATCATAACCATCATCATAATCAACATCATAATCATCATCATAAATCATCATCATAATCATCATCATAATCATCATCATAATGAACATTATAATCATCATCATAACCGTCATCGTAATCGTCATAGTAATCATCATCATAATCATCATCATAATCGTCATCATAATCGTCATCATTATAGTCATCATAATCGTCATCATAATCATCATCATAGTCATCATCATAATAGTCATCATAATCGTCATCATTATAGTCATCATAATCGTCATCATAATAATCATCATGATCATCATCATAATCATCATCATAATCATCATCATAATCATAGTTATAATTCATCATCATAATAATGAGCATAATCATCATGATAATCATCATCATAGTCATCATCATAATCATCATCATAGTCATCATCATAATCATCATCGTAATCATCATCATAATCATCATCATAATCATCATCATAATCATCATCATAATCATCATCAAGATCATCATCATAATCATGAGCATAATCATCATCACAATCGTCATCATAATCATAATCATAATCATCATCAGAATCATCATCATAATCGTCATCATAATCATCATCATAATCATCATCATAACCGTCATCGTAATCATCATCATAATCATCATCATAATCGTCATCATAATCATCATCATAATCATCATCATTATCATCATCAAAATCATCATCATCATCATCATCATAATCATCATCATAATCATCATCATAACCGTCATCGTTATCATCATCATAATCATCATCATAATCATCATCATAATCATCATCCTAATTGTCTTCATGGTCATCATCATAATCGTCATCATAATCATCGTCATAGTCATCATAATCGTCATCATTATAGTCATCATAGTCATCATCATGATCATCATCATAATCATCATCATAATCATCATCATGATCATCATCATAATCATCATCATAATCATCACCATAATCATGATAATAATCATCATCAAAATCATCATCATAATCATCATCATAATCGTCATCATAATCATCATCATAATCATCATCATAACCGTCATCGTAATCATCATCATAATCATCATCATAATCGTCATCATAATCATCATAATCATCATCATAATCATCATCATAATCATCATCATAATCATCATCAGAATCATCATCATAATCATGAGCAGAATCATCATCATAATCATCATCATAATAGTCATCATAATCGTCATCATAATCGTCATCATTATAGTCATCATAATCGTCATCATAATAATCATCATGATCATCATCATAATCATCATCATAATCATCATCATAATCATAGTTATAATTCATCATCATAATAATGAGCATAATCATCATGATAATCATCATCATAGTCATCATCATAATCATCATCATAGTCATCATCATAATCATCATCGTAATCATCATCATAATCATCATCATAATCATCATCATAATCATCATCATAATCATCATCAAGATCATCATCATAATCATGAGCATAATCATCATCACAATCGTCATCATAATCATCATCATAATCATCATCAGAATCATCATCATAATCGTCATCATAATCATCATCATAATCATCATCATAACCGTCATCGTAATCATCATCATAATCATCATCATAATCGTCATCATAATCATCATCATAATCATCATCATTATCATCATCAAAATCATCATCATCATCATCATCATAATCATCATCATAATCATCATCATAACCGTCATCGTTATCATCATCATAATCATCATCATAATCATCATCCTAATCGTCTTCATGGTCATCATCATAATCGTCATCATAATCATCGTCATAGTCATCATAATCGTCATCATTATAGTCATCATAGTCATCATCATGATCATCATCATAATCATCATCATAATCATCATCATGATCATCATCATAATCATCATCATAATCATCACCATAATCATGATAATAATCATCATCAAAATCATCATCATAATCATCATCATAATCGTCATCATAATCATCATCATAATCATCATCATAACCGTCATCGTAATCATCATCATAATCATCATCATAATCGTCATCATAATCATCATCATAATCATCATCATAATCATCATCAGAATCATCATCATAATCATGAGCAGAATCATCATCATAATCATCATCATAATAGTCATCATAATCGTCATCATAATCGTCATCATAATCGTCATCATTATAGTCATCATAATCGTCGTCATAATCATCATCATAGTCATCATCATAATCGTAATCATTATAGTCATCATAATCATCATCATGATCATCATCATAATCATCATCATAATCATCATCATAATCATCATCATAATCATCATCATTATCGTCATCAAACTCATCATCATAATCATCATCATAATCATCATCATAATCATCATCATAACCGTCATCGTAATCATCATCATAATCATCATCATAATCATCATCATAGTCATCATCATAATCATCATCATAATCATCATCATAATCATCATCATAATCATCATCATAATCGTCTTCATGGTCATCATCATAATCGTCATCATAATCATCATAATAGTCATCATAATCGTCATCATTATAGTCATCATAATCATCATCATGGTCATCATCATAATCATTATCATAATCATAATCATGATCATCATCATAATCATCATCATAATCATCATCAAAATCATCATCATAATCGTCATCATAATCATCATCATAATCATCATCATAATCATCATCATAACCGTCATCGTAATCATCATCATAATCATCATCATAATCATCATCATAATCATCATCATAATCATCATCAAGATCATCATCATAATCATGAGCATAATCATCATCACAATCGTCATCATAATCATCATCATAATCATCATCAGAATCATCATCATAATCGTCATCATAATCATCATCATAATCATCATCATAACCGTCATCGTAATCATCATCATAATCATCATCATAATCGTCATCATAATCATCATCATAGTCATCATCATAATAATCATCATAATCGTCGTCATAATCGTCATCATTATAGTCATCATAATCGTCATCATAATCATCAGCATAGTCATCATCATAATAGTCATCATAATCGTCATCATTATAGTCATCATATCATCATCATGATCATCATCATAATCATCATCAGAATCATCATCACAATCGTCATTATAATCATCATCATAATCATCATCATAATCATCATCATAATCATCATCATAATCATCATCAGAATCATCATCATAATCATGAGCATAATCATCATCATAATCATCATCATAATCACCATCATAAACATCATCATAACCGTCATCGTAATCATCATCATAATCATCATCATAATCATCATCATAATCATCATCATAATCATCTTCATAATTATCATCATAATCATCATCATAATCATCATCAAAATCATCATCATAATCATCATCATAGTCATCATCATAATAGTCATCATAATCGTCATGATAATCGTCAACATTGTAGTCATCATAATCGTCATCATAATCATCATCGTAGTCATCATCATAATCATCATCATAATCATCATCATAATCATCATCATAACCGTCATCATAATCATCAGCATGATCATCATCATAATCATCATCAAAATCATCATCATAACCGTCATCGTAATCATCATCATAATCATCATCATGATCATCATCATAATCATCATCATAATCATCATCATAATTATCATCATAATCGTCATCATAATCATCATCATAATCATCATCATAATCATCATCATAATCACCGTTATAATTCATCATCATAATCATCATCATAATCATCATCATAACCGTCATCGTAATCATCATCAGAATCATCATCATAATCGTCATCATAATCATCATCATAATCATCATCATAATCATCATCATAATCATCATCAGAATCATCATCATAATCATGAGCATAATCATCATCATAATCATCATCATAATCATCATCATAATCATCATCATAATCATCATCAAAATCATCATCATAATCATGAGCATAATCATCATCATAATCGTCATCATAATCATCATCATAGTCATCATCGTAATAGTCATCATAATCATCATCATAATCGTCATCATAACCGTCATCGTAATCATCATCAGAATCATCATCATAATCGTCATCATAATCATCATCATAGTCATCGTCATAATAGTCATCATAATCGTCATCATTATAGTCATCATAATCGTCATCATCATAATAGTCATCATACTCATCATCAAAATCATCATCATAATCGTCATCATAATCGTCATCATAATCATCATCATATTCATCATCATAATCATCATCATAACCGTCATCGTAATCATCATCATAATCATCATCATAATCATCATCATAATCATCATCATAATCATCATCATAATCATCATCATAATCATCATCATAATCATCATCATCATCATCATCAAAATCATCATCATAATCATGAGCATAATCATCATCATAATCGTCATCATAATCATCATAATAGTCATCATAATCGTCATCATTATAGTCATCATAATCAACATCATGATCATCATCATAATCATCATCATAATCATCATCATGATCATCATCATAATCATCATCATAATCATCATCATAACCGTCATCGTAATCATCATCATAATCATCATCATAATCATCATCATAATCATCATCATAATCATCATCATAATCATCATCATAATCATCATCATAATCATCATCAAAATCATCATCATAATCATGGGCATAATCATCATCATAATCATCATCATAATCATCATCATAATCATCATCATAATCATCATCATAATCATCATCAAAATCATCATCATAATCATGAGCATAATTATCATCATGATCGTCATCATAATCATCATCATAATCATCATCATAATCATCATCAAAATCATCATCATAATCATGAGCATAATCATCATCATAATCGTCATCATAATCATCATCATAGTCATCATCATAATCATCATCATAATCATCATCATAATCATCATCATAATCATCATCATAATCATCATCATAACCGTCATCGTAATCATCATCATAATCATCATCATAATCATCATCAAAATCATCATGATCATCATCATAATCATCATCATAATCATCATCATAATCATCATCAAAATCATCATCATAATCATGAGCATAATCATCATCATAATCGTCATCATAATCATCATCATAATCATCATCATAATCATCATCAAAATCATCATCATAATCATGAGCATAATCATCATCATAATCGTCATCATAATCATGATCATAGTCATCATCATAATAGTCATCATAATCGTCATCATTATAGTCATCATAATCATCATCATAGTCATCATCATAATAGTCATCATAATCGTCATCATTATAGTCATCATAATCATCATCATAATCATCATCAGAATCATCATCATAATCATCATCATAATCATCATCATAATCAACATCATAATCATCATCATAACCGTCATCGTAATCGTCATAGTAATCATCATCATAATCATCATCATAATCGTCATCATAATCGTCATCATTATAGTCATCATAATCGTCATCATAATCATCATCATAGTCATCATCATAATAGTCATCATAATCGTCATCATTATAGTCATCATAATCGTCATCATAATCATCATCATCATCATCATCATAATCATCATCATAATCATCATCATAATCAACATCATAATCATCATCATAACCGTCATCGTAATCGTCATAGTAATCATCATCATAATCATCATCATAATCGTCATCATAATCGTCATCATTATAGTCATCATAATCATCATCATAATCATCATCAAAATCATCATCATAATCATGGGCATAATCATCATCATAATCGTCATCATAATCATCATCATAGTCATCATCATAATAGTCATCATAATCATCATCATAATCGTCATCATTATAGTCATCATAATCGTCATCATAATCATCATCAAAATCATCATCATGATCATCATCATAATCATCATCATAATCATCATCATAATCATCATCAAAATCATCATCATAATCATGAGCATAATCATCATCATGATCGTCATCATAATCATCATCATAATCATCATCATAATCATCATCATAATCATCATCATAATCATCATCATAATCATCATCATAATCGTCATCATTATAGTCATCATAATCGTCATCATAATCATCATCAAAATCATCATCATGATCATCATCATAATCATCATCATAATCATCATCATAATCATCATCGAAATCATCATCATAATCATGAGCATAATCATCATCATGATCGTCATCATAATCATCATCATAATCATCATCATAATCATCATCAAAATCATCATCATAATCATGAGCATAATCATCATCATAATCGTCATCATAATCATCATCATAGTCATCATCATAATCATCATCATAATCATCATCATAATCATCATCATAATCATCATCATAATCATCATCATAACCGTCATCGTAATCATCATCATAATCATCATCATAATCATCATCAAAATCATCATGATCATCATCACAATCATCATCATAATCATCATCATAATCATCATCATAATCATCATCAAAATCATCATCATAATCATGAGCATAATCATCATCATAATCGTCATCATAATCATCATCATAATCATCATCATAATCATCATCAAAATCATCATCATAATCATGAGCATAATCATCATCATAATCGTCATCATAATCATGATCATAGTCATCATCATAATAGTCATCATAATCGTCATCATTATAGTCATCATAATCATCATCATAGTCATCATCATAATAGTCATCATAATCGTCATCATTATAGTCATCATAATCATCATCATAATCATCACCAGAATCATCATCATAATCATCATCATAATCATCATCATAATCAACATCATAATCATCATCATAACCGTCATCGTAATCGTCATAGTAATCATCATCATAATCATCATCATAATCGTCATCATAATCGTCATCATTATAGACATCATAATCGTCATCATAATCATCATCATAGTTATCATCATAATAGTCATCATAATCGTCATCATTATAGTCATCATAATCGTCATCATAATCATCATCATGATCATCATCATAATCATCATCATAATCATCATCATAATCATAGTTATAATTCATCATCATAATAATGAGCATAATCATCATGATAATCATCATCATAGTCATCATCATAATCATCATCATAGTCATCATCATAATCATCATCATAATCATCATCATAATCATCATCATAATCATCATCCTAATCATCATCAAAATAGTCATCATAATCGTCATCATTATAGTCATCATAATCGTCATAGTAATCATCATTATAATCATCATCATTACCGTCATCATAATCACCATCATAATCATCATCATAATCATCATCATAATCATCATCATAATCATCATCCTAATCATCATCAAAATAGTCATCATAATCGACATAGTAATCATCATTATAATCTACATCATTACCGTCATCATAATCACCATCATAATCATCATCATAATCATGAGCATAATCATCATCATAATCATGAGCAGAATCATCATCATAATCGTCATCATAATCATCATCATAATAGTCATCATAATCGTCATCATAATCGTCATCATTATAGTCATCATAATCGTCGTCATAATCATCATCATAGTCATCATCATAATAGTCATCATAATCATCATCAAAATCATCATCATAATCATGAGCATGATCATCATCATAATCATCATCATAATCATCATCATAATCATCGTCATAATCATCATCATTATCGTCATCAAACTCATCATCATAATCATCATCATAATCATCATCATAATCATCATCATAATCATCATCATAACCGTCATCGTAATCATCATCATAATCATCATCATAATCATCATCATAGTCATCATCATAATCATCATCATAATCATCATCATAATCATCATCATAATCGTCTTCATGGTCATCATCATAATCGTCATCATAATCATCATAATAGTCATCATAATCGTCATCATTATAGTCATCATAATCATCATCATGGTCATCATCATAATCATCATCATAATCATCATCATGATCATCATCATAATCATCATCATAATCATCATCATAATCATCATCATAACCGTCATCGTAATCATCATCAGAATCATCATCATAATCGTCATCATAATCATCATCATAATCATCATCATAATCATCATCATAATCATCATCAGAATCATCATCATAATCATGAGCATAATCATCATCATAATCATCATCATAATCATCATCATAATCATCATCAAAATCATCATCATAATCATGAGCATAATCATCATCATGATCGTCATCATAATCATCATCATAATCATCATCATAATCATCATCAAAATCATCATCATAATCATGAGCATAATCATCATCATAATCGTCATCATAATCATCATCATAGTCATCATCATAATAGTCATCATAATCGTCATCATTATAGTCATCATAATCGTCATCATAATCATCATCATGATCATCATCATAATCATCATCATAATCATCATCATAACCGTCATCGTAATCATCATCATAATCATCATCATAATCATCATCATAATCATCATCATAATCATCATCATAATCATCATCATAATCATAATCATGATCATCATCATAATCATCATCATAATCATCATCAAAATCATCATCATAATCGTCATCATAATCATCATCATAATCATCATCATAATCATCATCATAACCGTCATCGTAATCATCATCATAATCATCATCATAATCATCATCATAATCATCATCATAATCATCATCAAGATCATCATCATAATCATGAGCATAATCATCATCACAATCGTCATCATAATCATCATCATAATCATCATCAGTATCATCATCATAATCGTCATCATAATCATCATCATAATCATCATCATAACCGTCATCGTAATCATCATCATAATCATCATCATAATCGTCATCATAATCATCATCATAGTCATCATCATAATAGTCATCATAATCGTCGTCATAATCGTCATCATTATAGTCATCATAATCGTCATCATAATCATCAGCATAGTCATCATCATAATAGTCATCATAATCGTCATCATTATAGTCATCATATCATTATCATGATCATCATCATAATCATCATCATAATCATCATCATAATCCTCATCATAATCATCATCATTATCATCATCAAAATCATCATCATCATCATCATCATAATCATCATCATAATCATCATCATAACCGTCATCGTTATCATCATCATAATCATCATCATAATCATCATCATAATCATCATCATCATCATCATCAAAATCATCATCATAATCATGAGCATAATCATCATCATAATCGTCATCATAATCATCATAATAGTCATCATAATCGTCATCATTATAGTCATCATAATCAACATCATGATCATCATCATAATCATCATCATAATCATCATCATAATCATCATCATGATCATCATCATAATCATCATCATAACCGTCATCGTAATCATCATCATAATCATCATCATAATCATCATCATAATCATCATCATAATCATCATGATAATCATCATCATAATCATCATCATAATCATCATCAAAATCATCATCATAATCATGGGCATAATCATCATCATAATCATCATCATAATCATCATCATAATCATCATCAAAATCATCATCATAATCATGGGCATAATCATCATCATAATCGTCATCATAATCGTCATCATAGTCATCATCATAATAGTCATCATAATCATCATCATAATCGTCATCATTATAGTCATCATAATCGTCATCATAATCATCATCATGATCATCATCATAATCATCATCAAAATCATCATCATGATCATCATCATAATCATCATCATAATCATCATCATAATCATCATCAAAATCATCATCATAATCATGAGCATAATCATCATCATGATCGTCATCATAATCATCATCATAATCATCATCATAATCATCATCAAAATCATCATCATAATCATGAGCATAATCATCATCATAATCGTCATCATAATCATCATCATAGTCATCATCATAATAGTCATCATAATCGTCATCATTATAGTCATCATAATCAACATCATGATCATCATCATCATCATCATCAAAATCATCATCATAATCATGAGCATAATCATCATCATAATCGTCATCATAATCATCATAATAGTCATCATAATCGTCATCATTATAGTCATCATAATCAACATCATGATCATCATCATAATCATCATCATAATCATCATCATGATCATCATCATAATCATCATCATAATCATCATCATAACCGTCATCGTAATCATCATCATAATCATCATCATAATCATCATCATAATCATCATCATAATCATCATCATAATCATCATCATAATCATCATCATAATCATCATCAAAATCATCATCATAATCATGGGCATAATCATCATCATAATCATCATCATAATCATCATCATAATCATCATCATAATCATCATCATAATCATCATCAAAATCATCATCATAATCATGGGCATAATCATCATCATAATCGTCATCATAATCATCATCATAGTCATCATCATAATAGTCATCATAATCATCATCATAATCGTCATCATTATAGTCATCATAATCGTCATCATAATCATCATCAAAATCATCATCATGATCATCATCATAATCATCATCATAATCATCATCATAATCATCATCAAAATCATCATCATAATCATGAGCATAATCATCATCATGATCGTCATCATAATCATCATCATAATCATCATCATAATCATCATCAAAATCATCATCATAATCATGAGCATAATCATCATCATAATCGTCATCATAATCATCATCATAGTCATCATCATAATCATCATCATAATCATCATCATAATCATCATCATAATCATCATCATAATCATCATCATAACCGTCATCGTAATCATCATCATAATCATCATCATAATCATCATCAAAATCATCATGATCATCATCATAATCATCATCATAATCATCATCATAATCATCATCAAAATCATCATCATAATCATGAGCATAATCATCATCATAATCGTCACCATAATCATCATCATAATCATCATCATAATCATCATCAAAATCATCATCATAATCATGAGCATAATCATCATCATAATCGTCATCATAATCATGATCATAGTCATCATCATAATAGTCATCATAATCGTCATCATTATAGTCATCATAATCATCATCATAGTCATCATCATAATAGTCATCATAATCGTCATCATTATAGTCATCATAATCATCATCATAATCATCATCAGAATCATCATCATAATCATCATCATAATCATCATCATAATCAACATCATAATCATCATCATAACCGTCATCGTAATCGTCATAGTAATCATCATCATAATCATCATCATAATCGTCATCATAATCGTCATCATTATAGTCATCATAATCGTCATCATAATCATCATCATAGTCATCATCATAATAGTCATCATAATCGTCATCATTATAGTCATCATAATCGTCATCATAATCATCATCATCATCATCATCATAATCATCATCATAATCATCATCATAATCAACATCATAATCATCATCATAACCGTCATCGTAATCGTCATAGTAATCATCATCATAATCATCATCATAATCGTCATCATAATCGTCATCATTATAGTCATCATAATCATCATCATAATCATCATCAAAATCATCATCATAATCATGGGCATAATCATCATCATAATCGTCATCATAATCATCATCATAGTCATCATCATAATAGTCATCATAATCATCATCATAATCGTCATCATTATAGTCATCATAATCGTCATCATAATCATCATCAAAATCATCATCATGATCATCATCATAATCATCATCATAATCATCATCATAATCATCATCAAAATCATCATCATAATCATGAGCATAATCATCATCATGATCGTCATCATAATCATCATCATAATCATCATCATAATCATCATCAAAATCATCATCATAATCATGAGCATAATCATCATCATAATCGTCATCATAATCATCATCATAGTCATCATCATAATCATCATCATAATCATCATCATAATCATCATCATAATCATCATCATAATCATCATCATAACCGTCATCGTAATCATCATCATAATCATCATCATAATCATCATCAAAATCATCATGATCATCATCACAATCATCATCATAATCATCATCATAATCATCATCAAAATCATCATCATAATCATGAGCATAATCATCATCATAATCGTCATCATAATCATCATCATAATCATCATCATAATCATCATCAAAATCATCATCATAATCATGAGCATAATCATCATCATAATCGTCATCATAATCATGATCATAGTCATCATCATAATAGTCATCATAATCGTCATCATAATCGTCATCATTATAGTCATCATAATCATCATCATAGTCATCATCATAATAGTCATCATAATCGTCATCATTATAGTCATCATAATCATCATCATAATCATCATCAGAATCATCATCATAATCATCATCATAATCATCATCATAATCAACATCATAATCATCATCATAACCGTCATCGTAATCGTCATAGTAATCATCATCATAATCATCATCATAATCGTCATCATAATCGTCATCATTATAGTCATCATAATCGTCATCATAATCATCATCATAGTCATCATCATAATAGTCATCATAATCGTCATCATTATAGTCATCATAATCGTCATCATAATCATCATCATGATCATCATCATAATCATCATCATAATCATCATCATAATCATAGTTATAATTCATCATCATAATAATGAGCATAATCATCATCATAATCATGAGCATAATCATCATCATAATCATGAGCAGAATCATCATCATAATCGTCATCATAATCATCATCATAATAGTCATCATAATCGTCATCATAATCGTCATCATTATAGTCATCATAATCGTCGTCATAATCATCATCATAGTCATCATCATAATAGTCATCATAATCATCATCAAAATCATCATCATAATCATGAGCATGATCATCATCATAATCATCATCATAATCATCATCATAATCATCGTCATAATCATCATCATTATCGTCATCAAACTCATCATCATAATCATCATCATAATCATCATCATAATCATCATCATAACCGTCATCGTAATCATCATCATAATCATCATCATAATCATCATCATAGTCATCATCATAATCATCATCATAATCATCATCATAATCATCATCATAATCATCATCATAATCATCATCATAATCGTCTTCATGGTCATCATCATAATCGTCATCATAATCATCATAATAGTCATCATAATCGTCATCATTATAGTCATCATAATCATCATCATGGTCATCATCATAATCATCATCATAATCATCATCATGATCATCATCATAATCATCATCATAATCATCATCAACATCATCATCATAATCGTCATCATAATCATCATCATAATCATCATCATAATCATCATCATAACCGTCATCGTATTCATCATCATAATCATCATCATAATCATCATCATAATCATCATCAAGATCATCATCATAATCATGAGCATAATCATCATCACAATCGTCATCATAATCATCATCATAATCATCATCAGAATCATCATCATAATCGTCATCATAATCATCATCATAATCATCATCATAATCATCATCATAATCATCATCAAAATCATCATCATAATCATGAGCATAATCATCATCATAATCGTCATCATAATCATCATCATAGTCATCATCATAATAGTCATCATAATCGTCATCATTATAGTCATCATAATCATCATCACAATCATCATCAGAATCATCATCATAATCATCATCATAACCATCATCATAATCAACATCATAATCATCATCATAAATCATCATCATAATCATCATCATAATCATCATCATAATGAACATTATAATCATCATCATAACCGTCATCGTAATCGTCATAGTAATCATCATCATAATCATCATCATAATCGTCATCATAATCGTCATCATTATAGTCATCATAATCGTCATCATAATAATCATCATGATCATCATCATAATCATCATCATAATCATCATCATAATCATAGTTATAATTCATCATCATAATAATGAGCATAATCATCATGATAATCATCATCATAGTCATCATCATAATCATCATCATAGTCATCATCATAATCATCATCATAATCATCATCATAGTCATCATCATAATCATCATCGTAATCATCATCATAATCATCATCATAATCATCATCATAATCATCATCATAATCATCATCATTATCGTCATCAAACTCATCATCATAATCATCATCATAATCATCATCATAATCATCATCATAACCGTCATCGTAATCATCATCATAATCATCATCATAATCATCATCATAGTCATCATCATAATCATCATCATAATCATCATCATAATCATCATCATAATCGTCTTCATGGTCATCATCATAATCGTCATCATAATCATCATAATAGTCATCATAATCGTCATCATAATCGTCATCATTATAGTCATCATAATCATCATCATGGTCATCATCATAATCATCATCATAATCATCATCATGATCATCATCATAATCATCATCATAATCATCATCAACATCATCATCATAATCGTCATCATAATCATCATCATAATCATCATCATAATCATCATCATAATCATCATCATAATCATCATCATAACCGTCATCGTAATCATCATCAGAATCATCATCATAATCATCATCATAGTCATCATCATAATCATCATCATAATCATCATCATAATCATCATCATAATCGTCTTCATGGTCATCATCATAATCGTCATCATAATCATCATAATAGTCATCATAATCGTCATCATTATAGTCATCATAATCATCATCATGGTCATCATCATAATCATCATCATAATCATCATCATGATCATCATCATAATCATCATCATAATCATCATCAACATCATCATCATAATCGTCATCATAATCATCATCATAATCATCATCATAATCATCATCATAACCGTCATCGTAATCATCATCATAATCATCATCATAATCATCATCATAATCATCATCAAGATCATCATCATAATCATGAGCATAATCATCATCACAATCGTCATCATAATCATCATCATAATCATCATCAGAATCATCATCATAATCGTCATCATAATCATCATCATAATCATCATCATAATCATCATCATAATCATCATCAAAATCATCATCATAATCATGAGCATAATCATCATCATAATCGTCATCATAATCATCATCATAGTCATCATCATAATAGTCATCATAATCGTCATCATAATAATCATCATGATCATCATCATAATCATCATCATAATCATCATCATAATCATAGTTATAATTCATCATCATAATAATGAGCATAATCATCATGATAATCATCATCTTAGTCATCATCATAATCATCATCATAGTCATCATCATAATCATCATCGTAATCATCATCATAATCATCATCATAATCATCATCATAATCATCATCATAATCATCATCAAGATCATCATCATAATCATGAGCATAATCATCATCACAATCGTCATCATAATCATAATCATAATCATCATCAGAATCATCATCATAATCGTCATCATAATCATCATCATAATCATCATCATAACCGTCATCGTAATCATCATCATAATCATCATCATAATCGTCATCATAATCATCATCATAATCATCATCATTATCATCATCAAAATCATCATCATCATCATCATCATAATCATCATCATAATCATCATCATAACCGTCATCGTTATCATCATCATAATCATCATCATAATCATCATCATAATCATCATCCTAATCGTCTTCATGGTCATCATCATAATCGTCATCATAATCATCGTCATAGTCATCATAATCGTCATCATTATAGTCATCATTGTCATCATCATGATCATCATCATAATCATCATCATAATCATCATCATGATCATCATCATAATCATCATCATAATCATCACCATAATCATGATAATAATCATCATCAAAATCATCATCATAATCATCATCATAATCGTCATCATAATCATCATCATAATCATCATCATAACCGTCATCGTAATCATCATCATAATCATCATCATAATCGTCATCATAATCATCATCATAATCATCATCATAATCATCATCAGAATCATCATCATAATCATGAGCAGAATCATCATCATAATCATCATCATAATAGTCATCATAATCGTCATCATAATCGTCATCATAATCGTCATCATTATAGTCATCATAATCGTCGTCATAATCATCATCATAGTCATCATCATAATCGTCATCATTATAGTCATCATAATCATCATCATGATCATCATCATAATCATCATCATAATCATCATCATAATCATCATCATAATCATCATCATTATCGTCATCAAACTCATCATCATAATCATCATCATAATCATCATCATAATCATCATCATAACCGTCATCGTAATCATCATCATAATCATCATCATAATCATCATCATAGTCATCATCATAATCATCATCATAATCATCATCATAATCATCATCATAATCATCATCATAATCGTCTTCATGGTCATCATCATAATCGTCATCATAATCATCATAATAGTCATCATAATCGTCATCATTATAGTCATCATAATCATCATCATGGTCATCATCATAATCATCATCATAATCATCATCATGATCATCATAATAATCATCATCATAATCATCATCAAAATCATCATCATAATCGTCATCATAATCATCATCATAATCATCATCATAATCATCATCATAACCGTCATCGTAATCATCATCATAATCATCATCATAATCATCATCATAATCATCATCATAATCATCATCAAGATCATCATCATAATCATGAGCATAATCATCATCACAATCGTCATCATAATCATCATCATAATCATCATCAAAATCATCATCATAATCATGAGCATAATCATCATCATAATCGTCATCATAATCATCATCATAGTCATCATCATAATAGTCATCATAATCGTCATCATTATAGTCATCATAATCATCATCATAATCATCATCAGAATCATCATCATAATCATCATCATAACCATCATCATAATCAACATCATAATCATCATCATAAATCATCATCATAATCATCATCATAATCATCATCATAATGAACATTATAATCATCATCATAACCGTCATCGTAATCGTCATAGTAATCATCATCATAATCATCATCATAATCGTCATCATAATCGTCATCATTATAGTCATCATAATCGTCATCATAATCATCATCATAGTCATCATCATAATAGTCATCATAATCGTCATCATTATAGTCATCATAATCGTCATCATAATAATCATCATGATCATCATCATAATCATCATCATAATCATCATCATAATCATAGTTATAATTCATCATCATAATAATGAGCATAATCATCATGATAATCATCATCATAGTCATCATCATAATCATCATCATAGTCATCATCATAATCATCATCGTAATCATCATCATAATCATCATCATAATCATCATCATAATCATCATCATAATCATCATCAAGATCATCATCATAATCATGAGCATAATCATCATCACAATCGTCATCATAATCATAATCATAATCATCATCAGAATCATCATCATAATCGTCATCATAATCATCATCATAATCATCATCATAACCGTCATCGTAATCATCATCATAATCATCATCATAATCGTCATCATAATCATCATCATAATCATCATCATTATCATCATCAAAATCATCATCATCATCATCATCATAATCATCATCATAATCATCATCATAACCGTCATCGTTATCATCATCATAATCATCATCATAATCATCATCATAATCATCATCCTAATCGTCTTCATGGTCATCATCATAATCGTCATCATAATCATCGTCATAGTCATCATAATCGTCATCATTATAGTCATCATAGTCATCATCATGATCATCATCATAATCATCATCATAATCATCATCATGATCATCATCATAATCATCATCATAATCATCACCATAATCATGATAATAATCATCATCAAAATCATCATCATAATCATCATCATAATCGTCATCATAATCATCATCATAATCATCATCATAACCGTCATCGTAATCATCATCATAATCATCATCATAATCGTCATCATAATCATCATAATCATCATCATAATCATCATCATAATCATCATCATAATCATCATCAGAATCATCATCATAATCATGAGCAGAATCATCATCATAATCGTCATCATAATAGTCATCATAATCATAGTTATAATTCATCATCATAATAATGAGCATAATCATCATGATAATCATCATCATAGTCATCATCATAATCATCATCATAGTCATCATCATAATCATCATCGTAATCATCATCATAATCATCATCATAATCATCATCATAATCATCATCATAATCATCATCAAGATCATCATCATAATCATGAGCATAATCATCATCACAATCGTCATCATAATCATCATCATAATCATCATCAGAATCATCATCATAATCGTCATCATAATCATCATCATAATCATCATCATAACCGTCATCGTAATCATCATCATAATCATCATGATAATCGTCATCATAATCATCATCATAATCATCATCATTATCATCATCAAAATCATCATCATCATCATCATCATAATCATCATCATAATCATCATCATAACCGTCATCGTTATCATCATCATAATCATCATCATAATCATCATCCTAATCGTCTTCATGGTCATCATCATAATCGTCATCATAATCATCGTCATAGTCATCATAATCGTCATCATTATAGTCATCATAGTCATCATCATGATCATCATCATAATCATCATCATAATCATCATCATGATCATCATCATAATCATCATCATAATCATCACCATAATCATGATAATAATCATCATCAAAATCATCATCATAATCATCATCATAATCGTCATCATAATCATCATCATAATCATCACCATAATCATGATAATAATCATCATCAAAATCATCATCATAATCATCATCATAATCGTCATCATAATCATCATCATAATCATCATCATAACCGTCATCGTAATCATCATCATAATCATCATCATAATCGTCATCATAATCATCATAATCATCATCATAATCATCATCATAATCATCATCATAATCATCATCAGAATCATCATCATAATCATGAGCAGAATCATCATCATAATCATCATCATAATAGTCATCATAATCATAGTTATAATTCATCATCATAATAATGAGCATAATCATCATGATAATCATCATCATAGTCATCATCATAATCATCATCATAGTCATCATCATAATCATCATCGTAATCATCATCATAATCATCATCATAATCATCATCATAATCATCATCATAATCATCATCAAGATCATCATCATAATCATGAGCATAATCATCATCACAATCGTCATCATAATCATCATCATAATCATCATCAGAATCATCATCATAATCGTCATCATAATCATCATCATAATCATCATCATAACCGTCATCGTAATCATCATCATAATCATCATGATAATCGTCATCATAATCATCATCATAATCATCATCATTATCATCATCAAAATCATCATCATCATCATCATCATAATCATCATCATAATCATCATCATAACCGTCATCGTTATCATCATCATAATCATCATCATAATCATCATCCTAATCGTCTTCATGGTCATCATCATAATCGTCATCATAATCATCGTCATAGTCATCATAATCGTCATCATTATAGTCATCATAGTCATCATCATGATCATCATCATAATCATCATCATAATCATCATCATGATCATCATCATAATCATCATCATAATCATCACCATAATCATGATAATAATCATCATCAAAATCATCATCATAATCATCATCATAATCGTCATCATAATCATCATCATAATCATCATCATAACCGTCATCGTAATCATCATCATAATCATCATCATAATCGTCATCATAATCATCATCATAATCATCATCATAATCATCATCAGAATCATCATCATAATCATGAGCAGAATCATCATCATAATCATCATCATAATAGTCATCATAATCGTCATCATAATCGTCATCATAATCGTCATCATAATCGTCATCATTATAGTCATCATAATCGTCGTCATAATCATCATCATAGTCATCATCATAATCGTCATCATTATAGTCATCATAATCATCATCATGATCATCATCATAATCATCATCATAATCATCATCATAATCATCATCATAATCATCATCATTATCGTCATCAAACTCATCATCATAATCATCATCATAATCATCATCATAATCATCATCATAACCGTCATCGTAATCATCATCATAATCATCATCATAATCATCATCATAGTCATCATCATAATCATCATCATAATCATCATCATAATCATCATCATAATCATCATCATAATCGTCTTCATGGTCATCATCATAATCGTCATCATAATCATCATAATAGCCATCATAATCGTCATCATTATAGTCATCATAATCATCATCATGGTCATCATCATAATCATCATCATAATCATCATCATGATCATCATAATAATCATCATCATAATCATCATCAAAATCATCATCATAATCGTCATCATAATCATCATCATAATCATCATCATAATCATCATCAAGATCATCATCATAATCATGAGCATAATCATCATCACAATCGTCATCATAATCATAATCATAATCATCATCAGAATCATCATCATAATCGTCATCATAATCATCATCATAATCATCATCATAACCGTCATCGTAATCATCATCATAATCATCATCATAATCGTCATCATAATCATCATCATAATCATCATCATTATCATCATCAAAATCATCATCATCATCATCATCATAATCATCATCATAATCATCATCATAACCGTCATCGTTATCATCATCATAATCATCATCATAATCATCATCATAATCATCATCCTAATCGTCTTCATGGTCATCATCATAATCGTCATCATAATCATTGTCATAGTCATCATAATCGTCATCATTATAGTCATCATAGTCATCATCATGATCATCATCATAATCATCATCATAATCGTCATCATAATCATCATCATAATCATCATCATAACCGTCATCGTAATCATCATCATAATCATCATCATAATCGTCATCATAATCATCATAATCATCATCATAATCATCATCATAATCATCATCATAATCATCATCAGAATCATCATCATAATCATGAGCAGAATCATCATCATAATCATCATCATAATAGTCATCATAATCGTCATCATAATCGTCATCATTATAGTCATCATAATCGTCATCATAATAATCATCATGATCATCATCATAATCATCATCATAATCATCATCATAATCATAGTTATAATTCATCATCATAATAATGAGCATAATCATCATGATAATCATCATCATAGTCATCATCATAATCATCATCATAGTCATCATCATAATCATCATCGTAATCATCATCATAATCATCATCATAATCATCATCATAATCATCATCATAATCATCATCAAGATCATCATCATAATCATGAGCATAATCATCATCACAATCGTCATCATAATCATCATCATAATCATCATCAGAATCATCATCATAATCGTCATCATAATCATCATCATAATCATCATCATAACCGTCATCGTAATCATCATCATAATCATCATGATAATCGTCATCATAATCATCATCATAATCATCATCATTATCATCATCAAAATCATCATCATCATCATCATCATAATCATCATCATAATCATCATCATAACCGTCATCGTTATCATCATCATAATCATCATCATAATCATCATCCTAATCGTCTTCATGGTCATCATCATAATCGTCATCATAATCATCGTCATAGTCATCATAATCGTCATCATTATAGTCATCATAGTCATCATCATGATCATCATCATAATCATCATCATAATCATCATCATGATCATCATCATAATCATCATCATAATCATCACCATAATCATGATAATAATCATCATCAAAATCATCATCATAATCATCATCATAATCGTCATCATAATCATCATCATAATCATCATCATAACCGTCATCGTAATCATCATCATAATCATCATCATAATCGTCATCATAATCATCATCATAATCATCATCATAATCATCATCAGAATCATCATCATAATCATGAGCAGAATCATCATCATAATCATCATCATAATAGTCATCATAATCGTCATCATAATCGTCATCATAATCGTCATCATTATAGTCATCATAATCGTCGTCATAATCATCATCATAGTCATCATCATAATCGTCATCATTATAGTCATCATAATCATCATCATGATCATCATCATAATCATCATCATAATCATCATCATAATCATCATCATAATCATCATCATTATCGTCATCAAACTCATCATCATAATCATCATCATAATCATCATCATAATCATCATCATAACCGTCATCGTAATCATCATCATAATCATCATCATAATCATCATCATAGTCATCATCATAATCATCATCATAATCATCATCATAATCATCATCATAATCATCATCATAATCGTCTTCATGGTCATCATCATAATCGTCATCATAATCATCATAATAGTCATCATAATCGTCATCATTATAGTCATCATAATCATCATCATGGTCATCATCATAATCATCATCATAATCATCATCATGATCATCATAATAATCATCATCATAATCATCATCAAAATCATCATCATAATCGTCATCATAATCATCATCATAATCATCATCATAATCATCATCATAACCGTCATCGTAATCATCATCATAATCATCATCATAATCATCATCATAATCATCATCATAATCATCATAATAATCCTCATCATAATCATCATCATTATCATCATCAAAATCATCATCATCATCATCATCATAATCATCATCATAATCATCATCATAACCGTCATCGTTATCATCATCATAATCATCATCATAATCATCATCATAATCATCATCATCATCATCATCATAATCATCATCATAATCGTCTTCATGGTCATCATCATAATCGTCATCATAATCATCATAATAGTCATCATAATCGTCATCATTATAGTCATCATAATCAACATCATGATCATCATCATAATCATCATCATAATCATCATCATAATCATCATCATAACCGTCATCGTAATCATCATCATAATCATCATCATAATCATCATCATAATCATCATCATAATCATCATCATAATCATCATCATAATCATCATCATAATCATCATCAAAATCATCATCAGAATCATGGGCATAATCATCATCATAATCGTCATCATAATCATCATCATAGTCATCATCATAATAGTCATCATAATCATCATCATAATCGTCATCATTATAGTCATCATAATCGTCATCATAATCATCATCATGATCATCATCATAATCATCATCAAAATCATCATCATGATCATCATCATAATCATCATCATAATCATCATCATAATCATCATCAAAATCATCATCATAATCATGAGCATAATCATCATCATGATCGTCATCATAATCATCATCATAATCATCATCATAATCATCATCAAAATCATCATCATAATCATGAGCATAATCATCATCATAATCGTCATCATAATCATCATCATCGTCATCATCATAATCATCATCATAACCGTCATCGTAATCATCATCATAATCATCATCATAATCATCATCATAATCATCATCATAATCATCATCATAATCATCATCATAATCATCATCATAATCATCATCAAAATCATAATCATAATCATGGGCATAATCATCATCATAATCGTCATCATAATCATCATCATAGTCATCATCATAATAGTCATCATAATCATCATCATAATCGTCATCATTATAGTCATCATAATCGTCATCATAATCATCATCATGATCATCATCATAATCATCATCAAAATCATCATCATGATCATCATCATAATCATCATCATAATCATCATCATAATCATCATCAAAATCATCATCATAATCATGAGCATAATCATCATCATGATCGTCATCATAATCATCATCATAATCATCATCATAATCATCATCAAAATCATCATCATAATCATGAGCATAATCATCATCATAATCGTCATCATAATCATCATCATAGTCATCATCATAATAGTCATCATAATCGTCATCATTATAGTCATCATAATCATCATCAGAATCATCATCATAATCATCATCATAATCATCATCATAATCAACATCATAATCATCATCATAATCATCATCATAATCATCATCATAATCATCATCATAACCGTCATTGTAATCGTCATAGTAATCATCATCATAATCATCATCATAATCATCATCATAATCATCATCATAATCATAGTTATAATTCATCATCATAATCATGAGCATAATCATCATGATAAGAATCATCATAATCATCATCACAATCGTCATCATAATCATCATCATAGTCATCATCATAATAGTCATCATAATCGTCATCATTATAGTCATCATAATCGTCATCATAATCATCATCATAATCATCATCATAATCATCATCATAATCATCATCATAACCGTCATCGTAATCATCATCATAATCATCTTCATAATCATCATCGTAATCATCATCATAATCATCATCATAATCATCATCATAATCATCATCATAATCATCATCATAATCATCATCATAATCATCATCATAATCATGAGCATAATCATCATCATAATCATCATCATAATCATCATCATAATCATCATCATAGTCATCATCATAATCATCATCGTAATCATCATCATAATCATCATCATAATCATCATCATAATCATCATCATAATCACCATCAAGATCATCATCATAATCATGAGCATAATCATCATCACAATCGTCATCATAATCATCATCATAATCATCATCAGAATCATCATCATAATCGTCATCATAATCATCATCATAATCATCATCATAACCGTCATCGTAATCATCATCATAATCATCATGATAATCGTCATC
Organism: Coelioxys conoideus; assembly: GCA_947623535.1. Classification (NCBI taxonomy): domain Eukaryota; kingdom Metazoa; phylum Arthropoda; class Insecta; order Hymenoptera; family Megachilidae; genus Coelioxys; species Coelioxys conoideus. Next base: position 2,898,393 of record CANQJN010000008.1, read on the forward strand.
ATAATCATCATCATAATCATCATCATTATCATCATCAAAATCATCATCATCATCATCATCATAATCATCATCATAATCATCATCATAACCGTCATCGTTATCATCATCATAATCATCATCATAATCATCATCCTAATCGTCATCGTTATCATCATCATAATCATCATCATAATCATCATCCTAATCGTCTTCATGGTCATCATCATAATCGTCATCATAATCATCGTCATAGTCATCATAATCGTCATCATTATAGTCATCATAGTCATCATCATGATCATCATCATAATCATCATCATAATCATCATCATGATCATCATCATAATCATCATCATAATCATCACCATAATCATGATAATAATCATCATCAAAATCATCATCATAATCATCATCATAATCGTCATCATAATCATCATCATAATCATCATCATAACCGTCATCGTAATCATCATCATAATCATCATCATAATCGTCATCATAATCATCATCACAATCATCATCATAATCATCATCATAATCATCATCATAATCATCATCAGAATCATCATCATAATCATGAGCAGAATCATCATCATAATCATCATCATAATAGTCATGATAATCGTCATCATAATCGTCATAATAATCGTCATCATTATAGTCATCATAATCGTCGTCATAAACATCATCATAGTCATCATCATAATCGTCATCATTATAGTCATCATAATCATCATCATGATCATCATCATAATCATCATCATAATCATCATCATAATCATCATCATAATCATCATCATTATCGTCATCAAACTCATCATCATAATCATCATCATAATCATCATCATAATCATCATCATAACCGTCATCGTAATCATCATCATAATCATCATCATAATCATCATCAGAATCATCATCATAATCATGAGCAGAATCATCATCATAATCATCATCATAATAGTCATGATAATCGTCATCATAATCGTCATAATAATCGTTCATCATTATAGTCATCATAATCGTCGTCATAATCATCATCATAGTCATCATCATAATCGTCATCATTATAGTCATCATAATCATCATCATGATCATCATCATAATCATCATCATAATCATCATCATAATCATCATCATAATCATCATCATTATCGTCATCAAACTCATCATCATAATCATCATCATAATCATCATCATAATCATCATCATAACCGTCATCGTAATCATCATCATAATCATCATCATAATCATCATCATAGTCATCATCATAATAATCATCATAATCATCATCATAATCATCATCATAATCATCATCATAATCATCATCATAGTCATCATCATAATCATCATCGTAATCATCATCATAATCATCATCATAATCATCATCATAATCATCATCATAATCATCATCAAGATCATCATCATAATCATGAGCATAATCATCATCACAATCGTCATCATAATCATCATCATAATCATCATCAGAATCATCATCATAATCGTCATCATTATCATCATCATAATCATCATCATAACCGTCATCGTAATCATCATCATAATCATCATCATAATCGTCATCATAATCATCATCATAATCATCATCATTATCATCATCAAAATCATCATCATCATCATCATCATAATCATCATCATAATCATCATCATAACCGTCATCGTTATCATCATCATAATCATCATCATAATCATCATCATAATCATCATCCTAATCGTCTTCATGGTCATCATCATAATCGTCATCATAATCATCGTCATAGTCATCATAATCGTCATCATTATAGTCATCATAGTCATCATCATGATCATCATCATAATCATCATCATAATCATCATCATGATCATCATCATAATCATCATCATAATCATCACCATAATCATGATAATAATCATCATCAAAATCATCATCATAATCATCATCATAATCGTCATCATAATCATCATCATAATCATCATCATAACCGTCATCGTAATCATCATCATAATCATCATCATAATTGTCATCATAATCATCATCATAATCATCATCATAATCATCATCATAATCATCATCATAATCATCATCAGAATCATCATCATAATCATGAGCAGAATCATCATCATAATCATCATCATAATAGTCATGATAATCGTCATCATAATCGTCATAATAATCGTCATCACTATAGTCATCATAATCGTCGTCATAATCATCATCATAGTCATCATCATAATCGTCATCATTATAGTCATCATAATCATCATCATGATCATCATCATAATCATCATCATAATCATCATCATAATCATCATCATAATCATCATCATTATCGTCATCAAACTCATCATCATAATCATCATCATAATCATCATCATAATCATCATCATAATCATCATCATAATCATCATCAAAATCATCATCATAATCATGAGCATAATCATCATCATGATCGTCATCATAATCATCATCATAATCATCATCATAATCATCATCAAAATCATCATCATAATCATGAGCATAATCATCATCATAATCGTCATCATAATCATCATCATAGTCATCATCATAATAGTCATCATAATCGTCATCATTATAGTCATCATAATCATCATCATGGTCATCATCATAATCATCATCATAATCATCATCATGATCATCATAATAATCATCATCATAATCATCATCAAAATCATCATCATAATCGTCATCATAATCATCATCATAATCATCATCATAATCATCATCATAACCGTCATCGTAATCATCATCATAATCATCATCATAATCATCATCATAATCATCATCATAATCATCATCAAGATCATCATCATAATCATGAGCATAATCATCATCACAATCGTCATCATAATCATCATCATAATCATCATCAGAATCATCATCATAATCCTCATCATAATCATCATCATAATCATCATCATAACCGTCATCATAATCATCACCATAATCATGATAATAATCATCATCAAAATCATCATCATAATCATCATCATAATCGTCATCATAATCATCATCATAATCATCATCATAACCGTCATCGTAATCATCATCATAATCATCATCATAATCGTCATCATTATAGTCATCATAATCGTCATCATAATCATCATCATTATAGTCATCATAATCGTCATCATAATCATCATCGTAATCATCATCATAATCATCATCATAATCATCATCATAATCATCATCATAATCATCGTTATAATTCATCATCATAATCATGAGCATCATCATCATGATAATCATCATCATAACCGTCATCGTAATCATCATCAGAATCAGCATCGTAATCGTCATCATAATCATCATCATAATCATCATCATAATCATCATCATAATCATCATCATAATCATCATCATAATCATCATCATAATCATCATCATAATCATCATCATAATCATCATCATAATCATCATCATAATCATCATCATAATCATCATCATAATCATCATCATAACCGTCATCATAATCATCATCAAGATCATCATCATAATCATGAGCATAATCATCATCACAATCGTCATCATAATCATCATCATAATCATCATCATAATCATCATCATAATCATCATCAAAATCATCATCATAATCATGGGCATAATCATCATCACAATCGTCATCATAATCATCATCATAATCATCATCAGAATCATCATCATATTCGTCATCATAATCATCATCATAATCATCATCATAACCGTCATCGTAATCATCATCATAATCATCATCATAATCGTCATCATAATCATCATCATAATCATCATCATTATCATCATCAAAATCATCATCATCATCATCATCATAATCATCATCATAATCATCATCATAACCGTCATCGTTATCATCATCATAATCATCATCATAATCATCATCATAATCATCATCCTAATCGTCTTCATGGTCATCATCATAATCGTCATCATAATCATCGTCATAGTCATCATCATGATCATCATCATAATCATCATCATAATCATCATCATGATCATCATCATAATCATCATCATAATCATCACCATAATCATGATAATAATCATCATCAAAATCATCATCATAATCATCATCATAATCGTCATCATAATCATCATCATAATCATCATCATAACCGTCATCGTAATCATCATCATAATCATCATCATAATCGTCATCATAATCATCATCATAATCATCATCATAATCATCATCATAATCATCATCATAATCATCATCAGAATCATCATCATAATCATGAGCAGAATCATCATCATAATCGTCATCATAATCATCATCATAATAGTCATCATAATCGTCATCATAATCGTCATCATTATAGTCATCATAATCGTCGTCATAATCATCATCATAGTCATCATCATAATAGTCATCATAATCGTCATCATTATAGTCATCATAATCATCATCATGATCATCATCATAATCATCATCATAATCATCATCATAATCATCATCATAATCATCATCATTATCGTCATCAAACTCATCATCATAATCATCATCATAATCATCATCATAATCATCATCAGAATCATCATCATATTCGTCATCATAATCATCATCATAATCATCATCATAACCGTCAACGTAATCATCATCATAATCATCATCATAATCGTCATCATAATCATCATCATAATCATCATCATTATCATCATCAAAATCATCATCATCATCATCATCATAATCATCATCATAATCATCATCATAACCGTCATCGTTATCATCATCATAATCATCATCATAATCATCATCATAATCATCATCCTAATCGTCTTCATAATCATCATCATAATCATCATCATAATCATCATCATAATCATCATCATAATCATCATCATAATCATCATCATAATCATCATCATAATCATCATCATAACCGTCATCATAATCATCATCAAGATCATCATCATAATCATGAGCATAATCATCATCACAATCGTCATCATAATCATCATCATAATCATCATCATAATCATCATCATAATCATCATCAAAATCATCATCATAATCATGGGCATAATCATCATCACAATCGTCATCATAATCATCATCATAATCATCATCAGAATCATCATCATATTCGTCATCATAATCATCATCATAATCATCATCATAACCGTCATCGTAATCATCATCATAATCATCATCATAATCGTCATCATAATCATCATCATAATCATCATCATTATCATCATCAAAATCATCATCATCATCATCATCATAATCATCATCATAATCATCATCATAACCGTCATCGTTATCATCATCATAATCATCATCATAATCATCATCATAATCATCATCCTAATCGTCTTCATGGTCATCATCATAATCGTCATCATAATCATCGTCATAGTCATCATCATGATCATCATCATAATCATCATCATAATCATCATCATGATCATCATCATAATCATCATCATAATCATCACCATAATCATGATAATAATCATCATCAAAATCATCATCATAATCATCATCATAATCGTCATCATAATCATCATCATAATCATCATCATAACCGTCATCGTAATCATCATCATAATCATCATCATAATCGTCATCATAATCATCATCATAATCATCATCATAATCATCATCATAATCATCATCATAATCATCATCAGAATCATCATCATAATCATGAGCAGAATCATCATCATAATCGTCATCATAATCATCATCATAATAGTCATCATAATCGTCATCATAATCGTCATCATTATAGTCATCATAATCGTCGTCATAATCATCATCATAGTCATCATCATAATAGTCATCATAATCGTCATCATTATAGTCATCATAATCATCATCATGATCATCATCATAATCATCATCATAATCATCATCATAATCATCATCATAATCATCATCATTATCGTCATCAAACTCATCATCATAATCATCATCATAATCATCATCATAATCATCATCATAACCGTCATCGTAATCATCATCATAATCATCATCATAATCATCATCATAGTCATCATCATAATCATCATCATAATCATCATCATAATCATCATCATAATCGTCTTCATGGTCATCATCATAATCGTCATCATAATCATCATAATAGTCATCATAATCGTCATCATTATAGTCATCATAATCATCATCATGGTCATCATCATAATCATCATCATAATCATCATCATGATCATCATCATAATCATCATCATAATCATCATCAAAATCATCATCATAATCGTCATCATAATCATCATCATAATCATCATCATAATCATCATCATAACCGTCATCGTAATCATCATCATAATCATCATCATAATCATCATCATAATCATCATCATAATCATCATCAAGATCATCATCATAATCATGAGCATAATCATCATCACAATCGTCATCATAATCATCATCATAATCATCATCAGAATCATCATCATAATCGTCATCATAATCATCATCATAATCATCATCATAACCGTCATCGTAATCATCATCATAATCATCATCATAATCGTCATCATAATCATCATCATAGTCATCATCATAATAGTCATCATAGTCGTCATCATAATCGTCATCATTATAGTCATCATAATCGTCATCATAATCATCAGCATAGTCATCATCATAATAGTCATCATAATCGTCATCATTATAGTCATCATAATCGTCATCATAATCATCATCATGATCATCATCATAATCATCATCATAATCATCATCATAACCGTCATCGTAATCATCATCATAATCATCATCATAATCATCATCATAATCATCATCATAATCATCATCATAATCATCATCATAATCATCATCATAATCATCATCATAATCATCATCATAATCATCATCATAATCATCATCATAACCGTCATCGTAATCATCATCATAATCATCTTCATAATCATCATCACAATCGTCATCATAATCATCATCAGAATCATCATCATAATCGTCATCATAATCATCATCATAATCATCATCATAATCATCATCATAATCATCATCAAAATCATCATCATAATCGTCATCATAATCATCATCATAATCATCATCATAATCATCATCATAACCGTCATCGTAATCATCATCATAATCATCATCATAATCATCATCATAATCATCATCATAATCATCATCAAGATCATCATCATAATCATGAGCATAATCATCATCACAATCGTCATCATAATCATCATCATAATCATCATCAGAATCATCATCATAATCGTCATCATAATCATCATCATAATCATCATCATAACCGTCATCGTAATCATCATCATAATCATCATCATAATCGTCATCATAATCATCATCATAGTCATCATCATAATAGTCATCATAATCGTCATCATAATCGTCATCATTATAGTCATCATAATCGTCATCATAATCATCAGCATAGTCATCATCATAATAGTCATCATAATCGTCATCATTATAGTCATCATAATCGTCATCATAATCATCATCATGATCATCATCATAATCATCATCATAATCATCATCATAACCGTCATCGTAATCATCATCATAATCATCATCATAATCATCATCATAATCATCATCATAATCATCATCATAATCATCATCATAATCATCATCATAATCATCATCATAATCATCATCATAATCATCATCATAATCATCATCATAATCATCATCATAACCGTCATCGTAATCATCATCATAATCATCTTCATAATCATCATCACAATCGTCATCATAATCATCATCATAATCATCATCAGAATCATCATCATAATCGTCATCATAATCATCATCATAATCATCATCATAATCATCATCATAATCATCATCATAATCATCATCATAATCATCATCATAATCATCATCATAACCGTCATCGTAATCATCATCATAATCATCTTCATAATCATCATCGTAATCATCATCATAATCATCATCATAATCATCATCATAATCATCATCATAATCATCATCATAATCATCATCATAATCATGAGCATAATCATCATCATAATCATCATCATAATCATGAGCATAATCATCATCATAATCATCATCATAATCATCATCAAAATCATCATCATAATCATCATCATAATCATCATCATAATCATCATCATTATCGTCATCAAACTCATCATCATAATCATCATCATAATCATCATCATAATCATCATCATAATCATCATCCTAATCATCATCATAATCATCATCATAACCGTCATCATTATGGTCATCATAATCATCATCATAATCATCATCATAATCATCATCATAATCATCATCAGAATCATCATCATAATCATGAGCAGAATCATCATCATAATCGTCATCATAATCATCATCATAATAGTCATCATAATCGTCATCATAATCGTCATCATTATAGTCATCATAATCGTCGTCATAATCATCATCATAGTCATCATCATAATAGTCATCATAATCGTCATCATTATAGTCATCATAATCATCATCATGATCATCATCATAATCATCATCATAATCATCATCATAATCATCATCATAATCATCATCATAGTCATCATCATAATCATCATCATAATCATCATCATAATCATCATCATAATCGTCTTCATGGTCATCATCATAATCGTCATCATAATCATCATAATAGTCATCATAATCGTCATCATTATAGTCATCATAATCATCATCATGGTCATCATCATAATCATCATCATAATCATCATCATGATCATCATCATAATCATCATCATAATCATCATCAAAATCATCATCATAATCGTCATCATAATCATCATCCTAATCATCATCATAATCATCATCATAACCGTCATCGTAATCATCATCATAATCATCATCATAATCATCATCATAATCATCATCATAATCATCATCATAATCATCATCAAGATCATCATCATAATCATGAGCATAATCATCATCACAATCGTCATCATAATCATCATCATAATCATCATCAGAATCATCATCATAATCGTCATCATAATCATCATCATAATCATCATCATAATCATCATCATAACCGTCATCGTAATCATCATCATAATCATCATCATAATCGTCATCATAATCATCATCATAGTCATCATCATAATAGTCATCATAATCGTCATCATAATCGTCATCATTATAGTCATCATAATCGTCATCATAATCATCAGCATAGTCATCATCATAATAGTCATCATAATCGTCATCATTATAGTCATCATAATCATCATCATGATCATCATCATGATCATCATCATAATCATCATCATAATCCTCATCATAATCATCATCATTATCATCATCAAAATCATCATCATCATCATCATCGTAATCATCATCATAATCATCATCATAACCGTCATCGTTATCATCATCATAATCATCATCATAATCATCATCACAATCGTCATCATAATCATCATCATAATCATCATCAGAATCATCATCATAATCGTCATCATAATCATCATCATAATCATCATCATAACCGTCATCGTAATCATCATCATAATCATCATCATAATCGTCATCATAATCATCATCATAGTCATCATCATAATAGTCATCATAATCGTCATCATAATCGTCATCATTATAGTCATCATAATCGTCATCATAATCATCAGCATAGTCATCATCATAATAGTCATCATAATCGTCATCATTATAGTCATCATAATCATCATCATGATCATCATCATAATCATCATCATAATCATCATCATAATCCTCATCATAATCATCATCATTATCATCATCAAAATCATCATCATCATCATCATCGTAATCATCATCATAATCATCATCATAACCGTCATCGTTATCATCATCATAATCATCATCATAATCATCATCAAAATCATCATCATAATCGTCATCATAATCATCATCATAATCATCATCATAATCATCATCATAACCGTCATCGTTATCATCATCATAATCATCATCATAATCATCATCAAAATCATCATCATAATCGTCATCATAATCATCATCATAATCATCATCATAATCATCATCATAACCGTCATCATAATCATCATCATAATCATCATCATAATCATCATCAAGATCATCATCATAATCATGAGCATAATCATCATCACAATCGTCATCATAATCATCATCATAATCATCATCAGAATCATCATCATAATCGTCATCATAATCATCATCATAATCATCATCATAACCGTCATCGTAATCATCATCATAATCATCATCATAATCGTCATCATAATCATCATCATTATAGTCATCATAATCGTCATCATAATCATCAGCATAGTCATCATCATAATAGTCATCATAATCGTCATCATTATAGTCATCATAATCATCATCATGATCGTCATCATGATCATCATCATAATCATCATCATAATCCTCATCATAATCATCATCATTATCATCATCAAAATCATCATCATCATCATCATCGTAATCATCATCATAATCATCATCATAACCGTCATCGTTATCATCATCATAATCATCATCATAATCATCATCATAATCATCATCAAAATCATCATCATAATCGTCATCATAATCATCATCATAATCATCATCATAGTCATCATCATAATCATCATCATAATCATCATCATAATCATCATCATAATCATCATCGTAATCGTCTTCATGGTCATCATCATAATCGTCATCATAATCATCATAATAGTCATCATAATCGACATCATTATAGTCATCATAATCAACATCATGATCATCATCATAATCATCATCAAAATCATCATCATAATCATGAGCATAATCATCATCATAATCGTCATCATAATCATCATCATAGTCATCATCATAATAGTCATCATAATCGTCATCGTAATCATCATCATAATCATCATCATAACCGTCATCGTTATCATCATCATAATCATCATCATAATCATCATCATAATCATCATCAAAATCATCATCATAATCGTCATCATAATCATCATCATAATCATCATCATAGTCATCATCATAATCATCATCATAATCATCATCATAATCATCATCATAATCATCATCATAATCGTCTTCATGGTCATCATCATAATCGTCATCATAATCATCATAATAGTCATCATAATCGACATCATTATAGTCATCATAATCAACATCATGATCATCATCATAATCATCATCAAAATCATCATCATAATCATGAGCATAATCATCATCATAATCGTCATCATAATCATCATCATAGTCATCATCATAATAGTCATCATAATCGTCATCATTATAGTCATCATAATCATCATCAGAATCATCATCATGACCGTCATCGTTATCATCATCATAATCATCATCATAATCATCATCATAATCATCATCCTAATCGTCTTCATGGTCATCATAATAATCGTCATCATAATCATCGTCATAGTCATCATAATCGTCATCATTATAGTCATCATAGTCATCATCATGATCATCATCATAATCATCATCCTAATCATCATCATAATCATCATCATAACCGTCATCGTAATCATCATCATAATCATCATCATAATCATCATCATAATCATCATCATAATCATCATCATAATCATCATCAAGATCATCATCATAATCATGAGCATAATCATCATCACAATCGTCATCATAATCATCATCATAATCATCATCAGAATCATCATCATAATCGTCATCATAATCATCATCATAATCATCATCATAATCATCATCATAACCGTCATCGTAATCATCATCATAATCATCATCATAATCGTCATCATAATCATCATCATAGTCATCATCATAATAGTCATCATAATCGTCATCATAATCGTCATCATTATAGTCATCATAATCGTCATCATAATCATCAGCATAGTCATCATCATAATAGTCATCATAATCGTCATCATTATAGTCATCATAATCATCATCATGATCATCATCATGATCATCATCATAATCATCATCATAATCCTCATCATAATCATCATCATTATCATCATCAAAATCATCATCATCATCATCATCGTAATCATCATCATAATCATCATCATAACCGTCATCGTTATCATCATCATAATCATCATCATAATCATCATCACAATCGTCATCATAATCATCATCATAATCATCATCAGAATCATCATCATAATCGTCATCATAATCATCATCATAATCATCATCATAACCGTCATCGTAATCATCATCATAATCATCATCATAATCGTCATCATAATCATCATCATAGTCATCATCATAATAGTCATCATAATCGTCATCATAATCGTCATCACTATAGTCATCATAATCGTCATCATAATCATCAGCATAGTCATCATCATAATAGTCATCATAATCGTCATCATTATAGTCATCATAATCATCATCATGATCATCATCATAATCATCATCATAATCATCATCATAATCCTCATCATAATCATCATCATTATCATCATCAAAATCATCATCATCATTATCATCGTAATCATCATCATAATCATCATCATAACCGTCATCGTTATCATCATCATAATCATCATCATAATCATCATCAAAATCATCATCATAATCGTCATCATAATCATCATCATAATCATCATCATAATCATCATCATAACCGTCATCGTTATCATCATCATAATCATCATCATAATCATCATCAAAATCATCATCATAATCGTCATCATAATCATCATCATAATCATCATCATAATCATCATCATAACCGTCATCATAATCATCATCATAATCATCATCATAATCATCATCAAGATCATCATCATAATCATGAGCATAATCATCATCACAATCGTCATCATAATCATCATCATAATCATCATCAGAATCATCATCATAATCGTCATCATAATCATCATCATAATCATCATCATAACCGTCATCGTAATCATCATCATAATCATCATCATAATCGTCATCATAATCATCATCATAGTCATCATCATAATAGTCATCATAATCGTCATCATAATCGTCATCATTATAGTCATCATAATCGTCATCATAATCATCAGCATAGTCATCATCATAATAGTCATCATAATCGTCATCATTATAGTCATCATAATCATCATCATGATCATCATCATGATCATCATCATAATCATCATCATAATCCTCATCATAATCATCATCATTATCATCATCAAAATCATCATCATCATCATCATCGTAATCATCATCATAATCATCATCATAACCGTCATCGTTATCATCATCATAATCATCATCATAATCATCATCATAATCATCATCAAAATCATCATCATAATCGTCATCATAATCATCATCATAATCATCATCATAGTCATCATCATAATCATCATCATAATCATCATCATAATCATCATCATAATCATCATCATAATCGTCTTCATGGTCATCATCATAATCGTCATCATAATCATCATAATAGTCATCATAATCGACATCATTATAGTCATCATAATCAACATCATGATCATCATCATAATCATCATCAAAATCATCATCATAATCATGAGCATAATCATCATCATAATCGTCATCATAATCATCATCATAGTCATCATCATAATAGTCATCATAATCGTCATCATTATAGTCATCATAATCATCATCAGAATCATCATCATGACCGTCATCGTTATCATCATCATAATCATCATCATAATCATCATCATAATCATCATCCTAATCGTCTTCATGGTCATCATCATAATCGTCATCATAATCATCGTCATAGTCATCATAATCGTCATCATTATAGTCATCATAGTCATCATCATGATCATCATCATAATCATCATCATAATCATCATCATGATCATCATCATAATCATCATCATAATCATCACCATAATCATGATAATAATCATCATCAAAATCATCATCATAATCATCATCATAATCGTCATAATAATCATCATCATAATCATCATCATAATCGTCATCATAATCATCATCATAATCATCATCATAATCATCATCATAATCATCATCATAATCATCATCAGAATCATCATCATAATCATGAGCAGAATCATCATCATAATCGTCATCATAATCATCATCATAATAGTCATCATAATCGTCATCATAATCGTCATCATTATAGTCATCATAATCGTCGTCATAATCATCATCATAGTCATCATCATAATAGTCATCATAATCGTCATCATTATAGTCATCATAATCATCATCATGATCATCATCATAATCATCATCATAATCATCATCATAATCATCATCATAATCATCATCATTATCGTCATCAAACTCATCATCATAATCATCATCATAATCATCATCATAATCATCATCATAACCGTCATCGTAATCATCATCATAATCATCATCATAATCATCATCATAATCATCATCATAGTCATCATCATAATCATCATCATAATCATCATCATAATCATCATCATAATCGTCTTCATGGTCATCATCATAATCGTCATCATAATCATCATAATAGTCATCATAATCGTCATCATTATAGTCATCATAATCATCATCATGGTCATCATCATAATCATCATCATAATCATCATCATGATCGTCATCATAATCATCATCATAATCATCATCAAAATCATCATCATAATCGTCATCATAATCATCATCCTAATCATCATCATAATCATCATCATAACCGTCATCGTAATCATCATCATAATCATCATCATAATCATCATCATAATCATCATCATAATCATCATCATAATCATCATCAAGATCATCATCATAATCATGAGCATAATCATCATCACAATCGTCATCATAATCATCATCATAATCATCATCAGAATCATCATCATAATCGTCATCATAATCATCATCATAATCATCATCAGAATCATCATCATAATCGTCATCATAATCATCATCATAATCATCATCATAATCATCATCATAACCGTCATCGTAATCATCATCATAATCATCATCATAATCGTCATCATAATCATCATCATAGTCATCATCATAATAGTCATCATAATCGTCATCATAATCGTCATCATTATAGTCATCATAATCGTCATCATAATCATCAGCATAGTCATCATCATAATAGTCATCATAATCGTCATCATTATAGTCATCATAATCATCATCATGATCATCATCATGATCATCATCATAATCATCATCATAATCCTCATCATAATCATCATCATTATCATCATCAAAATCATCATCATCATCATCATCGTAATCATCATCATAATCATCATCATAACCGTCATCGTTATCATCATCATAATCATCATCATAATCATCATCACAATCGTCATCATAATCATCATCATAATCATCATCAGAATCATCATCATAATCGTCATCATAATCATCATCATAATCATCATCATAACCGTCATCGTAATCATCATCATAATCATCATCATAATCGTCATCATAATCATCATCATAGTCATCATCATAATAGTCATCATAATCGTCATCATAATCGTCATCATTATAGTCATCATAATCGTCATCATAATCATCAGCATAGTCATCATCATAATAGTCATCATAATCGTCATCATTATAGTCATCATAATCATCATCATCATCATCATCATAATCATCATCATAATCATCATCATAATCCTCATCATAATCATCATCATTATCATCATCAAAATCATCATCATCATCATCATCGTAATCATCATCATAATCATCATCATAACCGTCATCGTTATCATCATCATAATCATCATCATAATCATCATCAAAATCATCATCATAATCGTCATCATAATCATCATCATAATCATCATCATAATCATCATCATAACCGTCATCGTTATCATCATCATAATCATCATCATAATCATCATCAAAATCATGATCATAATCGTCATCATAATCATCATCATAATCATCATCATAATCATCATCATAACCGTCATCATAATCATCATCATAATCATCATCATGATCATCATCATAATCATCATCATAATCATCACCATAATCATGATAATAATCATCATCAAAATCATCATCATAATCATCATCATAATCGTCATCATAATCATCATCATAATCATCATCATAACCGTCATCGTAATCATCATCATAATCATCATCATAATCGTCATCATAATCATCATCATAATCATCATCATAATCATCATCATAATCATCATCATAATCATCATCAGAATCATCATCATAATCATGAGCAGAATCATCATCATAATCTTCATCATAATCATCATCATAATAGTCATCATAATCGTCATCATAATCGTCATCATTATAGTCATCATAATCGTCGTCATAATCATCATCATAGTCATCATCATAATAGTCATCATAATCGTCATCATTATAGTCATCATAATCATCATCATGATCATCATCATAATCATCATCATAATCATCATCATAATCATCATCATAATCATCATCATTATCGTCATCAAACTCATCATCATAATCATCATCATAATCATCATCATAATCATCATCATAACCGTCATCGTAATCATCATCATAATCATCATCATAATCATCATCATAGTCATCATCATAATCATCATCATAATCATCATCATAATCATCATCATAATCGTCTTCATGGTCATCATCATAATCGTCATCATAATCATCATAATAGTCATCATAATCGTCATCATTATAGTCATCATAATCATCATCATGGTCATCATCATAATCATCATCATAATCATCATCATGATCATCATCATAATCATCATCATAATCATCATCAAAATCATCATCATAATCGTCATCATAATCATCATCATAATCATCATCATAATCATCATCATAACCGACATCGTAATCATCATCATAATCATCATCATAATCATCATCATAATCATCATCATAATCATCATCAAGATCATCATCATAATCATGAGCATAATCATCATCACAATCGTCATCATAATCATCATCATAATCATCATCAGAATCATCATCATAATCGTCATCATAATCATCATCATAATCATCATCATAACCGTCATCGTAATCATCATCATAATCATCATCATAATCGTCATCATAATCATCATCATAGTCATCATCATAATAGTCATCATAGTCGTCATCATAATCGTCATCATTATAGTCATCATAATCGTCATCATAATCATCAGCATAGTCATCATCATAATAGTCATCATAATCGTCATCATTATAGTCATCATAATCGTCATCATAATCATCATCATGATCATCATCATAATCATCATCATAATCATCATCATAACCGTCATCGTAATCATCATCATAATCATCATCATAATCATCATCATAATCATCATCATAATCATCATCATAATCATCATCATAATCATCATCATAATCATCATCATAATCATCATCATAATCATCATCATAATCATCATCATAACCGTCATCGTAACCATCATCATAATCATCTTCATAATCATCATCACAATCGTCATCATAATCATCATCATAATCATCATCAGAATCATCATCATAATCGTCATCATAATCATCATCATAATCATCATCATAATCATCATCATAATCATCATCAAAATCATCATCATAATCGTCATCATAATCATCATCATAATCATCATCATAATCATCATCATAACCGTCATCGTAATCATCATCATAATCATCATCATAATCATCATCATAATCATCATCATAATCATCATCAAGATCATCATCATAATCATGAGCATAATCATCATCACAATCGTCATCATAATCATCATCATAATCATCATCAGAATCATCATCATAATCGTCATCATAATCATCATCATAATCATCATCATAACCGTCATCGTAATCATCATCATAATCATCATCATAATCGTCATCATAATCATCATCATAGTCATCATCATAATAGTCATCATAATCGTCATCATAATCGTCATCATTATAGTCATCATAATCGGCATCATAATCGTCATCATTATAGTCATCACAATCGTCATCATAATCATCATCATAATCATCATCAGAATCATCATCAGAATCGTCATCATAATCATCATCATAATCATCATCATAATCATCATCATAATCATCATCAAAATCATCATCATAATCGTCATCATAATCATCATCATAATCATCATCATAATCATCATCATAACCGTCATCGTAATCATCATCATAATCATCATCATAATCATCATCATAATCATCATCATAATCATCATCAAGATCATCATCATAATCATGAGCATAATCATCATCACAATCGTCATCATAATCATCATCATAATCATCATCAGAATCATCATCATAATCGTCATCATAATCATCATCATAATCATCATCATAACCGTCATCGTAATCATCATCATAATCATCATCATAATCGTCATCATAATCATCATCATAGTCATCATCATAATAGTCATCATAATCGTCATCATAATCGTCATCATTATAGTCATCATAATCGTCATCATAATCATCAGCATAGTCATCATCATAATAGTCATCATAATCGTCATCATTATAGTCATCATAATCGTCATCATAATCATCATCATGATCATCATCATAATCATCATCATAATCATCATCATAACCGTCATCGTAATCATCATCATAATCATCATCATAATCATCATCATAATCATCATCATAATCATCATCATAATCATCATCATAATCATCATCATAATCATCATCATAATCATCATCATAATCATCATCATAATCATCATCATAACCGTCATCGTAATCATCATCATAATCATCTTCATAATCATCATCACAATCGTCATCATAATCATCATCATAATCATCATCAGAATCATCATCATAATCGTCATCATAATCATCATCATAATCATCATCATAATCATCATCATAATCATCATCATAATCATCATCATAATCATCATCATAATCATCATCATAACCGTCATCGTAATCATCATCATAATCATCTTCATAATCATCATCGTAATCATCATCATAATCATCATCATAATCATCATCATAATCATCATCATAATCATCATCATAATCATGAGCATAATCATCATCATAATCATCATCATAATCATGAGCATAATCATCATCATAATCATCATCATAATCATCATCAAAATCATCATCATAATCATGAGCATAATCATCATCATAATAGTCATCATAATCATCATCATAATCGTCATCATTATAGTCATCATAATCGTCATCATAATCATCATCATAGTCATCATCATAATAGTCATCATAATCGTCATCATTATAGTCATCATAATCATCAGCAAGATCATCATCATAATCATCATCAAAATCATCATCAAAATCATCATCATAATCGTCATCATAATCATCATCATAATCATCATCATAATCATCATCATAACCGTCATCGTAATCATCATCATAATCATCATCATAATCATCATCATAATCATCATCATAATCATCATCAAGATCATCATCATAATCATGAGCATAATCATCATCACAATCGTCATCATAATCATCATCATAATCATCATCAGAATCATCATCATAATCGTCATCATAATCATCATCATAATCATCATCATAACCGTCATCGTAATCATCATCATAATCATCATCATAATCGTCATCATAATCATCATCATAGTCATCATCATAATAGTCATCATAATCGTCATCATAATCGTCATCATTATAGTCATCATAATCGTCATCATAATCATCAGCATAGTCATCATCATAATAGTCATCATAATCGTCATCATTATAGTCATCATAATCGTCATCATAATCATCATCACGATCATCATCATAATCATCATCATAATCATCATCATAACCGTCATCGTAATCATCATCATAATCATCATCATAATCATCATCATAATCATCATCATAATCATCATCATAATCATCATCATAATCATCATCATAATCATCATCATAATCATCATCATAATCATCATCATAATCATCATCATAACCGTCATCGTAATCATCATCATAATCATCTTCATAATCATCATCACAATCGTCATCATAATCATCATCATAATCATCATCAGAATCATCATCATAATCGTCATCATAATCATCATCATAATCATCATCATAATCATCATCATAATCATCATCATAATCATCATCATAATCATCATCATAATCATCATCATAACCGTCATCGTAATCATCATCATAATCATCTTCATAATCATCATCGTAATCATCATCATAATCATCATCATAATCATCATCATAATCATCATCATAATCATCATCATAATCATGAGCATAATCATCATCATAATCATCATCATAATCATGAGCATAATCATCATCATAATCATCATCATAATCATCATCAAAATCATCATCATAATCATGAGCATAATCATCATCATAATAGTCATCATAATCATCATCATAATCGTCATCATTATAGTCATCATAATCGTCATCATAATCATCATCATAGTCATCATCATAATAGTCATCATAATCGTCATCATTATAGTCATCATAATCATCAGCAAGATCATCATCATAATCATCATCAAAATCATCATCATAATCGTCATCATAATCATCATCATAATCATCATCATAATCATCATCATAGCCGTCATCGTAATCATCATCATAATCATCATCATAATCATCATCATAATCATGAGCATAATCATCATCATAATCGTCATCATAATCATCATCATAGTCATCATCATAATAGTCATCATAATCGTCATCATTATAGTCATCATAATCATCATCAGAATCATCATCATGACCGTCATCGTTATCATCATCATAATCATCATCATAATCATCATCATAATCATCATCCTAATCGTCTTCATGGTCATCATCATAATCGTCATCATAATCATCGTCATAGTCATCATAATCGTCATCATTATAGTCATCATAGTCATCATCATGATCATCATCATAATCATCATCCTAATCATCATCATAATCATCATCATAACCGTCATCGTAATCATCATCATAATCATCATCATAATCATCATCCTAATCGTCTTCATGGTCATCATCATAATCGTCATCATAATCATCGTCATAGTCATCATAATCGTCATCATTATAGTCATCATAGTCATCATCATGATCATCATCATAATCATCATCATAATCATCATCATGATCATCATCATAATCATCATCATAATCATCACCATAATCATGATAATAATCATCATCAAAATCATCATCATAATCATCATCATAATCGTCATCATAATCATCATCATAATCATCATCATAATCGTCATCATAATCATCATCATAATCATCATCATAATCATCATCATAATCATCATCATAATCATCATCAGAATCATCATCATAATCATGAGCAGAATCATCATCATAATCGTCATCATAATCATCATCATAATAGTCATCATAATCGTCATCATAATCGTCATCATTATAGTCATCATAATCGTCGTCATAATCATCATCATAGTCATCATCATAATAGTCATCATAATCGTCATCATTATAGTCATCATAATCATCATCATGATCATCATCATAATCATCATCATAATCATCATCATAATCATCATCATAATCATCATCATTATCGTCATCAAACTCATCATCATAATCATCATCATAATCATCATCATAATCATCATCATAACCGTCATCGTAATCATCATCATAATCATCATCATAATCATCATCATAATCATCATCATAGTCATCATCATAATCATCATCATAATCATCATCATAATCATCATCATAATCGTCTTCATGGTCATCATCATAATCGTCATCATAATCATCATAATAGTCATCATAATCGTCATCATTATAGTCATCATAATCATCATCATGGTCATCATCATAATCATCATCATAATCATCATCATGATCATCATCATAATCATCATCATAATCATCATCAAAATCATCATCATAATCGTCATCATAATCATCATCCTAATCATCATCATAATCATCATCATAACCGTCATCGTAATCATCATCATAATCATCATCATAATCATCATCATAATCATCATCATAATCATCATCATAATCATCATCAAGATCATCATCATAATCATGAGCATAATCATCATCACAATCGTCATCATAATCATCATCATAATCATCATCAGAATCATCATCATAATCGTCATCATAATCATCATCATAATCATCATCATAATCATCATCATAACCGTCATCGTAATCATCATCATAATCATCATCATAATCGTCATCATAATCATCATCATAGTCATCATCATAATAGTCATCATAATCGTCATCATAATCGTCATCATTATAGTCATCATAATCGTCATCATAATCATCAGCATAGTCATCATCATAATAGTCATCATAATCGTCATCATTATAGTCATCATAATCATCATCATGATCATCATCATGATCATCATCATAATCATCATCATAATCCTCATCATAATCATCATCATTATCATCATCAAAATCATCATCATCATCATCATCGTAATCATCATCATAATCATCATCATAACCGTCATCGTTATCATCATCATAATCATCATCATAATCATCATCACAATCGTCATCATAATCATCATCATAATCATCATCAGAATCATCATCATAATCGTCATCATAATCATCATCATAATCATCATCATAACCGTCATCGTAATCATCATCATAATCATCATCATAATCGTCATCATAATCATCATCATAGTCATCATCATAATAGTCATCATAATCGTCATCATAATCGTCATCATTATAGTCATCATAATCGTCATCATAATCATCAGCATAGTCATCATCATAATAGTCATCATAATCGTCATCATTATAGTCATCATAATCATCATCATGATCATCATCATAATCATCATCATAATCATCATCATAATCCTCATCATAATCATCATCATTATCATCATCAAAATCATCATCATCATCATCATCGTAATCATCATCATAATCATCATCATAACCGTCATCGTTATCATCATCATAATCATCATCATAATCATCATCAAAATCATCATCATAATCGTCATCATAATCATCATCATAATCATCATCATAATCATCATCATAACCGTCATCGTTATCATCATCATAATCATCATCATAATCATCATCAAAATCATCATCATAATCGTCATCATAATCATCATCATAATCATCATCATAATCATCATCATAACCGTCATCATAATCATCATCATAATCATCATCATAATCATCATCAAGATCATCATCATAATCATGAGCATAATCATCATCACAATCGTCATCATAATCATCATCATAATCATCATCAGAATCATCATCATAATCGTCATCATAATCATCATCATAATCATCATCATAACCGTCATCGTAATCATCATCATAATCATCATCATAATCGTCATCATAATCATCATCATTATAGTCATCATAATCGTCATCATAATCATCAGCATAGTCATCATCATAATAGTCATCATAATCGTCATCATTATAGTCATCATAATCATCATCATGATCATCATCATGATCATCATCATAATCATCATCATAATCCTCATCATAATCATCATCATTATCATCATCAAAATCATCATCATCATCATCATCGTAATCATCATCATAATCATCATCATAACCGTCATCGTTATCATCATCATAATCATCATCATAATCATCATCATAATCATCATCAAAATCATCATCATAATCGTCATCATAATCATCATCATAATCATCATCATAGTCATCATCATAATCATCATCATAATCATCATCATAATC
Source organism: Coelioxys conoideus (assembly GCA_947623535.1). NCBI lineage: Eukaryota > Metazoa > Arthropoda > Insecta > Hymenoptera > Megachilidae > Coelioxys > Coelioxys conoideus. Next base: position 2,922,131 of record CANQJN010000008.1, read on the forward strand.
ATCATCATAATCATCATCATAATCGTCTTCATGGTCATCATCATAATCGTCATCATAATCATCATAATAGTCATCATAATCGACATCATTATAGTCATCATAATCAACATCATGATCATCATCATAATCATCATCAAAATCATCATCATAATCATGAGCATAATCATCATCATAATCGTCATCATAATCATCATCATAGTCATCATCATAATAGTCATCATAATCGTCATCGTAATCATCATCATAATCATCATCATAACCGTCATCGTTATCATCATCATAATCATCATCATAATCATCATCATAATCATCATCAAAATCATCATCATAATCGTCATCATAATCATCATCATAATCATCATCATAGTCATCATCATAATCATCATCATAATCATCATCATAATCATCATCATAATCATCATCATAATCGTCTTCATGGTCATCATCATAATCGTCATCATAATCATCATAATAGTCATCATAATCGACATCATTATAGTCATCATAATCAACATCATGATCATCATCATAATCATCATCAAAATCATCATCATAATCATGAGCATAATCATCATCATAATCGTCATCATAATCATCATCATAGTCATCATCATAATAGTCATCATAATCGTCATCATTATAGTCATCATAATCATCATCAGAATCATCATCATGACCGTCATCGTTATCATCATCATAATCATCATCATAATCATCATCATAATCATCATCCTAATCGTCTTCATGGTCATCATCATAATCGTCATCATAATCATCGTCATAGTCATCATAATCGTCATCATTATAGTCATCATAGTCATCATCATGATCATCATCATAATCATCATCCTAATCATCATCATAATCATCATCATAACCGTCATCGTAATCATCATCATAATCATCATCATAATCATCATCATAATCATCATCATAATCATCATCATAATCATCATCAAGATCATCATCATAATCATGAGCATAATCATCATCACAATCGTCATCATAATCATCATCATAATCATCATCAGAATCATCATCATAATCGTCATCATAATCATCATCATAATCATCATCATAATCATCATCATAACCGTCATCGTAATCATCATCATAATCATCATCATAATCGTCATCATAATCATCATCATAGTCATCATCATAATAGTCATCATAATCGTCATCATAATCGTCATCATTATAGTCATCATAATCGTCATCATAATCATCAGCATAGTCATCATCATAATAGTCATCATAATCGTCATCATTATAGTCATCATAATCATCATCATGATCATCATCATGATCATCATCATAATCATCATCATAATCCTCATCATAATCATCATCATTATCATCATCAAAATCATCATCATCATCATCATCGTAATCATCATCATAATCATCATCATAACCGTCATCGTTATCATCATCATAATCATCATCATAATCATCATCACAATCGTCATCATAATCATCATCATAATCATCATCAGAATCATCATCATAATCGTCATCATAATCATCATCATAATCATCATCATAACCGTCATCGTAATCATCATCATAATCATCATCATAATCGTCATCATAATCATCATCATAGTCATCATCATAATAGTCATCATAATCGTCATCATAATCGTCATCATTATAGTCATCATAATCGTCATCATAATCATCAGCATAGTCATCATCATAATAGTCATCATAATCGTCATCATTATAGTCATCATAATCATCATCATGATCATCATCATAATCATCATCATAATCATCATCATAATCCTCATCATAATCATCATCATTATCATCATCAAAATCATCATCATCATCATCATCGTAATCATCATCATAATCATCATCATAACCGTCATCGTTATCATCATCATAATCATCATCATAATCATCATCAAAATCATCATCATAATCGTCATCATAATCATCATCATAATCATCATCATAATCATCATCATAACCGTCATCGTTATCATCATCATAATCATCATCATAATCATCATCAAAATCATCATCATAATCGTCATCATAATCATCATCATAATCATCATCATAATCATCATCATAACCGTCATCATAATCATCATCATAATCATCATCATAATCATCATCAAGATCATCATCATAATCATGAGCATAATCATCATCACAATCGTCATCATAATCATCATCATAATCATCATCAGAATCATCATCATAATCGTCATCATAATCATCATCATAATCATCATCATAACCGTCATCGTAATCATCATCATAATCATCATCATAATCGTCATCATAATCATCATCATAGTCATCATCATAATAGTCATCATAATCGTCATCATAATCGTCATCATTATAGTCATCATAATCGTCATCATAATCATCAGCATAGTCATCATCATAATAGTCATCATAATCGTCATCATTATAGTCATCATAATCATCATCATGATCATCATCATGATCATCATCATAATCATCATCATAATCCTCATCATAATCATCATCATTATCATCATCAAAATCATCATCATCATCATCATCGTAATCATCATCATAATCATCATCATAACCGTCATCGTTATCATCATCATAATCATCATCATAATCATCATCATAATCATCATCAAAATCATCATCATAATCGTCATCATAATCATCATCATAATCATCATCATAGTCATCATCATAATCATCATCATAATCATCATCATAATCATCATCATAATCATCATCATAATCGTCTTCATGGTCATCATCATAATCGTCATCATAATCATCATAATAGTCATCATAATCGACATCATTATAGTCATCATAATCAACATCATGATCATCATCATAATCATCATCAAAATCATCATCATAATCATGAGCATAATCATCATCATAATCGTCATCATAATCATCATCATAGTCATCATCATAATAGTCATCATAATCGTCATCATTATAGTCATCATAATCATCATCAGAATCATCATCATGACCGTCATCGTTATCATCATCATAATCATCATCATAATCATCATCATAATCATCATCCTAATCGTCTTCATGGTCATCATCATAATCGTCATCATAATCATCGTCATAGTCATCATAATCGTCATCATTATAGTCATCATAGTCATCATCATGATCATCATCATAATCATCATCATAATCATCATCATAATCATCATCATGATCATCATCATAATCATCATCATAATCATCACCATAATCATGATAATAATCATCATCAAAATCATCATCATAATCATCATCATAATCGTCATCATAATCATCATCATAATCATCATCATAATCGTCATCATAATCATCATCATAATCATCATCATAATCATCATCATAATCATCATCATAATCATCATCAGAATCATCATCATAATCATGAGCAGAATCATCATCATAATCGTCATCATAATCATCATCATAATAGTCATCATAATCGTCATCATAATCGTCATCATTATAGTCATCATAATCGTCGTCATAATCATCATCATAGTCATCATCATAATAGTCATCATAATCGTCATCATTATAGTCATCATAATCATCATCATGATCATCATCATAATCATCATCATAATCATCATCATAATCATCATCATAATCATCATCATTATCGTCATCAAACTCATCATCATAATCATCATCATAATCATCATCATAATCATCATCATAACCGTCATCGTAATCATCATCATAATCATCATCATAATCATCATCATAATCATCATCATAGTCATCATCATAATCATCATCATAATCATCATCATAATCATCATCATAATCGTCTTCATGGTCATCATCATAATCGTCATCATAATCATCATAATAGTCATCATAATCGTCATCATTATAGTCATCATAATCATCATCATGGTCATCATCATAATCATCATCATAATCATCATCATGATCATCATCATAATCATCATCATAATCATCATCAAAATCATCATCATAATCGTCATCATAATCATCATCCTAATCATCATCATAATCATCATCATAACCGTCATCGTAATCATCATCATAATCATCATCATAATCATCATCATAATCATCATCATAATCATCATCATAATCATCATCAAGATCATCATCATAATCATGAGCATAATCATCATCACAATCGTCATCATAATCATCATCATAATCATCATCAGAATCATCATCATAATCGTCATCATAATCATCATCATAATCATCATCATAATCATCATCATAACCGTCATCGTAATCATCATCATAATCATCATCATAATCGTCATCATAATCATCATCATAGTCATCATCATAATAGTCATCATAATCGTCATCATAATCGTCATCATTATAGTCATCATAATCGTCATCATAATCATCAGCATAGTCATCATCATAATAGTCATCATAATCGTCATCATTATAGTCATCATAATCATCATCATGATCATCATCATGATCATCATCATAATCATCATCATAATCCTCATCATAATCATCATCATTATCATCATCAAAATCATCATCATCATCATCATCGTAATCATCATCATAATCATCATCATAACCGTCATCGTTATCATCATCATAATCATCATCATAATCATCATCACAATCGTCATCATAATCATCATCATAATCATCATCAGAATCATCATCATAATCGTCATCATAATCATCATCATAATCATCATCATAACCGTCATCGTAATCATCATCATAATCATCATCATAATCGTCATCATAATCATCATCATAGTCATCATCATAATAGTCATCATAATCGTCATCATAATCGTCATCATTATAGTCATCATAATCGTCATCATAATCATCAGCATAGTCATCATCATAATAGTCATCATAATCGTCATCATTATAGTCATCATAATCATCATCATGATCATCATCATAATCATCATCATAATCATCATCATAATCCTCATCATAATCATCATCATTATCATCATCAAAATCATCATCATCATCATCATCGTAATCATCATCATAATCATCATCATAACCGTCATCGTTATCATCATCATAATCATCATCATAATCATCATCAAAATCATCATCATAATCGTCATCATAATCATCATCATAATCATCATCATAATCATCATCATAACCGTCATCGTTATCATCATCATAATCATCATCATAATCATCATCAAAATCATCATCATAATCGTCATCATAATCATCATCATAATCATCATCATAATCATCATCATAACCGTCATCATAATCATCATCATAATCATCATCATAATCATCATCAAGATCATCATCATAATCATGAGCATAATCATCATCACAATCGTCATCATAATCATCATCATAATCATCATCAGAATCATCATCATAATCGTCATCATAATCATCATCATAATCATCATCATAACCGTCATCGTAATCATCATCATAATCATCATCATAATCGTCATCATAATCATCATCATAGTCATCATCATAATAGTCATCATAATCGTCATCATAATCGTCATCATTATAGTCATCATAATCGTCATCATAATCATCAGCATAGTCATCATCATAATAGTCATCATAATCGTCATCATTATAGTCATCATAATCATCATCATGATCATCATCATGATCATCATCATAATCATCATCATAATCCTCATCATAATCATCATCATTATCATCATCAAAATCATCATCATCATCATCATCGTAATCATCATCATAATCATCATCATAACCGTCATCGTTATCATCATCATAATCATCATCATAATCATCATCATAATCATCATCAAAATCATCATCATAATCGTCATCATAATCATCATCATAATCATCATCATAGTCATCATCATAATCATCATCATAATCATCATCATAATCATCATCATAATCATCATCATAATCGTCTTCATGGTCATCATCATAATCGTCATCATAATCATCATAATAGTCATCATAATCGACATCATTATAGTCATCATAATCAACATCATGATCATCATCATAATCATCATCAAAATCATCATCATAATCATGAGCATAATCATCATCATAATCGTCATCATAATCATCATCATAGTCATCATCATAATAGTCATCATAATCGTCATCATTATAGTCATCATAATCATCATCAGAATCATCATCATAATCATCATCAAAATCATCATCATAATCATGAGCATAATCATCATCATAATCGTCATCATAATCATCATCATAGTCATCATCATAATAGTCATCATAATCGTCATCATTATAGTCATCATAATCGTCATCATAATCATCATCATGATCATCATCATAATCATCATCATAATCATCATCATAATCATAGTTATAATTCATCATCATAATCATGAGCATATTCATCATGATAAGAATCATCATAATCATCATCACAATCGTCATCATAATCATCATCATAGTCATCATCATAATAGTCATCATAATCGTCATCATTATAGTCATCATAATCGTCATCATAATCATCATCATGATCATCATCATAATCATCATCATAATCATCATCATAACCGTCATCGTAATCATCATCATAATCATCATCATAATCATCATCATAATCATCATCATAATCATCATCATAATCATCATCATAATCATCATCATAATCATCATCATAATCATCATCATAATCATCATCATAATCATCATCATAACCGTCATCGTAATCATCATCATAATCATCTTCATAATCATCATCGTAATCATCATCATAATCATCATCATAATCATCATCATAATCATCATCATAATCATCATCATAATCATCATCATAATCATGAGCATAATCATCATCATAATCATCATCATAATCATCATCATAATCATCATCATAATCATGAGCATAATCATCATCATAATCATCATCATAATCATCATCAAAATCATCATCATAATCATGAGCATAATCATCATCATAATAGTCATCATAATCATCATCATAATCGTCATCATTATAGTCATCATAATCGTCATCATAATCATCATCATAGTCATCATCATAATAGTCATCATAATCGTCATCATTATAGTCACCATAATCATCAGCATGATCATCATCATAATCATCATCAAAATCATCATCATAATCGTCATCATAATCATCATCATAATCATCATCATAATCATCATCATAACCGTCATCGTAATCATCATCATAATCATCATCATAATCATCATCATAATCATCATCATAATCATGAGCATAATCATCATCATAATAGTCATCATAATCATCATCATAATCGTCATCATTATAGTCATCATAGTCGTCATCATAATCATCATCATAGTCATCATCGTAATAGTCATCATAATCGTCATCAATATAGCCATCATAATCATCAGCATGATCATCATCATAATCATCATCAAAATCATCATCATAATCGTCATCATAATCATCATCATAATCATCATCATAATCATCATCATAACCGTCATCGTAATCATCATCATAATCATCATCATAATCATCATCATAATCATCATCATAATCATCATCAAGATCATCATCATAATCATGAGCATAATCATCATCACAATCGTCATCATAATCATCATCATAATCATCATCAGAATCATCATCATAATCGTCATCATAATCATCATCATAATCATCATCATAACCGTCATCGTAATCATCATCATAATCATCATCATAATCATCATCATAATCATCATCCTAATCGTCTTCATGGTCATCATCATAATCGTCATCATAATCATCATCATAATCATCATCATAATCATCATCATAACCGTCATCGTAATCATCATCATAATCATCATCATAATCATCATCATAATCATCATCATAATCATCATCATCATCATCATCATAATCATCATCATAATAGTCATCATAATCATCATCATAATCGTCATCATTATAGTCATCATAGTCGTCATCATAATCATCATCATAGTCATCATCGTAATAGTCATCATAATCGTCATCAATATAGCCATCATAATCATCAGCATGATCATCATCATAATCATCATCAAAATCATCATCATAATCGTCATCATAATCATCATCATAATCATCATCATAATCATCATCATAACCGTCATCGTAATCATCATCATAATCATCATCATAATCATCATCATAATCATCATCATAATCATCATCAAGATCATCATCATAATCATGAGCATAATCATCATCACAATCGTCATCATAATCATCATCATAATCATGGGCATAATCATCATCATAATCGTCATCATAATCATCATCATAATCATCATCATAATCATCATCAAAATCATCATCATAATCATCATCATAATCATCATCAAAATCATCATCATAATCATGAGCATAATCATCATCATAATCGTCATCATAATCATCATCATAGTCATCATCATAATAGTCATCATAATCGTCATCATTATAGTCATCATAATCAACATCATGATCATCATCATAATCATCATCATAATCATCATCATGATCATCATCATAATCATCATCATAATCATCATCATAACCGTCATCGTAATCATCATCATAATCATCATCATAATCATCATCATAATCATCATCATAATCATCATCATAATCATCATCATAATCATCATCATAATCATCATCATAATCATCATCAAAATCATCATCATAATCATGGGCATAATCATCATCATAATCGTCATCATAATCATCATCATAATCATCATCATAATCATCATCAAAATCATCATCATAATCATGAGCATAATCATCATCATAATCGTCATCATAATCATCATCATAGTCATCATCATAATAGTCATCATAATCAACATCATAATCATCATCATAACCGTCATCGTAAACGTCATAGTAATCATCATCATAATCATCATCATAATCGTCATCATAATCGTCATCATCATAGTCATCATAATCATCATCAGAATCATCATCATAATCATCATCATAATCATCATCATAATCAACATCATAATCATCATCATAATCATCATCATAATCATCATCATAATCATCATCATAATCAACATCATAATCATCATCATAACCGTCATCGTAAACGTCATAGTAATCATCATCATAATCATCATCATAATCGTCATCATAATCCTCATCATTATAGTCATCATAATCGTCATCATAATCATCATCATAGTCATCATCATAATAGTCATCATAATCGTCATCATTATAGTCATCATAATCGTCATCATAATCATCATCATGATCATCATCATAATCATCATCATAATCATCATCATAATCATCATCATAATCATCATCAAAATCATCATCATAATCATGGGCATAATCATCATCATAATCGTCATCATAATCATCATCATAGTCATCATCATAATAGTCATCATAATCATCATCATGATCATCATCATAATCATCATCAAAATCATCATCATGATCATCATCATAATCATCATCATAATCATCATCATAATCATCATCAAAATCATCATCATAATCATGAGCATAATCATCATCATGATCGTCATCATAATCATCATCATAATCATGAGCATAATCATCATCATGATCGTCATCATAATCATCATCATAATCATCATCATAATCATCATCATAATCATCATCAAAATCATCATCATAATCATGGGCATAATCATCATCATAATCGTCATCATAATCATCATCATAGTCATCATCATAATAGTCATCATAATCATCATCATGATCATCATCATAATCATCATCAAAATCATCATCATGATCATCATCATAATCATCATCATAATCATCATCAAAATCATCATCATAATCATGAGCATAATCATCATCATGATCGTCATCATAATCATCATCATAATCATCATCAAAATCATCATCATAATCATGAGCATAATCATCATCATAATCGTCATCATAATCATCATCATAGTCATCATAATCGTCATCATTATAGTCATCATAATCATCATCATAATCATCATCATAATCGTCATCATAATCGTCATCATTATAGTCATCATAATCGTCATCATAATCATCATCATAGTCATCATCATAATAGTCATCATAATCGTCATCATTATAGTCATCATAATCGTCATCATAATCATCATCATAGTCATCATCATAATAGTCATCATAATCGTCATCATTATAGTCATCATAATCGTCATCATAATCATCATCATGATCATCATCATAATCATCATCGTAATCATCATCATAACCGTCATCGTAATCATCATCATAATCATCATCATAATCATCATCATAATCATCATCATAATCATCATCATAATCATCATCATAATCATCATCATAATCATCATCATAATCATCATCATAACCGTCATCGTAATCATCATCATAATCATCTTCATAATCATCATCGTAATCATCATCATAATCATCATCATAATCATCATCATAATCATCATCATAATCATCATCATAATCATGAGCATAATCATCATCATAATCGTCATCATAATCATCATCATAATCATCATCATAATCATCATCAAAATCATCATCATAATCATGAGCATAATCATCATCATAATCGTCATCATAATCATGATCATAGTCATCATCATAATAGTCATCATAATCGTCATCATTATAGTCATCATAATCATCATCATAGTCATCATCATAATAGGCATCATAATCGTCATCATTATAGTCATCATAATCATCATCATAATCATCATCAGAATCATCATCATAATCATCATCATAATCATCATCATAACCGTCATCGTAATCATTATCATAATCATCATCATCATCATCATCATAATCATCATCAAGATCATCATCATAATCATGAGCATAATCATCATCACAATCGTCATCATAATCATCATCATAATCGTCATCAGAATCATCATCATAATCGTCATCATAATCATCATCATAATCATCATCATAACCGTCATCGTAATCATCATCATAATCATCATCATAATCGTCATCATAATCATCATCATAATCATCATCATTATCATCATCAAAATCATCATCATCATCATCATCATAATCATCATCATAATCATCATCATAACCGTCATCGTTATCATCATCATAATCATCATCATAATCATCATCATAATCATGAGCATAATCATCATCATAATCGTCATCATAATCATCATCATAGTCATCATCATAATAGTCATCATAATCATCATCATAATCGTCATCATTATAGTCATCATAATCGTCATCATAATCATCATCATGATCATCATCATAATCATCATCAAAATCATCATCATGATCATCATCATAATCATCATCATAATCATCATCATAATCATCATCAAAATCATCATCATAATCATGAGCATAATCATCATCATAATCGTCATCATAATCATCATCATAATCATCATCATAATCATCATCAAAATCATCATCATAATCATGAGCATAATCATCATCATAATCGTCATCATAATCATGATCATAGTCATCATCATAATAGTCATCATAATCGTCATCATTATAGTCATCATAATCATCATCATAGTCATCATCATAATAGTCATCATAATCGTCATCATTATAGTCATCATAATCATCATCATAATCATCATCAGAATCATCATCATAATCATCATCATAATCATCATCATAATCAACATCATAATCATCATCATAACCGTCATCGTAATCGTCATAGTAATCATCATCATAATCATCATCATAATCGTCATCATAATCGTCATCATTATAGTCATCATAATCGTCATAGTAATCATCATCATAATCATCATCATAATCATCATCATAATCATCATCCTAATCATCATCAAAATAGTCATCATAATCGTCATCATTATAGTCATCATAATCGTCATAGTAATCATCATTATAATCATCATCATTACCGTCATCATAATCACCATCATAATCATCATCATAATCATGAGCATAATCATCATCATAAACGTCATCATAATCATCATCATAGTCATCATCATAATAGTCATCATAATCGTCATCATTATAGCCATCATAAACATCAACATGATCATCATCATAATCATCATCATAATCCTTATCATAATCATCATCATAATCATCATCAGAATCATCATCATAATCATGAGCAGAATCATCATCATAATCGTCATCATAATCATCATCATAATAGTCATCATAATCGTCATCATAATCGTCATCATTATAGTCATCATAATCGTCGTCATAATCATCATCATAGTCATCATCATAATAGTCATCATAATCGTCATCATTATAGTCATCATAATCATCATCATGATCATCATCATAATCATCATCATAATCATCATCATAATCATCATCATAATCATCATCATTATCGTCATCAAACTCATCATCATAATCATCATCATAATCATCATCATAATCATCATCATAACCGTCATCGTAATCATCATCATAATCATCATCATAATCATCATCATAGTCATCATCATAATCATCATCATAATCGTCTTCATGGTCATCATCATAATCGTCATCATAATCATCATAATAGTCATCATAATCGTCATCATTATAGTCATCATAATCATCATCATGGTCATCATCATAATCATCATCATAATCATCATCATGATCATCATCATAATCATCATCATAATCATCATCAAAATCATCATCATAATCGTCATCATAATCATCATCATAATCATCATCATAATCATCATCATAACCGTCATCGTAATCATCATCATAATCATCATCATAATCATCATCATAATCATCATCATAATCATCATCAAGATCATCATCATAATCATGAGCATAATCATCATCACAATCGTCATCATAATCGTCATCATAATCACCATCATAATCATCATCATAATCATCATCATAATCATCATCCTAATCATCATCAAAATAGTCATCATAATCGTCATCATTATAGTCATCATAATCGTCATAGTAATCATCATTATAATCATCATCATTACCGTCATCATAATCACCATCATAATCATCATCATAATCATGAGCATAATCATCATCATAAACGTCATCATAATCATCATCATAGTCATCATCATAATAGTCATCATAATCGTCATCATAATCATCATCATAGTCATCATCATAATAGTCATCATAATCGTCATCATTATAGCCATCATAATCATCAACATGATCATCATCATAATCATCATCATAATCCTTATCATAATCATCATCATTATGATCATCAAAATCATCATCATAACCATCATCATAATCATCATCATAATCATCATCATAATCATCATCATAACCGTCATCGTAATCATCATCATAATCATCATCATAATCATCATCATAATCATCATCATAATCATGAGCATAATCATCATCATTATCATCATCAAAATCATCATCATCATCATCATCATAATCATCATCATAATCATCATCATAACCGTCATCGTTATCATCATCATAATCATCATCATAATCATCATCATAATCATCATCCTAATCGTCTTCATGGTCATCATCATAATCGTCATCATAATCATCGTCATAGTCATCATAATCGTCATCATTATAGTCATCATAGTCATCATCATGATCATCATCATAATCATCATCATAATCATCATCATGATCATCATCATAATCATCATCACAATCATCACCATAATCATGATAATAGTCATCATCAAAATCATCATCATAATCATCATCATAATCGTCATCATAATCATCATCATAATCATCATCATAACCGTCATCGTAATCATCATCATAATCATCATCATAATCGTCATCATAATCATCATCATAATCATCATCATAATCATCATCATAATCATCATCATAATCATCATCAGAATCATCATCATAATCATGAGCAGAATCATCATCATAATCGTCATCATAATCATCATCATAATAGTCATCATAATCGTCATCATAATCGTCATCATTATAGTCATCATAATCGTCGTCATAATCATCATCATAGTCATCATCATAATAGTCATCATAATCGTCATCATTATAGTCATCATAATCATCATCATGATCATCATCATAATCATCATCATAATCATCATCATAATCATCATCATAATCATCATCATTATCGTCATCAAACTCATCATCATAATCATCATCATAATCATCATCATAATCATCATCATAACCGTCATCGTAATCATCATCATAATCATCATCATAATCATCATCATAGTCATCATCATAATCATCATCATAATCGTCTTCATGGTCATCATCATAATCGTCATCATAATCATCATAATAGTCATCATAATCGTCATCATTATAGTCATCATAATCATCATCATGGTCATCATCATAATCATCATCATAATCATCATCATGATCATCATCATAATCATCATCATAATCATCATCAAAATCATCATCATAATCGTCATCATAATCATCATCATAATCATCATCATAATCATCATCATAACCGTCATCGTAATCATCATCATAATCATCATCATAATCATCATCATAATCATCATCATAATCATCATCAAGATCATCATCATAATCATGAGCATAATCATCATCACAATCGTCATCATAATCATCATCATAATCATCATCAGAATCATCATCATAATCGTCATCATAATCATCATCATAATCATCATCATAACCGTCATCGTAATCATCATCATAATCATCATCATAATCGTCATCATAATCATCATCATAGTCATCATCATAATAGTCATCGTAATCGTCATCATAATCGTCATCATTATAGTCATCATAATCGTCATCATAATCATCAGCATAGTCATCATCATAATAGTCATCATAATCGTCATCATTATAGTCATCATAATCATCATCATGATCATCATCATAATCATCATCATAATCATCATCATAATCCTCATCATTATCATCATCATTATCATCATCAAAATCATCATCATCATCATCATCGTAATCATCATCATAATCATCATCATAACCGTCATCGTTATCATCATCATAATCATCATCATAATCATCATCATAATCATCATCATAACCGTCATCGTAATCATCATCATAATCATCATCATAATCATCATCATAATCGTCATCAATATAGTCATCATAATCATCAGCATGATCATCATCATAATCATCATCAAAATCATCATCATAATCGTCATCATAATCATCATCATAATCATCATCATAATCATCATCATAACCGTCATCGTAATCATCATCATAATCATCATCATAATCATCATCATAATCATCATCATAATCATCATCAAGATCATCATCATAATCATGAGCATAATCATCATCACAATCGTCATCATAATCATCATCATAATCATCATCAGAATCATCATCATAATCGTCATCATAATCATCATCATAATCGTCATCATTATAGTCATCATAATCGTCATCATAATCATCATCACAGTCATCATCATAATAGTCACCATAATCGTCATCAATATAGTCATCATAATCATCAGCATGATCATCATCATAATCATCATCAAAATCATCATCATAATCGTCATCATAATCATCATCATAATCATCATCATAATCATCATCATAATCATCATCATAACCATCATCGTAATCATCATCATAATCATCATCATAATCATCATCATAATCATCATCATAATCATCATCATAATCATCATCAAGATCATCATCATAATCATGAGCATATTCATCATCACAATCGTCATCATAATCATCATCATAATCATCATCAGAATCATCATCATAATCGTCATCATAATCATCATCATAATCATCATCATAACCGTCATCGTAATCATCATCATAATCATCATCATAATCGTCATCATAATCATCATCATAATCATCATCATTATCATCATCAAAATCATCATCATCATCATCATCATAATCATCATCATAATCATCATCATAACCGTCATCGTTATCATCATCATAATCATCATCATAATCATCATCATAATCATCATCCTAATCGTCTTCATGGTCATCATCATAATCGTCATCATAATCATCGTCATAGTCATCATAATCGTCATCATTATAGTCATCATAGTCATCATCATGATCATCATCATAATCATCATCATAATCATCATCATGATCATCATCATAATCATCATCACAATCATCACCATAATCATGATAATAGTCATCATCAAAATCATCATCATAATCATCATCATAATCGTCATCATAATCATCATCATAATCATCATCATAACCGTCATCGTAATCATCATCATGATCATCATCATAATCGTCATCATAATCATCATCATAATCATCATCATAATCATCATCATAATCATCATCATAATCATCATCAGAATCATCATCATAATCATGAGCAGAATCATCATCATAATAGTCATCATAAACATCATCATAATAGTCATCATAATCGTCATCATAATCGTCATCATTATAGTCATCATAATCGTCGTCATAATCATCATCATAGTCATCATCATAATAGTCATCATAATCGTCATCATTATAGTCATCATAATCATCATCATGATCATCATCATAATCATCATCATAATCATCATCATAATCATCATCATAATCATCATCATTATCGTCATCAAACTCATCATCATAATCATCATCATAATCATCATCATAATCATCATCATAACCGTCATCGTAATCATCATCATAATCATCATCATAATCATCATCATAGTCATCATCATAATCATCATCATAATCGTCTTCATGGTCATCATCATAATCGTCATCATAATCATCATAATAGTCATCATAATCGTCATCATTATAGTCATCATAATCATCATCATGGTCATCATCATAATCATCATCATAATCATCATCATGATCATCATCATAATCATCATCATAATCATCATCATAACCGTCATCGTAATCATCATCATAATCATCATCATAATCATCATCATAATCATCATCATAATCATCATCAAGATCATCATCATAATCATGAGCATAATCATCATCACAATCGTCATCATAATCATCATCATAATCATCATCAGAATCATCATCATAATCGTCATCATAATCATCATCATAATCATCATCATAACCGTCATCGTAATCATCATCATAATCATCATCATAATCGTCATCATAATCATCATCATAGTCATCATCATAATAGTCATCGTAATCGTCATCATAATCGTCATCATTATAGTCATCATAATCGTCATCATAATCATCAGCATAGTCATCATCATAATAGTCATCATAATCGTCATCATTATAGTCATCATAATCATCATCATGATCATCATCATAATCATCATCATAATCATCATCATAATCCTCATCATTATCATCATCATTATCATCATCAAAATCATCATCATCATCATCATCGTAATCATCATCATAATCATCATCATAACCGTCATCGTTATCATCATCATAATCATCATCATAATCATCATCATAATCATCATCATAACCGTCATCGTAATCATCATCATAATCATCATCATAATCATCATCATAATCATCATCATAATCATGAGCATAATCATCATCATAATAGTCATCATAATCATCATCATAATCGTCATCATTATAGTCATCATAATCGTCATCATAATCATCATCATAATCATCATCATAATCATCATCAAGATCATCATCATAATCATGAGCATAATCATCATCACAATCGTCATCATAATCATCATCATAATCATCATCAGAATCATCATCATAATCGTCATCATAATCATCATCATAATCGTCATCATTATAGTCATCATAATCGTCATCATAATCATCATCACAGTCATCATCATAATAGTCACCATAATCGTCATCAATATAGTCATCATAATCATCAGCATGATCATCATCATAATCATCATCAAAATCATCATCATAATCGTCATCATAATCATCATCATAATCATCATCATAATCATCATCATAACCATCATCGTAATCATCATCATAATCATCATCATAATCATCATCATAATCATCATCATAATCATCATCATAATCATCATCAAGATCATCATCATAATCATGAGCATAATCATCATCACAATCGTCATCATAATCATCATCATAATCATCATCAGAATCATCATCATAATCGTCATCATAATCATCATCATAATCATCATCATAACCGTCATCGTAATCATCATCATAATCATCATCATAATCGTCATCATAATCATCATCATAATCATCATCACTATCATCATCAAAATCATCATCATCATCATCATCATAATCATCATCATAATCATCATCATAACCGTCATCGTTATCATCATCATAATCATCATCATAATAATCATCATAATCATCATCCTAATCGTCTTCATGGTCATCATCATAATCGTCATCATAATCATCGTCATAGTCATCATAATCGTCATCATTATAGTCATCATAGTCATCATCATGATCATCATCATAATCATCATCATAATCATCATCATGATCATCATCATAATCATCATCACAATCATCACCATAATCATGATAATAGTCATCATCAAAATCATCATCATAATCATCATCATAATCGTCATCATAATCATCATCATAATCATCATCATAACCGTCATCGTAATCATCATCATAATCATCATCATAATCGTCATCATAATCATCATCATAATCATCATCATAATCATCATCATAATCATCATCATAATCATCATCAGAATCATCATCATAATCATGAGCAGAATCATCATCATAATCGTCATCATAATCATCATCATAGTCATCATCATAATAGTCATCATAATCGTCATCATAATCATCATCATAGTCATCATCATAATAGTCATCATAATCGTCATCATTATAGCCATCATAATCATCAACATGATCATCATCATAATCATCATCATAATCCTTATCATAATCATCATCATTATGATCATCAAAATCATCATCATAACCATCATCATAATCATCATCATAATCATCATCATAATCATCATCATAACCGTCATCGTAATCATCATCATAATCATCATCATAATCATCATCATAATCATCATCAGAATCATCATCATAATCGTCATCATAATCATCATCATAATCGTCATCATTATAGTCATCATAATCGTCATCATAATCATCATCACAGTCATCATCATAATAGTCACCATAATCGTCATCAATATAGTCATCATAATCATCAGCATGATCATCATCATAATCATCATCAAAATCATCATCATAATCGTCATCATAATCATCATCATAATCATCATCATAATCATCATCATAATCATCATCATAACCATCATCGTAATCATCATCATAATCATCATCATAATCATCATCATAATCATCATCATAATCATCATCATAATCATCATCAAGATCATCATCATAATCATGAGCATATTCATCATCACAATCGTCATCATAATCATCATCATAATCATCATCAGAATCATCATCATAATCGTCATCATAATCATCATCATAATCATCATCATAACCGTCATCGTAATCATCATCATAATCATCATCATAATCGTCATCATAATCATCATCATAATCATCATCATTATCATCATCAAAATCATCATCATCATCATCATCATAATCATCATCATAATCATCATCATAACCGTCATCGTTATCATCATCATAATCATCATCATAATCATCATCATAATCATCATCCTAATCGTCTTCATGGTCATCATCATAATCGTCATCATAATCATCGTCATAGTCATCATAATCGTCATCATTATAGTCATCATAGTCATCATCATGATCATCATCATAATCATCATCATAATCATCATCATGATCATCATCATAATCATCATCACAATCATCACCATAATCATGATAATAGTCATCATCAAAATCATCATCATAATCATCATCATAATCGTCATCATAATCATCATCATAATCATCATCATAACCGTCATCGTAATCATCATCATAATCATCATCATAATCGTCATCATAATCATCATCATAATCATCATCATAATCATCATCATAATCATCATCATAATCATCATCAGAATCATCATCATAATCATGAGCAGAATCATCATCATAATAGTCATCATAATCATCATCATAATAGTCATCATAATCGTCATCATAATCGTCATCATTATAGTCATCATAATCGTCGTCATAATCATCATCATAGTCATCATCATAATAGTCATCATAATCGTCATCATTATAGTCATCATAATCATCATCATGATCATCATCATAATCATCATCATAATCATCATCATAATCATCATCATAATCATCATCATTATCGTCATCAAACTCATCATCATAATCATCATCATAATCATCATCATAATCATCATCATAACCGTCATCGTAATCATCATCATAATCATCATCATAATCATCATCATAGTCATCATCATAATCATCATCATAATCGTCTTCATGGTCATCATCATAATCGTCATCATAATCATCATAATAGTCATCATAATCGTCATCATTATAGTCATCATAATCATCATCATGGTCATCATCATAATCATCATCATAATCATCATCATGATCATCATCATAATCATCATCATAATCATCATCATAACCGTCATCGTAATCATCATCATAATCATCATCATAATCATCATCATAATCATCATCATAATCATCATCAAGATCATCATCATAATCATGAGCATAATCATCATCACAATCGTCATCATAATCATCATCATAATCATCATCAGAATCATCATCATAATCGTCATCATAATCATCATCATAATCATCATCATAACCGTCATCGTAATCATCATCATAATCATCATCATAATCGTCATCATAATCATCATCATAGTCATCATCATAATAGTCATCGTAATCGTCATCATAATCGTCATCATTATAGTCATCATAATCGTCATCATAATCATCAGCATAGTCATCATCATAATAGTCATCATAATCGTCATCATTATAGTCATCATAATCATCATCATGATCATCATCATAATCATCATCATAATCATCATCATAATCCTCATCATTATCATCATCATTATCATCATCAAAATCATCATCATCATCATCATCGTAATCATCATCATAATCATCATCATAACCGTCATCGTTATCATCATCATAATCATCATCATAATCATCATCATAATCATCATCATAACCGCCATCGTAATCATCATCATAATCATCATCATAATCATCATCATAATCATCATCATAATCATGAGCATAATCATCATCATAATAGTCATCATAATCATCATCATAATCGTCATCATTATAGTCATCATAATCGTCATCATAATCATCATCATAATCATCATCATAATCATCATCAAGATCATCATCATAATCATGAGCATAATCATCATCACAATCGTCATCATAATCATCATCATAATCATCATCAGAATCATCATCATAATCGTCATCATAATCATCATCATAATCGTCATCATTATAGTCATCATAATCGTCATCATAATCATCATCACAGTCATCATCATAATAGTCACCATAATCGTCATCAATATAGTCATCATAATCATCAGCATGATCATCATCATAATCATCATCAAAATCATCATCATAATCGTCATCATAATCATCATCATAATCATCATCATAATCATCATCATAATCATCATCATAACCATCATCGTAATCATCATCATAATCATCATCATAATCATCATCATAATCATCATCATAATCATCATCATAATCATCATCAAGATCATCATCATAATCATGAGCATAATCATCATCACAATCGTCATCATAATCATCATCATAATCATCATCAGAATCATCATCATAATCGTCATCATAATCATCATCATAATCATCATCATAACCGTCATCGTAATCATCATCATAATCATCATCATAATCGTCATCATAATCATCATCATAATCATCATCACTATCATCATCAAAATCATCATCATCATCATCATCATAATCATCATCATAATCATCATCATAACCGTCATCGTTATCATCATCATAATCATCATCATAATAATCATCATAATCATCATCCTAATCGTCTTCATGGTCATCATCATAATCGTCATCATAATCATCGTCATAGTCATCATAATCGTCATCATTATAGTCATCATAGTCATCATCATGATCATCATCATAATCATCATCATAATCATCATCATGATCATCATCATAATCATCATCACAATCATCACCATAATCATGATAATAGTCATCATCAAAATCATCATCATAATCATCATCATAATCGTCATCATAATCATCATCATAATCATCATCATAACCGTCATCGTAATCATCATCATAATCATCATCATAATCGTCATCATAATCATCATCATAATCATCATCATAATCATCATCATAATCATCGTCATAATCATCATCAGAATCATCATCATAATCATGAGCAGAATCATCATCATAATCGTCATCATAATCATCATCATAGTCATCATCATAATAGTCATCATAATCGTCATCATAATCATCATCATAGTCATCATCATAATAGTCATCATAATCGTCATCATTATAGCCATCATAATCATCAACATGATCATCATCATAATCATCATCATAATCCTTATCATAATCATCATCATTATGATCATCAAAATCATCATCATAACCATCATCATAATCATCATCATAATCATCATCATAATCATCATCATAACCGTCATCGTAATCATCATCATAATCATCATCATAATCATCATCATAATCATCATCATAATCATCATCATAATCATGAGCATAATCATCATCATTATCATCATCAAAATCATCATCATCATCATCATCATAATCATCATCATAATCATCATCATAACCGTCATCGTTATCATCATCATAATCATCATCATAATCATCATCCTAATCGTCTTCATGGTCATCATCATAATCGTCATCATAATCATCGTCATAGTCATCATAATCGTCATCATTATAGTCATCATAGTCATCATCATGATCATCATCATAATCATCATCATAATCATCATCATGATCATCATCATAATCATCATCACAATCATCACCATAATCATGATAATAGTCATCATCAAAATCATCATCATAATCATCATCATAATCGTCCTCATAATCATCATCATAATCATCATCATAACCGTCATCGTAATCATCATCATAATCATCATCATAATCGTCATCATAATCATCATCATAATCATCATCATAATCATCATCATAATCATCATCATAATCATCATCAGAATCAGCATCATAATCATGAGCAGAATCATCATCATAATCGTCATCATAATCATCATCATAATAGTCATCATAATCGTCATCATAATCGTCATCATTATAGTCATCATAATCGTCGTCATAATCATCATCATAGTCATCATCATAATAGTCATCATAATCGTCATCATTATAGTCATCATAATCATCATCATGATCATCATCATAATCATCATCATAATCATCATCATAATCATCATCATAATCATCATCATTATCGTCATCAAACTCATCATCATAATCATCATCATAATCATCATCATAATCATCATCATAACCGTCATCGTAATCATCATCATAATCATCATCATAATCATCATCATAGTCATCATCATAATCATCATCATAATCGTCTTCATGGTCATCATCATAATCGTCATCATAATCATCATAATAGTCATCATAATCGTCATCATTATAGTCATCATAATCATCATCATGGTCATCATCATAATCATCATCATAATCATCATCATGATCATCATCATAATCATCATCATAATCATCATCAAAATCATCATCATAATCGTCATCATAATCATCATCATAATCATCATCATAATCATCATCATAACCGTCATCGTAATCATCATCATAATCATCATCATAATCATCATCATAATCATCATCATAATCATCATCAAGATCATCATCATAATCATGAGCATAATCATCATCACAATCGTCATCATAATCATCATCATAATCATCATCAGAATCATCATCATAATCGTCATCATAATCATCATCATAATCATCATCATAACCGTCATCGTAATCATCATCATAATCATCATCATAATCGTCATCATAATCATCATCATAGTCATCATCATAATAGTCATCGTAATCGTCATCATAATCGTCATCATTATAGTCATCATAATCGTCATCATAATCATCAGCATAGTCATCATCATAATAGTCATCATAATCGTCATCATTATAGTCATCATAAGCATCATCATGATCATCATCATAATCATCATCATAATCATCATCATAATCATCATCATAATCCTCATCATTATCATCATCATTATCATCATCAAAATCATCATCATCATCATCATCGTAATCATCATCATAATCATCATCATAACCGTCATCGTTATCATCATCATAATCATCATCATAATCATCATCATAATCATCATCATAACCGTCATCGTAATCATCATCATAATCATCATCATAATCATCATCATAATCGTCATCAATATAGTCATCATAATCATCAGCATGATCATCATCATAATCATCATCAAAATCATCATCATAATCGTCATCATAATCATCATCATAATCATCATCATAATCATCATCATAACCGTCATCGTAATCATCATCATAATCATCATCATAATCATCATCATAATCATCATCATAATCATCATCATAATCATCATCATAGTCATCATCATAATCATCATCATAATCATCATCATAATCATCATCATAATCATCATCCTAATCATCATCAAAATAGTCATCATAATCATCATCATAATCGTCATCATTATAGTCATCATAATCGTCATCATAATCATCATCACAGTCATCATCATAATAGTCACCATAATCGTCATCAATATAGTCATCATAATCATCAGCATGATCATCATCATAATCATCATCAAAATCATCATCATAATCGTCATCATAATCATCATCATAATCATCATCATAATCATCATCATAATCATCATCATAACCATCATCGTAATCATCATCATAATCATCATCATAATCATCATCATAATCATCATCATAATCATCATCATAATCATCATCAAGATCATCATCATAATCATGAGCATAATCATCATCACAATCGTCATCATAATCATCATCATAATCATCATCAGAATCATCATCATAATCGTCATCATAATCATCATCATAATCATCATCATAACCGTCATCGTAATCATCATCATAATCATCATCATAATCGTCATCATAATCATCATCATAATCATCATCATTATCATCATCAAAATCATCATCATCATCATCATCATAATCATCATCATAATCATCATCATAACCGTCATCGTTATCATCATCATAATCATCATCATAATCATCATCATAATCATCATCCTAATCGTCTTCATGGTCATCATCATAATCGTCATCATAATCATCGTCATAGTCATCATAATCGTCATCATTATAGTCATCATAGTCATCATCATGATCATCATCATAATCATCATCATAATCATCATCATGATCATCATCATAATCATCATCACAATCATCACCATAATCATGATAATAGTCATCATCAAAATCATCATCATAATCATCATCATAATCGTCATCATAATCATCATCATAATCATCATCATAACCGTCATCGTAATCATCATCATAGTCATCATCATAATCGTCATCATAATCATCATCATAATCATCATCATAATCATCATCATAATCATCATCATAATCATCATCAGAATCATCATCATAATCATGAGCAGAATCATCATCATAATCGTCATCATAATCATCATCATAATAGTCATCATAATCGTCATCATAATCGTCATCATTATAGTCATCATAATCGTCGTCATAATCATCATCATAGTCATCATCATAATAGTCATCATAATCGTCATCATTATAGTCATCATAATCATCATCATGATCATCATCATAATCATCATCATAATCATCATCATAATCATCATCATAATCATCATCATTATCGTCATCAAACTCATCATCATAATCATCATCATAATCATCATCATAATCATCATCATAACCGTCATCGTAATCATCATCATAATCATCATCATAATCATCATCATAGTCATCATCATAATCATCATCATAATCGTCTTCATGGTCATCATCATAATCGTCATCATAATCATCATAATAGTCATCATAATCGTCATCATTATAGTCATCATAATCATCATCATGGTCATCATCATAATCATCATCATAATCATCATCATGATCATCATCATAATCATCATCATAATCTTCATCATAACCGTCATCGTAATCATCATCATAATCATCATCATAATCATCATCATAATCATCATCATAATCATCATCAAGATCATCATCATAATCATGAGCATAATCATCATCACAATCGTCATCATAATCATCATCATAATCATCATCAGAATCATCATCATAATCGTCATCATAATCATCATCATAATCATCATCATAACCGTCATCGTAATCATCATCATAATCATCATCATAATCGTCATCATAATCATCATCATAGTCATCATCATAATAGTCATCGTAATCGTCATCATAATCGTCATCATTATAGTCATCATAATCGTCATCATAATCATCAGCATAGTCATCATCATAATAGTCATCATAATCGTCATCATTATAGTCATCATAATCATCATCATGATCATCATCATAATCATCATCATAATCATCATCATAATCCTCATCATTATCATCATCATTATCATCATCAAAATCATCATCATCATCATCATCGTAATCATCATCATAATCATCATCATAACCGTCATCGTTATCATCATCATAATCATCATCATAATCATCATCATAATCATCATCATAACCGTCATCGTAATCATCATCATAATCATCATCATAATCATCATCATAATCATCATCATAATCATGAGCATAATCATCATCATAATAGTCATCATAATCATCATCATAATCGTCATCATTATAGTCATCATAATCGTCATCATAATCATCATCATAGTCATCATCATAATAGTCACCATAATCGTCATCAATATAGTCATCATAATCATCAGCATGATCATCATCATAATCATCATCAAAATCATCATCATAATCGTCATCATAATCATCATCATAATCATCATCATAATCATCATCATAACCGTCATCGTAATCATCATCATAATCATCATCATAATCGTCATCATAATCATCATCATAATCATCATCATAACCGTCATCGTAATCATCATCATAATCATCATCATAATCGTCATCATAATCATCATCATAATCATCATCATAATCATCATCATAATCATCATCATAATCATCATCAGAATCATCATCATAATCATGAGCAGAATCATCATCATAATCGTCATCATAATCATCATCATAATAGTCATCATAATCGTCATCATAATCGTCATCATTATAGTCATCATAATCGTCGTCATAATCATCATCATAGTCATCATCATAATAGTCATCATAATCGTCATCATTATAGTCATCATAATCATCATCATGATCATCATCATAATCATCATCATAATCATCATCATAATCATCATCATAATCATCATCATAATCATCATCAAAATCATCATCATGATCATCATCATAATCATCATCATAATCATCATCATAATCATCATCAAAATCATCATCATAATCATGAGCATAATCATCATCATAATCGTCATCATAATCATCATCATAATCATCATCATAATCATCATCAAAATCATCATCATAATCATGAGCATAATCATCATCATAATCGTCATCATAATCATGATCATAGTCATCATCATAATAGTCATCATAATCGTCATCATTATAGTCATCATAATCATCATCATAGTCATCATCATAATAGTCATCATAATCGTCATCATTGTAGTCATCATAATCATCATCATAATCATCATCAGAATCATCATCATAATCATCATCATAATCATCATCATAATCAACATCATAATCATCATCATAACCGTCATCGTAATCGTCATAGTAATCATCATCATAATCATCATCATAATCGTCATCATAATCGTCATCATTATAGTCATCATAATCGTCATCATAATCATCATCATAGTCATCATCATAATAGTCATCATAATCGTCATCATTATAGTCATCATAATCGTCATCATAATCATCATCATGATCATCATCATAATCATCATCATAATCATCATCATAATCATAGTTATAATTCATCATCATAATAATGAGCATAATCATCATGATAATCATCATCATAGTCATCATCATAATCATCATCATAGTCATCATCATAATCATCATCATAATAATCATCATAATCATCATCATAATCATCATCCTAATCATCATCAAAATAGTCATCATAATCGTCATCATTATAGCCATCATAATCATCAACATGATCATCATCATAATCATCATCATAATCATCATCATAATCATCATCATAATCATCATCATAATCATCATCATAATCATCATCAAGATCATCATCATAATCATGAGCATAATCATCATCACAATCGTCATCATAATCATCATCATAATCATCATCAGAATCATCATCATAATCGTCATCATAATCATCATCATAATCATCATCATAACCGTCATCGTAATCATCATCATAATCATCATCATAATCGTCATCATAATCATCATCATAGTCATCATCATAATAGTCATCATAATCGTCATCATAATCGTCATCATTATAGTCATCATAATCGTCATCATAATCATCAGCATAGTCATCATCATAATAGTCATCATAATCGTCATCATTATAGTCATCATAATCATCATCATGATCATCATCATAATCATCATCATAATCATCATCATAATCCTCATCATTATCATCATCATTATCATCATCAAAATCATCATCATCATCATCATCGTAATCATCAGCATAATCATCATCATAACCGTCATCGTTATCATCATCATAATCATCATCATAATCATCATCATAATCATCATCATCATCATCATCATAATCATCATCATAATCGTCTTCATGGTCATCATCATAATCGTCATCATTATAGCCATCATAATCATCAACATGATCATCATCATAATCATCATCATAATCCTTATCATAATCATCATCATTATGATCATCAAAATCATCATCATAACCATCATCATAATCATCATCATAATCATCATCATAATCATCATCATAACCGTCATCGTAATCATCATCATAATCATCATCATAATCATCATCATAATCATCATCATAATCATGAGCATAATCATCATCATAATAGTCATCATAATCATCATCATAATCGTCATCATAATCGTCATCATAATCATCATCATAGTCATCATCATAATAGTCATCATAATCGTCATCATAATCGTCATCATTATAGTCATCATAATCGTCATCATAATCATCAGCATAACCGTCATCGTTATCATCATCATAATCATCATCATAATCATCATCATAATCATCATCATAACCGTCATCGTAATCATCATCATAATCATCATCATAATCATCATCATAATCATCATCATAATCATGAGCATAATCATCATCATAATAGTCATCATAATCATCATCATAATCGTCATCATTATAGTCATCATAATCGTCATCATAATCATCATCATAGTCATCATCATAATAGTCACCATAATCGTCATCAATATAGTCATCATAATCATCAGCATGATCATCATCATAATCATCATCAAAATCATCATCATAATCGTCATCATAATCATCATCATAATCATCATCATAATCATCATCATAACCGTCATCGTAATCATCATCATAATCATCATCATAATCATCATCATAATCATCATCATAATCATCATCAAGATCATCATCATAATCATGAGCATAATCATCATCACAATCGTCATCATAATCATCATCATAATCATCATCAGAATCATCATCATAATCGTCATCATAATCATCATCATAATCATCATCATAATAGTCATCATAATCGTCATCATAATCATCATCATAGTCATCATCATAATAGTCATCATAATCGTCATCATTATAGCCATCATAATCATCAACATGATCATCATCATAATCATCATCATAATCATCATCATAATCATCATCATAATCATCATCAAGATCATCATCATAATCATGAGCATAATCATCATCACAATCGTCATCATAATCATCATCATAATCATCATCAGAATCATCATCATAATCGTCATCATAATCATCATCATAGTCATCATCATAATAGTCACCATAATCGTCATCAATATAGTCATCATAATCATCAGCATGATCATCATCATAATCGTCATCATAATCATCATCATAATCATCATCATTATCATCATCAAAATCATCATCATCATCATCATCATAATCATCATCATAATCATCATCATAACCGTCATCGTTATCATCATCATAATCATCATCATAATCATCATCATAATCATGAGCATAATCATCATCATAATCGTCATCATAATCATCATCATAGTCATCATCATAATAGTCATCATAATCATCATCATAATCGTCATCATTATAGTCATCATAATCGTCATCATAATCATCATCATGATCATCATCATAATCATCATCAAAATCATCATCATGATCATCATCATAATCATCATCATAATCATCATCATAATCATCATCAAAATCATCATCATAATCATGAGCATAATCATCATCATAATCGTCATCATAATCATCATCATAATCATCATCATAATCATCATCAAAATCATCATCATAATCATGAGCATAATCATCATCATAATCGTCATCATAATCATGATCATAGTCATCATCATAATAGTCATCATAATCGTCATCATTATAGTCATCATAATCATCATCATAGTCATCATCATAATAGTCATCATAATCGTCATCATTGTAGTCATCATAATCATCATCATAATCATCATCAGAATCATCATCATAATCATCATCATAATCATCATCATAATCAACATCATAATCATCATCATAACCGTCATCGTAATCGTCATAGTAATCATCATCATAATCATCATCATAATCGTCATCATAATCGTCATCATTATAGTCATCATAATCGTCATCATAATCATCATCATAGTCATCATCATAATAGTCATCATAATCGTCATTATTATAGTCATCATAATCGTCATCATAATCATCATCATGATCATCATCATAATCATCATCATAATCATCATCATAATCATAGTCATAATTCATCATCATAATAATGAGCATAATCATCATGATAATCATCATCATAGTCATCATCATAATCATCATCATAGTCATCATCATAATCATCATCATAATAATCATCATAATCATCATCATAATCATCATCCTAATCATCATCAAAATAGTCATCATAATCGTCATCATTATAGTCATCATAATCGTCATAGTAATCATCATTATAATCATCATCATTACCGTCATCATAATCACCATCATAATCATCATCATAATCATCATCATAATCATCATCCTAATCATCATCAAAATAGTCATCATAATCGTCATCATTATAGTCATCATAATCGTCATAGTAATCATCATTATAATCATCATCATTACCGTCATCATAATCACCATCATAATCATCATCATAATCATGAGCATAATCATCATCATAAACGTCATCATAGTCATCATCATAATAGTCATCATAATCGTCATCATAATCATCATCATAGTCATCATCATAATAGTCATCATAATCGTCATCATTATAGCCATCATAATCATCAACATGATCATCATCATAATCATCATCATAATCATCATCATAATCATCATCATAATCATCATCATAATCATCATCAAGATCATCATCATAATCATGAGCATAATCATCATCATAATAGTCATCATAATCATCATCATAATCGTCATCATTATAGTCATCATAATCGTCATCATAATCATCATCATAGTCATCATCATAATAGTCACCATAATCGTCATCAATATAGTCATCATAATCATCAGCATGATCATCATCATAATCATCATCAAAATCATCATCATAATCGTCATCATAATCATCATCATAATCATCATCATAATCATCATCATAACCGTCATCGTAATCATCATCATAATCATCATCATAATCATCATCATAATCATCATCATAATCATCATCAAGATCATCATCATAATCATGAGCATAATCATCATCACAATCGTCATCATAATCATCATCATAATCATCATCAGAATCATCATCATAATCGTCATCATAATCATCATCATAATCATCATCATAATAGTCATCATAATCGTCATCATAATCATCATCATAGTCATCATCATAATAGTCATCATAATCGTCATCATTATAGCCATCATAATCATCAACATGATCATCATCATAATCATCATCATAATCATCATCATAATCATCATCATAATCATCATCATAATCATCATCAAGATCATCATCATAATCATGAGCATAATCATCATCACAATCGTCATCATAATCATCATCATAATCATCATCAGAATCATCATCATAATCGTCATCATAATCATCATCATAGTCATCATCATAATAGTCACCATAATCGTCATCAATATAGTCATCATAATCATCAGCATGATCATCATCATAATCGTCATCATAATCATCATCATAATCATCATCATAACCGTCATCGCTATCATCATCATAATCATCATCATAATCATCATCATAATCATGAGCATAATCATCATCATAATCGTCATCATAATCATCATCATAGTCATCATCATAATAGTCATCATAATCATCATCATAATCGTCATCATTATAGTCATCATAATCGTCATCATAATCATCATCATGATCATCATCATAATCATCATCAAAATCATCATCATGATCATCATCATAATCATCATCATAATCATCATCATAATCATCATCAAAATCATCATCATAATCATGAGCATAATCATCATCATAATCGTCATCATAATCATCATCATAATCATCATCATAATCATCATCAAAATCATCATCATAATCATGAGCATAATCATCATCATAATGGTCATCATAATCATGATCATAGTCATCATCATAATAGTCATCATAATCGTCATCATTATAGTCATCATAATCATCATCATAGTCATCATCATAATAGTCATCATAATCGTCATCATTGTAGTCATCATAATCATCATCATAATCATCATCAGAATCATCATCATAATCATCATCATAATCATCATCATAATCAACATCATAATCATCATCATAACCGTCATCGTAATCGTCATAGTAATCATCATCATAATCATCATCATAATCGTCATCATAATCGTCATCATTATAGTCATCATAATCGTCATCATAATCATCATCATAGTCATCATCATAATAGTCATCATAATCGTCATCATTATAGTCATCATAATCGTCATCATAATCATCATCATGATCATCATCATAATCATCATCATAATCATCATCATAATCATAGTTATAATTCATCATCATAATAATGAGCATAATCATCATGATAATCATCATCATGGTCATCATCATAATCATCATCATAGTCATCATCATAATCATCATCATAATAATCATCATAATCATCATCATAATCATCATCCTAATCATCATCAAAATAGTCATCATAATCGTCATCATTATAGTCATCATAATCGTCATAGTAATCATCATTATAATCATCATCATTACCGTCATCATAATCACCATCATAATCATCATCATAATCATCATCATAATCATCATCCTAATCATCATCAAAATAGTCATCATAATCGTCATCATTATAGTCATCATAATCGTCATAGTAATCATCATTATAATCATCATCATTACCGTCATCATAATCACCATCATAATCATCATCATAATCATGAGCATAATCATCATCATAAACGTCATCATAATCATCATCATAGTCATCATCATAATAGTCATCATAATCGTCATCATAATCATCATCATAGTCATCATCATAATAGTCATCATAATCGTCATCATTATAGCCATCATAATCATCAACATGATCATCATCATAATCATCATCATAATCATCATCATAATCATCATCATAATCATCATCATAATCATCATCATAATCATCATCAAGATCATCATCATAATCATGAGCATAATCATCATCACAATCGTCATCATAATCATCATCATAATCATCATCAGAATCATCATCATAATCGTCATCATAATCATCATCATAATCATCATCATAACCGTCATCGTAATCATCATCATAATCATCATCATAATCGTCATCATAATCATCATCATAGTCATCATCATAATAGTCATCATAATCGTCATCATAATCGTCATCATTATAGTCATCATAATCGTCATCATAATCATCAGCATAGTCATCATCATAATAGTCATCATAATCGTCATCATTATAGTCATCATAATCATCATCATGATCATCATCATAATCATCATCATAATCATCATCATAATCCTCATCATTATCATGATCATTATCATCATCAAAATCATCATCATCATCATCATCGTAATCATCATCATAATCATCATCATAACCGTCATCGTTATCATCATCATAATCATCATCATAATCATCATCATAATCATCATCATCATCATCATCATCATAATCATCATCATAATCGTCTTCATGGTCATCATCATAATCGTCATCATAATCATCATAATAGTCATCATAATCGTCATCATTATAGTCATCATAATCAACATCATGATCATCATCATAATCATCATCATAATCATCATCATAACCGTCATCGTAATCATCATCATAATCATCATCATAATCATCATCATAATCATCATCATAATCATCATCATAATCATCATCATAATCATCATCATAATCATCATCATAATCATCATCATAATCATCATCATAATCATCATCAAGATCATCATCATAATCATGAGCATAATCATCATCACAATCGTCATCATAATCATCATCATAATCATCATCAGAATCATCATCATAATCGTCATCATAATCATCATCATAATCATCATCATAACCGTCATCGTAATCATCATCATAATCATCATCATAATCGTCATCATAATCATCATCATAGTCATCATCATAATAGTCATCATAATCGTCATCATAATCGTCATCATTATAGTCATCATAATCGTCATCATAATCATCAGCATAGTCATCATCATAATAGTCATCATAATCGTCATCATTATAGTCATCATAATCATCATCATGATCATCATCATAATCATCATCATAATCATCATCATAATCCTCATCATTATCATCATCATTATCATCATCAAAATCATCATCATCATCATCATCGTAATCATCATCATAATCATCATCATAACCGTCATCGTTATCATCATCATAATCATCATCATAATCATCATCATAATCATCATCATCATCATCATCATCATAATCATCATCATAATCGTCTTCATAGTCATCATCATAATCGTCATCATAATCATCATAATAGTCATCATAATCGTCATCATTATAGTCATCATAATCAACATCATGATCATCATCATAATCATCATCATAATCATCATCATAACCGTCATCGTAATCATCATCATAATCATCATCATAATCATGAGCAGAATCATCATCATAATCGTCATCATATTCATCATCATAATAGTCATCATAATCGTCATCATAGTCATCATCATAATAGTCATCATAATCGTCATCATTATAGTCATCATAATCATCAGCATGATCATCATCATAATCATCATCAAAATCATCATCATAATCGGCATCATAATCATCATCATAATCATCATCATAATCATCATCATAACCGTCATCGTAATCATCATCATAATCATCATCATAATCATCATCATAATCATCATCAAGATCATCATCATAATCATGAGCATAATCATTATCACAATCGTCATCATAATCATCATCATAATCATCATCAGAATCATCATCATAATCGTCATCATAATCATCATCATGATCATCATCATAATCATCATCATAATCATCATCATAATCATAGTTATAATCATCATCATAGTCATCATCATAATAGTCATCATAATCATCATCATAGTCATCATCATAATAGTCATCATAATCGTCATCATTATAGTCATCATAATCATCAGCATGATCATCATCATAATCATCATCAAAATCATCATCATAATCGGCATCATAATCATCATCATAATCATCATCATAATAGTCATCATAATCATCATCATAATCATCATCATAATCATCATCATAATCAACATCATAATCATCATCATAACCGTCATCGTAATCGTCATAGAAATCATCATCATAATCATCATCATAATCGTCATCATAATCGTCATCATTATAGTCATCATAATCGTCATCATAATCATCATCATAGTCATCATCATAATAGTCATCATAATCGTCATCATTATAGTCATCATAATCGTCATCATAATCATCATCATGATCATCATCATAATCATCATCATAATCATCATCATAATCATAGTTATTATTCATCATCATAATAATGAGCATAATCATCATGATAATCATCATCATAGTCATCATCATAATCATCATCATAGTCATCATCATAATCATCATCATAATCATCATCATAATCATCATCATAATCATCATCCTAATCATCATCAAAATAGACATCATAATCGTCATCATTATAGTCATCATAATCGTCATAGTAATCATCATTATAATCATCATCATTACCGTCGTCATAATCACCATCATAATCATCATGATAATCATGAGCATAATCATCATCATAATCGTCATCATAATCATCATCATAATCATCATCATAATCATCATCATAACCGTCATCATAATCGTCATCATTATAGTCATCATAATCGTCATCATAATCATCATCATAGTCATCATCATAATAGTCATCATAATCGTCATCATTATAGTCATCATAATCATCAGCATGATCATCATCATAATCATCATCAAAATCATCATCATAATCGGCATCATAATCATCATCATAATCATCATCATAATAGTCATCATAATCATCATCATAGTCATCATCATAATAGTCATCATAATCGTCATCATAATCATCATCATAGTCATCATCATAATAGTCATCATAATCGTCATCATTATAGCCATCATAATCATCATCATGATCATCATCATAATCATCATCATAATCCTTATCATAATCATCATCATTATCATCATCAAAATCATCATCATAACCATCGTCATAATCATCATCATAATCATCATCATAATCATCATCATAACCGTCATCGTAATCATCATCATAATCATCATCATAATCATCATCATAATCATCATCATAATCATGAGCATAATCATCATCATAATAGTCATCATAATCATCATCATAATCGTCATCATTATAGTCATCATAATCGTCATCATAATCATCATCATAGTCATCATCATAATAGTCATCATAATCGTCATCATTATAGTCATCATAATCATCAGCATGATCATCATCATAATCATTATCAAAATCATCATCATAATCGTCATCATAATCATCATCATAATCATCATCATAATCATCATCATAATCATCATCATAATCATCATCATAATCATGAGCATAATCATCATCATAATCATCATCATAATCATCATCAAAATCATCATCATAATCATGAGCATAATCATCATCATAATAGTCATCATAATCATCATCATAATCGTCATCATTATAGTCATCATAATCGTCATCATAATCATCATCATAGTCATCATCATAATAGTCATCATAATCGTCATCATTATAGTCATCATAATCATCAGCATGATCATCATCATAATCATCATCAAAATCATCATCATAATCGTCATCATAATCATCATCATAATCATCATCATAATCATCATCATAACCGTCATCGTAATCATTATCATCATCATCATCATAATCATCATCATAATCATCATCATAATCATCATCAAGATCATCATCATAATCATGATCATAATCATCATCACAATCGTCATCATAATCATCATCATAATCGTCATCAGAATCATCATCATAATCGTCATCATAATCATCATCATAATCATCATCATAACCGTCATCGTAATCATCATCATAATCATCATCATAATCGTCATCATAATCATCATCATAATCATCATCAAAATCATCATCATCATCATCATCATAATCATCATCATAATCATCATCATAACCGTCATCGTTATCATCATCATAATCATCATAATCATCATCATAATCATGAGCATAATCATCATCATAATCGTCATCATAATCATCATCATAGTCATCATCATAATAGTCATCATAATCATCATCATAATCGTCATCATTATAGTCATCATAATCGTCATCATAATCATCATCATGATCATCATCATAATCATCATCAAAATCATCATCATGATCATCATCATAATCATCATCATAATCATCATCATAATCATCATCAAAATCATCATCATAATCATGAGCATAATCATCATCATAATCGTCATCATAATCATCATCATAATCATCATCATAATCATCATCAAAATCATCATCATAATCATGAGCATAATCATCATCATAATCGTCATCATAATCATCATCATAGTCATCATCATAATAGTCATCATAATCGTCATCATTATAGTCATCATAATCATCATCATAGTCATCATCATAATAGTCATCATAATCGTCATCATTATAGTCATCGTAATCATCATCATAATCATCATCAGAATCATCATCATAATCATCATCATAATCATCATCATAATCAACATCATAATCATCATCATAACCGTCATCGTAATCGTCATAGCAATCATCATCATAATCATCATCATAATCGTCATCATAATCGTCATCATTATAGTCATCATAATCGTCATCATAATCATCATCATAGTCATCATCATAATAGTCATCATAATCGTCATCATTATAGTCATCATAATCGTCATCATAATCATCATCATGATCATCATCATAATCATCATCATAATCAGCATCATAATCATAGTTATAATTCATCATCATAATAATGAGCATAATCATCATGATAATCATCATCATAGTCATCATCATAATCATCATCATAGTCATCATCATAATCATCATCATAATCATCATCATAATCATCATCATAATCATCATCCTAATCATCATCAAAATAGTCATCATAATCGTCATCATTATAGTCATCATAATCGTCATAGTAATCATCATTATAATCATCATCATTACCGTCATCATAATCACCATCATAATCATCATCATAATCATCATCATAATCATCATCCTAATCATCATCAAAATAGTCATCATAATCGTCATCATTATAGTCATCATAATCGTCATAGTAATCATCATTATAATCATCATCATTACCGTCATCATAATCACCATCATAATCATCATCATAATCATCATCATAATCCTTATCATAATCATCATCATTATCATCATCAAAATCATCATCATAACCATCATCATAATCATCATCATAATCATCATCATAATCATCATCATAACCGTCATCGTAATCATCATCATAATCATCATCATAATCATCATCATAATCATCATCATAATCATGAGCATAATCATCATCATAATAGTCATCATAATCATCATCATAATCGTCATCATTATAGTCATCATAATCGTCATCATAATCATCATCATAGTCATCATCATAATAGTCATCATAATCGTCATCAATATAGTCATCATAATCATCAGCATGATCATCATCATAATCATCATCAAAATCATCATCATAATCGTCATCATAATCATCATCATAATCATGATCATAATCATCATCATAACCGTCATCGTAATCATCATCATAATCATCATCATAATCATCATCATAATCATCATCATAATCATCATCAAGATCATCATCATAATCATGAGCATAATCATCATCACAATCGTCATCATAATCATCATCATAATCATCATCAGAATCATCATCATAATCGTCATCATAATCATCATCATAATCATCATCATAACCGTCATCCTAATCATCATCAAAATAGTCATCATAATCGTCATCATTATAGTCATCATAATCGTCATAGTAATCATCATTATAATCATCATCATTACCGTCATCATAATCACCATCATAATCATCATCATAATCATGAGCATAATCATCATCATAAACGTCATTATAATCATCATCATAGTCATCATCATAATAGTCATCATAATCGTCATCATAATCATCATCACAGTCATCATCATAATAGTCATCATAATCGTCATCATTATAGCCATCATAATCATCAACATGATCATCATCATAATCATCATCATAATCCTTATCATAATCATCATCATTATCATCATCAATATCATCATCATAACCATCATCATAATCATCATCATAATCATCATCATAATCATCATCATAACCGTCATCGTAATCATCATCATAATCATCATCATAATCATCATCATAATCATCATCATAATCATGAGCATAATCATCATCATAATAGTCATCATAATCATCATCATAATCGTCATCATTATAGTCATCATAATCGTCATCATAATCATCATCATAGTCATCATCATAATAGTCATCATAATCGTCATCAATATAGTCATCATAATCATCAGCATGATCATCATCATAATCATCATCAAAATCATCATCATAATCGTCATCATAATCATCATCATAATCATCATCATAATCATCATCATAATCATCATCATAACCGTCATCGTAATCATCATCATAATCATCATCATAATTATCATCATAATCATCATCATAATCATCATCAAGATCATCATCATAATCATGAGCATAATCATCATCACAATCGTCATCATAATCATCATCATAATCATCATCAGAATCATCATCATAATCGTCATCATAATCATCATCATAATCATCATCATAACCGTCATCCTAATCATCATCAAAATAGTCATCATAATCGTCATCATTATAGTCATCATAATCGTCATAGTAATCATCATTATAATCATCATCATTACCGTCATCATAATCACCATCATAATCATCATCATAATCATGAGCATAATCATCATCATAAACGTCATTATTATCATCATCATAGTCATCATCATAATAGTCATCATAATCGTCATCATAATCATCATCATAGTCATCATCATAATAGTCATCATAATCGTCATCATTATAGTCATCGTAATCATCATCATAATCATCATCAGAATCATCATCATAATCATCATCATAATCATCATCATAATCAACATCATAATCATCATCATAACCGTCATCGTAATCGTCATAGCAATCATCATCATAATCATCATCATAATCGTCATCATAATCGTCATCATTATAGTCATCATAATCGTCATCATAATCATCATCATAGTCATCATCATAGTAGTCATCATAATCGTCATCATTATAGTCATCATAATCGTCATCATAATCATCATCATGATCATCATCATAATCATCATCATAATCAGCATCATAATCATAGTTATAATTCATCATCATAATAATGAGCATAATCATCATGATAATCATCATCATAGTCATCATCATAATCATCATCATAGTCATCATCATAATCATCATCATAATCATCATCATAATCATCATCATAATCATCATCCTAATCATCATCAAAATAGTCATCATAATCGTCATCATTATAGTCATCATAATCGTCATAGTAATCATCATTATTATCATCATCATTACCGTCATCATAATCACCATCATAATCATCATCATAATCATCATCATAATCATCATCCTAATCATCATCAAAATAGTCATCATAATCGTCATCATTATAGTCATCATAATCGTCATAGTAATCATCATTATAATCATCATCATTACCGTCATCATAATCACCAGCATAATCATCATCATAATCATCATCATAATCCTTATCATAATCATCATCATTATCATCATCAAAATCATCATCATAACCATCATCATAATCATCATCATAATCATCATCATAATCATCATCATAACCGTCATCGTAATCATCATCATAATCATCATCATAATCATCATCATAATCATCATCATAATCATGAGCATAATCATCATCATAATAGTCATCATAATCATCATCATAATCGTCATCATTATGGTCATCATAATCGTCATCATAATCATCATCATAATCATGAGCATAATCATCATCATAATAGTCATCATAATCATCATCATAATCGTCATCATAATAGTCATCATAATCGTCATCAATATAGTCATCATAATCATCAGCATGATCATCATCATAATCATCATCAAAATCATCATCATAATCGTCATCATAATCATCATCATAATCATGATCATAATCATCATCATAACCGTCATCGTAATCATCATCATAATCATCATCATAATCATCATCATAATCATCATCATAATCATCATCAAGATCATCATCATAATCATGAGCATAATCATCATCACAATCGTCATCATAATCATCATCATAATCATCATCAGAATCATCATCATAATCGTCATCATAATCATCATCATAATCATCATCATAACCGTCATCCTAATCATCATCAAAATAGTCATCATAATCGTCATCATTATAGTCATCATAATCGTCATAGTAATCATCATTATAATCATCATCATTACCGTCATCATAATCACCATCATTATCATCATCATAATCATGAGCATAATCATCATCATAAACGTCATTATAATCATCATCATAGTCATCATCATAATAGTCATCATAATCGTCATCATAATCATCATCATAGTCATCATCATAATAGTCATCATAATCGTCATCATTATAGCCATCATAATCATCAACATGATCATCATCATAATCATCATCATAATCCTTATCATAATCATCATCATTATCATCATCAATATCATCATCATAACCATCATCATAATCATCATCATAATCATCATCATAATCATCATCATAACCGTCATCGTAATCATCATCATAATCATCATCATAATCATCATCATAATCATCATCATAATCATGAGCATAATCATCATCATAATAGTCATCATAATCATCATCATAATCGTCATCATTATAGTCATCATAATCGTCATCATAATCATCATCATAG
This sequence comes from Coelioxys conoideus, assembly GCA_947623535.1. Lineage (NCBI taxonomy): Eukaryota > Metazoa > Arthropoda > Insecta > Hymenoptera > Megachilidae > Coelioxys > Coelioxys conoideus. The sequence continues at coordinate 2,965,354 of CANQJN010000008.1, forward strand.
TCATCATCATAATAGTCATCATAATCGTCATCAATATAGTCATCATAATCATCAGCATGATCATCATCATAATCATCATCAAAATCATCATCATAATCGTCATCATAATCATCATCATAATCATCATCATAATCATCATCATAACCGTCATCGTAATCATCATCATAATCATCATCATAATCATCATCATAATCATCATCATAATCATCATCAAGATCATCATCATAATCATGAGCATAATCATCATCACAATCGTCATCATAATCATCATCATAATCATCATCAGAATCATCATCATAATCGTCATCATAATCATCATCATAATCATCATCATAACCGTCATCCTAATCATCATCAAAATAGTCATCATAATCGTCATCATTATAGTCATCATAATCGTCATAGTAATCATCATTATAATCATCATCATTACCGTCATCATAATCACCATCATAATCATCATCATAATCATGAGCATAATCATCATCATAAACGTCATTATAATCATCATCATAGTCATCATCATAATAGTCATCATAATCGTCATCATAATCATCATCATAGTCATCATCATAATAGTCATCATAATCGTCAGCATTATAGCCATCATAATCATCAACATGATCATCATCATAATCATCATCATAATCCTTATCATAATCATCATCATTATCATCATCAAAATCATCATCATAACCATCATCATAATCATCATCATAATCATCATCATAATCATCATCATAACCGTCATCGTAATCATCATCATAATCATCATCATAATCATCATCATAATCATCATCATAATCATGAGCATAATCATCATCATAATAGTCGTCATAATCATCATCATAATCGTCATCATTATAGTCATCATAATCGTCATCATAATCATCATCATAGTCATCATCATAATAGTCATCATAATCGTCATCATAATCGTCATCATTATAGTCATCATAATCGTCATCATAATCATCATCATAGTCATCATCATAATAGTCATCATAATCGTCATCATTATAGTCATCATAATCGTCATCATAATCATCATCATGATCATCATCATAATCATCATCATAATCAGCATCATAATCATAGTTACAATTCATCATCATAATAATGAGCATAATCATCATGATAATCATCATCATAGTCATCATCATAATCATCATCATAGTCATCATCATAATCATCATCATAATCATCATCATAATCATCATCATAATCATCATCCTAATCATCATCAAAATAGTCATCATAATCGTCATCATTATAGTCATCATAATCGTCATAGTAATCATCATTATAATCATCATCATTACCGTCATCATAATCACCATCATAATCATCATCATAATCATCATCATAATCATCATCCTAATCATCATCAAAATAGTCATCATAATCGTCATCATTATAGTCATCATAATCGTCATAGTAATCATCATTATAATCATCATCATTACCGTCATCATAATCACCATCATAATCATCATCATAATCATCATCATAATCCTTATCATAATCATCATCATTATCATCATCAAAATCATCATCATAACCATCATCATAATCATCATCATAATCATCATCATAATCATCATCATAACCGTCATCGTAATCATCATCATAATCATCATCATAATCATCATCATAATCATCATCATAATCATGAGCATAATCATCATCATAATAGTCATCATAATCATCATCATAATCGTCATCATTATAGTCATCATAATCGTCATCATAATCATCATCATAGTCATCATCATAATAGTCATCATAATCGTCATCAATATAGTCATCATAATCATCAGCATGATCATCATCATAATCATCATCAAAATCATCATCATAATCGTCATCATAATCATCATCATAATCATGATCATAATCATCATCATAACCGTCATCGTAATCATCATCATAATCATCATCATAATCATCATCATAATCATCATCATAATCATCATCAAGATCATCATCATAATCATGAGCATAATCATCATCACAATCGTCATCATAATCATCATCATAATCATCATCAGAATCATCATCATAATCGTCATCATAATCATCATCATAATCATCATCATAACCGTCATCCTAATCATCATCAAAATAGTCATCATAATCGTCATCATTATAGTCATCATAATCGTCATAGTAATCATCATTATAATCATCATCATTACCGTCATCATAATCACCATCATAATCATCATCATAATCATGAGCATAATCATCATCATAAACGTCATTATAATCATCATCATAGTCATCATCATAATAGTCATCATAATCGTCATCATAATCATCATCACAGTCATCATCCTAATCATCATCAAAATAGTCATCATAATCGTCATCATTATAGTCATCATAATCGTCATAGTAATCATCATTATTATCATCATCATTACCGTCATCATAATCACCATCATAATCATCATCATAATCATCATCATAATCATCATCCTAATCATCATCAAAATAGTCATCATAATCGTCATCATTATAGTCATCATAATCGTCATAGTAATCATCATTATAATCATCATCATTACCGTCATCATAATCACCAGCATAATCATCATCATAATCATCATCATAATCCTTATCATAATCATCATCATTATCATCATCAAAATCATCATCATAACCATCATCATAATCATCATCATAATCATCATCATAATCATCATCATAACCGTCATCGTAATCATCATCATAATCATCATCATAATCATCATCATAATCATCATCATAATCATGAGCATAATCATCATCATAATAGTCATCATAATCATCATCATAATCGTCATCATTATGGTCATCATAATCGTCATCATAATCATCATCATAATCATGAGCATAATCATCATCATAATAGTCATCATAATCATCATCATAATCGTCATCATAATAGTCATCATAATCGTCATCAATATAGTCATCATAATCATCAGCATGATCATCATCATAATCATCATCAAAATCATCATCATAATCGTCATCATAATCATCATCATAATCATGATCATAATCATCATCATAACCGTCATCGTAATCATCATCATAATCATCATCATAATCATCATCATAATCATCATCATAATCATCATCAAGATCATCATCATAATCATGAGCATAATCATCATCACAATCGTCATCATAATCATCATCATAATCATCATCAGAATCATCATCATAATCGTCATCATAATCATCATCATAATCATCATCATAACCGTCATCCTAATCATCATCAAAATAGTCATCATAATCGTCATCATTATAGTCATCATAATCGTCATAGTAATCATCATTATAATCATCATCATTACCGTCATCATAATCACCATCATTATCATCATCATAATCATGAGCATAATCATCATCATAAACGTCATTATAATCATCATCATAGTCATCATCATAATAGTCATCATAATCGTCATCATAATCATCATCATAGTCATCATCATAATAGTCATCATAATCGTCATCATTATAGCCATCATAATCATCAACATGATCATCATCATAATCATCATCATAATCCTTATCATAATCATCATCATTATCATCATCAATATCATCATCATAACCATCATCATAATCATCATCATAATCATCATCATAATCATCATCATAACCGTCATCGTAATCATCATCATAATCATCATCATAATCATCATCATAATCATCATCATAATCATGAGCATAATCATCATCATAATAGTCATCATAATCATCATCATAATCGTCATCATTATAGTCATCATAATCGTCATCATAATCATCATCATAGTCATCATCATAATAGTCATCATAATCGTCATCAATATAGTCATCATAATCATCAGCATGATCATCATCATAATCATCATCAAAATCATCATCATAATCGTCATCATAATCATCATCATAATCATCATCATAATCATCATCATAACCGTCATCGTAATCATCATCATAATCATCATCATAATCATCATCATAATCATCATCATAATCATCATCAAGATCATCATCATAATCATGAGCATAATCATCATCACAATCGTCATCATAATCATCATCATAATCATCATCAGAATCATCATCATAATCGTCATCATAATCATCATCATAATCATCATCATAACCGTCATCCTAATCATCATCAAAATAGTCATCATAATCGTCATCATTATAGTCATCATAATCGTCATAGTAATCATCATTATAATCATCATCATTACCGTCATCATAATCACCATCATAATCATCATCATAATCATGAGCATAATCATCATCATAAACGTCATTATAATCATCATCATAGTCATCATCATAATAGTCATCATAATCGTCATCATAATCATCATCATAGTCATCATCATAATAGTCATCATAATCGTCAGCATTATAGCCATCATAATCATCAACATGATCATCATCATAATCATCATCATAATCCTTATCATAATCATCATCATTATCATCATCAAAATCATCATCATAACCATCATCATAATCATCATCATAATCATCATCATAATCATCATCATAACCGTCATCGTAATCATCATCATAATCATCATCATAATCATCATCATAATCATCATCATAATCATGAGCATAATCATCATCATAATAGTCGTCATAATCATCATCATAATCGTCATCATTATAGTCATCATAATCGTCATCATAATCATCATCATAGTCATCATCATAATAGTCATCATAATCGTCATCATAATCGTCATCATTATAGTCATCATAATCGTCATCATAATCATCATCATAGTCATCATCATAATAGTCATCATAATCGTCATCATTATAGTCATCATAATCGTCATCATAATCATCATCATGATCATCATCATAATCATCATCATAATCAGCATCATAATCATAGTTACAATTCATCATCATAATAATGAGCATAATCATCATGATAATCATCATCATAGTCATCATCATAATCATCATCATAGTCATCATCATAATCATCATCATAATCATCATCATAATCATCATCATAATCATCATCCTAATCATCATCAAAATAGTCATCATAATCGTCATCATTATAGTCATCATAATCGTCATAGTAATCATCATTATAATCATCATCATTACCGTCATCATAATCACCATCATAATCATCATCATAATCATCATCATAATCATCATCCTAATCATCATCAAAATAGTCATCATAATCGTCATCATTATAGTCATCATAATCGTCATAGTAATCATCATTATAATCATCATCATTACCGTCATCATAATCACCATCATAATCATCATCATAATCATCATCATAATCCTTATCATAATCATCATCATTATCATCATCAAAATCATCATCATAACCATCATCATAATCATCATCATAATCATCATCATAATCATCATCATAACCGTCATCGTAATCATCATCATAATCATCATCATAATCATCATCATAATCATCATCATAATCATGAGCATAATCATCATCATAATAGTCATCATAATCATCATCATAATCGTCATCATTATAGTCATCATAATCGTCATCATAATCATCATCATAGTCATCATCATAATAGTCATCATAATCGTCATCAATATAGTCATCATAATCATCAGCATGATCATCATCATAATCATCATCAAAATCATCATCATAATCGTCATCATAATCATCATCATAATCATGATCATAATCATCATCATAACCGTCATCGTAATCATCATCATAATCATCATCATAATCATCATCATAATCATCATCATAATCATCATCAAGATCATCATCATAATCATGAGCATAATCATCATCACAATCGTCATCATAATCATCATCATAATCATCATCAGAATCATCATCATAATCGTCATCATAATCATCATCATAATCATCATCATAACCGTCATCCTAATCATCATCAAAATAGTCATCATAATCGTCATCATTATAGTCATCATAATCGTCATAGTAATCATCATTATAATCATCATCATTACCGTCATCATAATCACCATCATAATCATCATCATAATCATGAGCATAATCATCATCATAAACGTCATTATAATCATCATCATAGTCATCATCATAATAGTCATCATAATCGTCATCATAATCATCATCACAGTCATCATCATAATAGTCATCATAATCGTCATCATTATAGCCATCATAATCATCAACATGATCATCATCATAATCATCATCATAATCCTTATCATAATCATCATCATTATCATCATCAATATCATCATCATAACCATCATCATAATCATCATCATAATCATCATCATAATCATCATCATAACCGTCATCGTAATCATCATCATAATCATCATCATAATCATCATCATAATCATCATCATAATCATGAGCATAATCATCATCATAATAGTCATCATAATCATCATCATAATCGTCATCATTATAGTCATCATAATCGTCATCATAATCATCATCATAGTCATCATCATAATAGTCATCATAATCGTCATCAATATAGTCATCATAATCATCAGCATGATCATCATCATAATCATCATCAAAATCATCATCATAATCGTCATCATAATCATCATCATAATCATCATCATAATCATCATCATAACCGTCATCGTAATCATCATCATAATCATCATCATAATCATCATCATAATCATCATCATAATCATCATCAAGATCATCATCATAATCATGAGCATAATCATCATCACAATCGTCATCATAATCATCATCATAATCATCATCAGAATCATCATCATAATCGTCATCATAATCATCATCATAATCATCATCATAACCGTCATCCCAATCATCATCAAAATAGTCATCATAATCGTCATCATTATAGTCATCATAATCGTCATAGTAATCATCATTATAATCATCATCATTACCGTCATCATAATCACCATCATAATCATCATCATAATCATGAGCATAATCATCATCATAAACGTCATTATAATCATCATCATAGTCATCATCATAATAGTCATCATAATCGTCATCATAATCATCATCATAGTCATCATCATAATAGTCATCATAATCGTCATCATTATAGCCATCATAATCATCAACATGATCATCATCATAATCATCATCATAATCCTTATCATAATCATCATCATTATCATCATCAATATCATCATCATAACCATCATCATAATCATCATCATAATCATCATCATAATCATCATCATAACCGTCATCGTAATCATCATCATAATCATCATCATAATCATCATCATAATCATCATCATAATCATGAGCATAATCATCATCATAATAGTCATCATAATCATCATCATAATCGTCATCATTATAGTCATCATAATCGTCATCATAATCATCATCATAGTCATCATCATAATAGTCATCATAATCGTCATCAATATAGTCATCATAATCATCAGCATGATCATCATCATAATCATCATCAAAATCATCATCATAATCGTCATCATAATCATCATCATAATCATCATCATAATCATCATCATAACCGTCATCGTAATCATCATCATAATCATCATCATAATCATCATCATAATCATCATCATAATCATCATCAAGATCATCATCATAATCATGAGCATAATCATCATCACAATCGTCATCATAATCATCATCATAATCATCATCAGAATCATCATCATAATCGTCATCATAATCATCATCATAATCATCATCATAACCGTCATCCTAATCATCATCAAAATAGTCATCATAATCGTCATCATTATAGTCATCATAATCGTCATAGTAATCATCATTATAATCATCATCATTACCGTCATCATAATCACCATCATAATCATCATCATAATCATGAGCATAATCATCATCATAAACGTCATTATAATCATCATCATAGTCATCATCATAATAGTCATCATAATCGTCATCATAATCATCATCATAGTCATCATCATAATAGTCATCATAATCGTCAGCATTATAGCCATCATAATCATCAACATGATCATCATCATAATCATCATCATAATCCTTATCATAATCATCATCATTATCATCATCAAAATCATCATCATAACCATCATCATAATCATCATCATAATCATCATCATAATCATCATCATAACCGTCATCGTAATCATCATCATAATCATCATCATAATCATCATCATAATCATCATCATAATCATGAGCATAATCATCATCATAATAGTCGTCATAATCATCATCATAATCGTCATCATTATAGTCATCATAATCGTCATCATAATCATCATCATAGTCATCATCATAATAGTCATCATAATCGTCATCAATATAGTCATCATAATCATCAGCATGATCATCATCATAATCATCATCAAAATCATCATCATAATCGTCATCATAATCATCATCATAATCATCATCATAATCATCATCATAATCATCATCATAATCATCATCAGAATCATCATCATAATCATGAGCAGAATCATCATCATAATCGTCATCATAATCATCATCATAATCATCATCATAATCATGAGCATAATCATCATCATAATAGTCATCATAATCATCATCATAATCGTCATCATTATAGTCATCATAATCGTCATCATAATCATCATCATAGTCATCATCATAATAGTCATCATAATCGTCATCAATATAGTCATCATAATCATCAGCATGATCATCATCATAATCATCATCATAATCATCACCATAATCATGATAATAATCATCATCAAAATCATCATCATAATCATCATCATAATCGTCATCATAATCATCATCATAATCATCATCATAACCGTCATCGTAATCATCATCATAATCATCATCATAATCGTCATCATAATCATGAGCAGAATCATCATCATAATCGTCATCATAATCATCATCATAATAGTCATCATAATCGTCATCATAATCGTCATCATTATAGTCATCATAATCGTCGTCATAATCATCATCATAGTCATCATCATAATAGTCATCATAACCGTCATCATTATAGTCATCATAGTCAGCATCATGATCATCATCATAATCATCATCATAATCATCACCATAATCATGATAATAATCATCATCAAAATCATCATCATCATCATCATCATAATCATCATCATAATCATCATCATAATCATCATCATAACCGTCATCGTAATCATCATCATAATCATCATCATAATCATCATCATAATCATCATCATAATCGTCTTCATGGTCATCATCATAATCGTCATCATAATCATCGTCATAGTCATCATAATCGTCATCATTATAGTCATCATAGTCATCATCATGATCATCATCATAATGATCATCATAATTATCATCATAATCAACATCATAATCATCATCATAACCGTCATCGTAATCGTCATAGTAATCATCATCATAATCATCATCATAATCGTCATCATAATCGTCATCATTATAGTCATCATAATCGTCATTATAATCATCATCATAGTCATCATCATAATAGTCATCATAATCGTCATCATTATAGTCATCATAATCGTCATCATAATCATCATCATAATCATCATCATAATCGTCATCATAATCATCATCATAATCATCATCATAATCATCATCATAATCATCATCATAATCATCATCAGAATCATCATCATAATCATGAGCAGAATCATCATCATAATCGTCATCATAATCATCATCATAATAGTCATCATAATCGTCATCATAATCGTCATCATTATAGTCATCATAATCGTCGTCATAATCATCATCATAGTCATCATCATAATAGTCATCATAATCGTCATCATTATAGTCATCATAATCATCATCATGATCATCATCATAATCATCATCATAATCATCATCATAATCATCATCATTATCGTCATCAAACTCAGCATCATAATCATCATCAAAATCATCATCATAATCATGAGCATAATCATCATCATAATGGTCATCATAATCATCATCATAATCGTCATCATTATAGTCATCATAATCGTCATCATAATCATCATCATAGTCATCATCATAATAGTCATCATAATCGTCATCATTATAGTCATCATAATCATCAGCATGATCATCATCATAATCATCATCATAATAGTCATCATAATCGTCATCATAATCATCATCATAGTCATCATCATAATAGTCATCATAATCGTCAGCATTATAGCCATCATAATCATCAACATGATCATCATCATAATCATCATCATAATCCTTATCATAATCATCATCATTATCATCATCAAAATCATCATCATAACCATCATCATAATCATCATCATAATCATCATCATAATCATCATCATAACCGTCATCGTAATCATCATCATAATCATCATCATAATCATCATCATAATCATCATCATAATCATGAGCATAATCATCATCATAATAGTCGTCATAATCATCATCATAATCGTCATCATTATAGTCATCATAATCGTCATCATAATCATCATCATAGTCATCATCATAATAGTCATCATAATCGTCATCAATATAGTCATCATAATCATCAGCATGATCATCATCATAATCATCATCAAAATCATCATCATAATCGTCATCATAATCATCATCATAATCATCATCATAATCATCATCATAATCATCATCATAATCATCATCAGAATCATCATCATAATCATGAGCAGAATCATCATCATAATCGTCATCATAATCATCATCATAATCATCATCATAATCATGAGCATAATCATCATCATAATAGTCATCATAATCATCATCATAATCGTCATCATTATAGTCATCATAATCGTCATCATAATCATCATCATAGTCATCATCATAATAGTCATCATAATCGTCATCAATATAGTCATCATAATCATCAGCATGATCATCATCATAATCATCATCATAATCATCACCATAATCATGATAATAATCATCATCAAAATCATCATCATAATCATCATCATAATCGTCATCATAATCATCATCATAATCATCATCATAACCGTCATCGTAATCATCATCATAATCATCATCATAATCGTCATCATAATCATGAGCAGAATCATCATCATAATCGTCATCATAATCATCATCATAATAGTCATCATAATAGTCATCATAATCGTCATCATTATAGTCATCATAATCATCATCATGATCATCATCATAATCATCACCATAATCATGATAATAATCATCATCAAAATCATCATCATCATCATCATCATAATCATCATCATAATCATCATCATAATCATCATCATAACCGTCATCGTAATCATCATCATAATCATCATCATAATCATCATCATAATCATCATCATAATCGTCTTCATGGTCATCATCATAATCGTCATCATAATCATCATAATAGTCATCATAACCGTCATCATTATAGTCATCATAGTCATCATCATGATCATCATCATAATCATCATCATAATCATCACCATAATCATGATAATAATCATCATCAAAATCATCATCATCATCATCATCATAATCATCATCATAATCATCATCATAATCATCATCATAACCGTCATCGTAATCATCATCATAATCATCATCATAATCATCATCATAATCATCATCATAATCGTCTTCATGGTCATCATCATAATCGTCATCATAATCATCGTCATAGTCATCATAATCGTCATCATTATAGTCATCATAGTCATCATCATGATCATCATCATAATGATCATCATAATCATCATCATAATCAACATCATAATCATCATCATAACCGTCATCGTAATCGTCATAGTAATCATCATCATAATCATCATCATAATCGTCATCATAATCGTCATCATTATAGTCATCATAATCGTCATTATAATCATCATCATAGTCATCATCATAATAGTCATCATAATCGTCATCATTATAGTCATCATAATCGTCATCATAATCATCATCATAATCATCATCATAATCGTCATCGTAATCATCATCATAATCATCATCATAATCATCATCATAATCATCATCATAATCATCATCAGAATCATCATCATAATCATGAGCAGAATCATCATCATAATCGTCATCATAATCATCATCATAATAGTCATCATAATCGTCATCATAATCGTCATCATTATAGTCATCATAATCGTCGTCATAATCATCATCATAGTCATCATCATAATAGTCATCATAATCGTCATCATAATAGTCATCATAATCGTCATCATTATAGTCATCATAATCATCATCATGATCATCATCATAATCATCATCATAATCATCATCATGATCATCATCATAATCATCATCATAATCGTCATCATTATAGTCATCATAATCGTCATCATAATCATCATCATAGTCATCATCATAATAGTCATCATAATCGTCATCATTATAGTCATCATAATCATCAGCATGATCATCATCATAATCATCATCAAAATCGTCATCATTATAGTCATCATAATCGTCATCATAATCATCAGCATAGTCATCATCATAATAGTCATCATAATCGTCATCATTATAGTCATCATAATCATCATCATGATCATCATCATAATAGTCATCATAATCATCATCATAACCGTCACCGTAATCATCATCATAATCATCATCATAATCATCATCATAATCATCGTTATAATTCATCATCATAATCATGAGCATCATCATCATGATAATCATCATCATAGTCATCATCATAATCATCAATATAGTCTTCATCATAATCATCATAATCGTCATCATTATAGTCATCATAATCGTCATCATAATCATCATCATAGTCATCATCATAATAGTCATCATAATCGTCATCATTATAGTCATCATAATCATCATCATGATCATCATCATAATCATCATCATAATCATCATAATAATCATCATCATAATCATCATCATAATTATCATCATAATCATCATCATAATCATCATCAAAATCATCATCATAATCATGAGCATAATCATCATCATAATCGTCATCATAATCATCATCATAGTCATCATCATAATAGTCATCATAATCATCATCATAGTCGTCATCATTATAGTCATCATAATCGTCATCATAATCATCATCATAATCATCATCATAATCATCATCATAATCATCATCATAATCATCATCATAATCATCAACATTATCATCATCAAAATCATCATCATCATCATCATCATAATCATCATCATAATCATCATCATAATCATCATCATAACCGTCATCATAATCATCATCATAATCATCATCATAATCATCATCATAATCATCATCATAATCGTCTTCATGGTCATCATCATAATCGTCATCATAATCATCATAATAGTCATTATAATCGTCATCATTATAGTCATCATAATCAACATCATGATCATCATCATAATCATCATCATAATCATCATCATGATCATCATCATAATCATCATCATAATCATCATCATAACCGTCATCGTAATCATCATCATAATCATCATCATAATCATCATCATAATCATCGTTATAATTCATCATCATAATCATGAGCATCATCATCATGATAATCATCATCATAGTCAACATCATAATCATCATTATAGTCATCATCATAATCATCATCATAATCATCATCATAATCATCATCAAAATTATCATCATAATCATCATCATAATCGTCATCATAATCATCATCATTATCATCATCAAAATCATCATCATCATCATCATCATAATCATCATCATAATCATCATCATAACCGTCATCGTAATCATCATCATAATCATCATCATAATCATCATCATAGTCATCATCATAATCATCATCATAATCATCATCATAATCATCATCATAGTCGTCTTCATGGTCATCATCATAATCGTCATCATAATCATCATAATAGTCATCATAATCGTCATCATTATAGTCATCATAATAGTCATCATAATCGTCATCATTATAGTCATCATAATCTTCAGGATGATCATGATCATAATCATCATCAAAATCATCATCATAATCGTCATCATAATCGTCATCATAATCATCATCATAATCATCATCATAATCATCATCATAACCGTCATCGTAATCATCATCATAACCGTCATCATAATCATCATCAGAATCATCATCATAATCGTCATCATAATCATCATCATAATCATCATCATAACCGTCATCGTAATCATCATCATAATCATCATCATAATCATCATCATAATCATCATCATAATTGTCTTCATGGTCATCATGATAATCGTCATCATAATCATCATAATAGTCATCATAATCGTCATCATTATAGCCATCATAATCAACATCATGATCATCATCATAATCATCATCATAATCATCATCATAATCATCATCATAATCACCATCATAACCGTCTTCGTAATCATCATCATAATCGTCATCATTATAGTCATCATAATCAACATCATGATCATCATCATAATCATCATCATAATCATCATCATAACCGTCATCGTAATCATCATCATAATCATCATCATAATCATCATCATAATCATCATCATAATCATCGTTATAATTCATCATCATAATCATGAGCATAATCATCATGATAATCATCATCATAGTCATCATCATAGTCATCATTATAGTCATCATCATAATCATCATCAAAATCATCATCATAATCATCATCATAATCATCATCATAATCATCATCAAAATTATCATCATAATCATCATCATAATCGTCATCATAATCATCATCATAATCATCATCATAATCATCATCATAATCATCATCATAATCGTCTTCATGGTCATCATCATAATCGTCATCATAATCATCATAATAGTCATCATAATCGTCATCATTATAGTCATCATAATCATCATCATAATCATCATCATAACCGTCATCGTAATCACCATCATAATCATCATCATAATCATCATCATAATCATCGTTATAATTCATCATCATAATCATGAGCATAATCATCATGATAATCATCATCATAGTCATCATCATAATCATCATCATAATAATCATCATAATCATCATCACAATCATCATCCTAATCATCATCAAAATAGTCATCATAATCGTCATCAATATAGTCATCATAATCATCAGCATGATCATCATCATAATCATCATCAAAATCATCATCATAATCGTCATCATAATCATCATCATAATCATCATCATAATAGGCATCATAATCGTCATCATTATAGTCATCATAATCATCATCATAATCATCATCAGAATCATCATCATAATCATCATCATAATCATCATCATAACCGTCATCGTAATCATTATCATAATCGTCATCATTATAGTCATCATAATCGTCATCATAATCATCATCATTATCATCATCAAAATCATCATCATCATCATCATCATAATCATCATCATAATCATCATCATAATCATCATCATAATCATCATCAAGATCATCATCATAATCATGAGCATAATCATCATCACAATCGTCATCATAATCATCATCATAATCGTCATCAGAATCGTCATCATTATAGTCATCATAATCGTCATCATAATCATCATCATAGTCATCATCATAATAGTCATCATAATCGTCATCATTATAGTCATCATAATCGTCATCATAATCATCATCATGATCATCATCATAATCATCATCATAATCATCATCATAATCATAGTTATAATTCATCATCATAATAATGAGCATAATCATCATGATAATCATCATCATAGTCATCATCATAATCATCATCATAGTCATCATCATAATCATCATCATAATCATCATCATAATCATCATCATAATCATCATCCTAATCATCATCAAAATAGTCATCATAATCGTCATCATTATAGTCATCATAATCGTCATAGTAATCATCATTATAATCATCATCATTACCGTCATCATAATCACCATCATAATCATCATCATAATCATCATCATAATCATCATCCTAATCATCATCAAAATAGTCATCATAATCGTCATCATTATAGTCATCATAATCGTCATAGTAATCATCATTATAATCATCATCATTACCGTCATCATAATCACCATCATAATCATCATCATAATCATGAGCATAATCATCATCATAAACGTCATCATAATCATCATCATAGTCATCATCATAATAGTCATCATAATCGTCATCATAATCATCATCATAGTCATCATCATAATAGTCATCATAATCGTCATCATTATAGCCATCATAATCATCAACATGATCATCATCATAATCATCATCATAATCCTTATCATAATCATCATCATTATGATCATCAAAATCATCATCATAACCATCATCATAATCATCATCATAATCATCATCATAATCATCATCATAACCGTCATCGTAATCATCATCATAATCATCATCATAATCATCATCATAATCATCATCATAATCATGAGCATAATCATCATCATAATAGTCATCATAATCATCATCATAATCGTCATCATTATAGTCATCATAATCGTCATCATAATCATCATCATAGTCATCATCATAATGGTCACCATAATCGTCATCAATATAGTCATCATAATCATCAGCATGATCATCATCATAATCATCATCAAAATCATCATCATAATCGTCATCATAATCATCATCATAATCATCATCATAATCATCATCATAACCGTCATCGTAATCATCATCATAATCATCATCATAATCATCATCATAATCATCATCATAATCATCATCAAGATCATCATCATAATCATGAGCATAATCATCATCACAATCGTCATCATAATCATCATCATAATCATCATCAGAATCATCATCATAATCGTCATCATAATCATCATCATAATCATCATCATAACCGTCATCGTAATCATCATCATAATCATCATCATAATCGTCATCATAATCATCATCATAATCATCATCATTATCATCATCAAAATCATCATCATCATCATCATCATAATCATCATCATAATCATCATCATAACCGTCATCGTTATCATCATCATAATCATCATCATAATCATCATCATAATCATCATCCTAATCGTCTTCATGGTCATCATCATAATCGTCATCATAATCATCGTCATAGTCATCATAATCGTCATCATTATAGTCATCATAGTCATTATCATGATCATCATCATAATCATCATCATAATCATCATCATGATCATCATCATAATCATCATCACAATCATCACCATAATCATGATAATAATCATCATCAAAATCATCATCATAATCATCATCATAATCGTCATCATAATCATTATCATAATCATCATCATAACCGTCATCGTAATCATCATCATAATCATCATCATAATCGTCATCATAATCATCATCATAATCATCATCATAATCATCATCATAATCATCATCATAATCATCATCAGAATCATCATCATAATCATGAGCAGAATCATCATCATAATCGTCATCATAATCATCATCATAATAGTCATAATGATAGTCATCATAATCGTCATCATTATAGTCATCATAATCGTCGTCATAATCATCATCATAGTCATCATCATAATAGTCATCATAATCGTCATCATTATTGTCATCATAATCATCATCATGATCATCATCATAATCATCATCATAATCATCATCATAATCATCATCATAATCATCATCATAATCATCATCATTATCGTCATCAAACTCATCATCATAATCATCATCATAATCATCATCATAATCATCATCATAACCGTCATCGTAATCATCATCATAATCATCATCATAATCATCATCATAGTCATCATCATAATCATCATCATAATCATCATCATAATCATCATCATAATCGTCTTCATGGTCATCATCATAATCGTCATCATAATCATCATAATAGTCATCATAATCGTCATCATTATAGTCATCATAATCATCATCATGGTCATCATCATAATCATCATCATAATCATCATCATGATCATCATCATAATCATCATCATAATCATCATCAAAATCATCATCATAATCGTCATCATAATCATCATCATAATCATCATCATAATCATCATCATAACCGTCATCGTAATCATCATCATAATCATCATCATAATCATCATCATAATCATCATCATAATCATCATCAAGATCATCATCATAATCATGAGCATAATCATCATCACAATCGTCATCATAATCATCATCATAATCATCATCAGAATCATCATCATAATCGTCATCATAATCATCATCATAATCATCATCATAACCGTCATCGTAATCATCATCATAATCATCATCATAATCGTCATCATAATCATCATCATAGTCATCATCATAATAGTCATCATAATCGTCATCATAATCGTCATCATTATAGTCATCATAATCATCATCATGATCATCATCATAATCATCATCATAATCATCATCATAATCCTCATCATTATCATCATCATTATCATCATCAAAATCATCATCATCATCATCATCGTAATCATCATCATAATCATCATCATAACCGTCATCGTTATCATCATCATAATCATCATCATAATCATCATCATAATCATCATCATCATCATCATCATCATAATCATCATCATAATCGTCTTCATGGTCATCATCATAATCGTCATCATAATCATCATAATAGTCATCATAATCGTCATCATTATAGTCATCATAATCAACATCATGATCATCATCATAATCATCATCATAATCATCATCATAACCGTCATCGTAATCATCATCATAATCATCATCATAATCATCATCATAATCATCATCATAATCATCATCATAATCATCATCATAATCATCATCATAATCATCATCAAAATCATCATCATAATCATGGGCATAATCATCATCATAATCGCAATCATAATCATCATCATAGTCATCATCATAATAGTCATCATAATCATCATCATAATCGTCATCATTATAGTCATCATAATCGTCATCATAATCATCATCATTATCATCATCATTATCATCATCAAAATCATCATCATCATCATCATCGTAATCATCATCATAATCATCATCATAACCGTCATCGTTATCATCATCATAATCATCATCATAATCATCATCATAATCATCATCATCATCATCATCATCATAATCATCATCATAATCGTCTTCATGGTCATCATCATAATCGTCATCATAATCATCATAATAGTCATCATAATCGTCATCATTATAGTCATCATAATCAACATCATGATCATCATCATAATCATCATCATAATCATCATCATAACCGTCATCGTAATCATCATCATAATCATCATCATAATCATCATCATAATCATCATCATAATCATCATCATAATCATCATCATAATCATCATCATAATCATCATCAAAATCATCATCATAATCATGGGCATAATCATCATCATAATCCTTATCATAATCATCATCATTATCATCATCAAAATCATCATCATAACCATCATCATAATCATCATCATAATCATCATCATAATCATCATCATAACCGTCATCGTAATCATCATCATAATCATCATCATAATCATCATCATAATCATCATCATAATCATCATCATAACCGTCATCGTAATCATCATCATAATCATCATCATAATCATCGTTATAATTCATCATCATAATCATGAGCATCATCATCATGATAATCATCATCATAGTCATCATCATAATCATCATTATAGTCATCATCATAATCATCATCATAATCATCATCATAATCATCATCAAAATTATCATCATAATCATCATCATAATCGTCATCATAATCATCATCATTATCATCATCAAAATCATCATCATCATCATCATCATAATCATCATCATAATCATCATCATAACCGTCATCGTAATCATCATCATAATCATCATCATAATCATCATCATGGTCATCTTTATAATCATCATCATAATCATCATCATAATCATCATCATAGTCGTCTTCGTGGTCATCATCATAATCGTCATCATAATCATCATAATAGTCATCATAATCGTCATCATTATAGTCATCATAATAGTCATCATAATCGTCATCATTATAGTCATCATAATCATCATCATGATCATCATCATAATCATCATCATAATCATCATCATGATCATCATCATAATCATCATCATAATCGTCATCATTATAGTCATCATAATCGTCATCATAATCATCATCATAGTCATCATCATAATAGTCATCATAATCGTCATCATTATAGTCATCATAATCATCAGCATGATCATCATCATAATCATCATCAAAATCGTCATCATTATAGTCATCATAATCGTCATCATAATCATCAGCATAGTCATCATCATAATAGTCATCATAATCGTCATCATTATAGTCATCATAATCATCATCATGATCATCATCATAATAGTCATCATAATCATCATCATAACCGTCACCGTAATCATCATCATAATCATCATCATAATCATCATCATAATCATCGTTATAATTCATCATCATAATCATGAGCATCATCATCATGATAATCATCATCATAGTCATCATCATAATCATCAATATAGTCTTCATCATAATCATCATAATCGTCATCATTATAGTCATCATAATCGTCATCATAATCATCATCATAGTCATCATCATAATAGTCATCATAATCGTCATCATTATAGTCATCATAATCATCATCATGATCATCATCATAATCATCATCATAATCATCATAATAATCATCATCATAATCATCATCATAATTATCATCATAATCATCATCATAATCATCATCAAAATCATCATCATAATCATGAGCATAATCATCATCATAATCGTCATCATAATCATCATCATAGTCATCATCATAATCATCATCATAGTCGTCATCATTATAGTCATCATAATCGTCATCATAATCGTCATCATAATCATCATCATAATCATCATCATAATCATCATCATAATCATCATCATAATCATCATCATAATCATCAACATTATCATCATCAAAATCATCATCATCATCATCATCATAATCATCATCATAATCATCATCATAATCATCATCATAACCGTCATCATAATCATCATCATAATCATCATCATAATCATCATCATAATCATCATCATAATCGTCTTCATGGTCATCATCATAATCGTCATCATAATCATCATAATAGTCATTATAATCGTCATCATTATAGTCATCATAATCAACATCATGATCATCATCATAATCATCATCATAATCATCATCATGATCATCATCATAATCATCATCATAATCATCATCATAACCGTCATCGTAATCATCATCATAATCATCATCATAATCATCATCATAATCATCGTTATAATTCATCATCATAATCATGAGCATCATCATCATGATAATCATCATCATAGTCAACATCATAATCATCATTATAGTCATCATCATAATCATCATCATAATCATCATCATAATCATCATCAAAATTATCATCATAATCATCATCATAATCGTCATCATAATCATCATCATTATCATCATCAAAATCATCATCATCATCATCATCATAATCATCATCATAATCATCATCATAACCGTCATCGTAATCATCATCATAATCATCATCATAATCATCATCATAATCATCATCATAATTGTCTTCATGGTCATCATGATAATCGTCATCATAATCATCATAATAGTCATCATAATCGTCATCATTATAGCCATCATAATCAACATCATGATCATCATCATAATCATCATCATAATCATCATCATAATCATCATCATAATCACCATCATAACCGTCTTCGTAATCATCATCATAATCGTCATCATTATAGTCATCATAATCAACATCATGATCATCATCATAATCATCATCATAATCATCATCATAACCGTCATCGTAATCATCATCATAATCATCATCATAATCATCATCATAATCATCATCATAATCATCGTTATAATTCATCATCATAATCATGAGCATAATCATCATGATAATCATCATCATAGTCATCATCATAGTCATCATTATAGTCATCATCATAATCATCATCAAAATCATCATCATAATCATCATCATAATCATCATCATAATCATCATCAAAATTATCATCATAATCATCATCATAATCGTCATCATAATCATCATCATAATCATCATCATAATCATCATCATAATCATCATCATAATCGTCTTCATGGTCATCATCATAATCGTCATCATAATCATCATAATAGTCATCATAATCGTCATCATTATAGTCATCATAATCATCATCATAATCATCATCATAACCGTCATCGTAATCACCATCATAATCATCATCATAATCATCATCATAATCATCGTTATAATTCATCATCATAATCATGAGCATAATCATCATGATAATCATCATCATAGTCATCATCATAATCATCATCATAATAATCATCATAATCATCATCACAATCATCATCCTAATCATCATCAAAATAGTCATCATAATCGTCATCAATATAGTCATCATAATCATCAGCATGATCATCATCATAATCATCATCAAAATCATCATCATAATCGTCATCATAATCATCATCATAATCATCATCATAATAGGCATCATAATCGTCATCATTATAGTCATCATAATCATCATCATAATCATCATCAGAATCATCATCATAATCATCATCATAATCATCATCATAACCGTCATCGTAATCATTATCATAATCGTCATCATTATAGTCATCATAATCGTCATCATAATCATCATCATTATCATCATCAAAATCATCATCATCATCATCATCATAATCATCATCATAATCATCATCATAATCATCATCATAATCATCATCAAGATCATCATCATAATCATGAGCATAATCATCATCACAATCGTCATCATAATCATCATCATAATCGTCATCAGAATCGTCATCATTATAGTCATCATAATCGTCATCATAATCATCATCATAGTCATCATCATAATAGTCATCATAATCGTCATCATTATAGTCATCATAATCGTCATCATAATCATCATCATGATCATCATCATAATCATCATCATAATCATCATCATAATCATAGTTATAATTCATCATCATAATAATGAGCATAATCATCATGATAATCATCATCATAGTCATCATCATAATCATCATCATAGTCATCATCATAATCATCATCATAATCATCATCATAATCATCATCATAATCATCATCCTAATCATCATCAAAATAGTCATCATAATCGTCATCATTATAGTCATCATAATCGTCATAGTAATCATCATTATAATCATCATCATTACCGTCATCATAATCACCATCATAATCATCATCATAATCATCATCATAATCATCATCCTAATCATCATCAAAATAGTCATCATAATCGTCATCATTATAGTCATCATAATCGTCATAGTAATCATCATTATAATCATCATCATTACCGTCATCATAATCACCATCATAATCATCATCATAATCATGAGCATAATCATCATCATAAACGTCATCATAATCATCATCATAGTCATCATCATAATAGTCATCATAATCGTCATCATAATCATCATCATAGTCATCATCATAATAGTCATCATAATCGTCATCATTATAGCCATCATAATCATCAACATGATCATCATCATAATCATCATCATAATCCTTATCATAATCATCATCATTATGATCATCAAAATCATCATCATAACCATCATCATAATCATCATCATAATCATCATCATAATCATCATCATAACCGTCATCGTAATCATCATCATAATCATCATCATAATCATCATCATAATCATCATCATAATCATGAGCATAATCATCATCATAATAGTCATCATAATCATCATCATAATCGTCATCATTATAGTCATCATAATCGTCATCATAATCATCATCATAGTCATCATCATAATGGTCACCATAATCGTCATCAATATAGTCATCATAATCATCAGCATGATCATCATCATAATCATCATCAAAATCATCATCATAATCGTCATCATAATCATCATCATAATCATCATCATAATCATCATCATAACCGTCATCGTAATCATCATCATAATCATCATCATAATCATCATCATAATCATCATCATAATCATCATCAAGATCATCATCATAATCATGAGCATAATCATCATCACAATCGTCATCATAATCATCATCATAATCATCATCAGAATCATCATCATAATCGTCATCATAATCATCATCATAATCATCATCATAACCGTCATCGTAATCATCATCATAATCATCATCATAATCGTCATCATAATCATCATCATAATCATCATCATTATCATCATCAAAATCATCATCATCATCATCATCATAATCATCATCATAATCATCATCATAACCGTCATCGTTATCATCATCATAATCATCATCATAATCATCATCATAATCATCATCCTAATCGTCTTCATGGTCATCATCATAATCGTCATCATAATCATCGTCATAGTCATCATAATCGTCATCATTATAGTCATCATAGTCATTATCATGATCATCATCATAATCATCATCATAATCATCATCATGATCATCATCATAATCATCATCACAATCATCACCATAATCATGATAATAATCATCATCAAAATCATCATCATAATCATCATCATAATCGTCATCATAATCATTATCATAATCATCATCATAACCGTCATCGTAATCATCATCATAATCATCATCATAATCGTCATCATAATCATCATCATAATCATCATCATAATCATCATCATAATCATCATCATAATCATCATCAGAATCATCATCATAATCATGAGCAGAATCATCATCATAATCGTCATCATAATCATCATCATAATAGTCATAATGATAGTCATCATAATCGTCATCATTATAGTCATCATAATCGTCGTCATAATCATCATCATAGTCATCATCATAATAGTCATCATAATCGTCATCATTATTGTCATCATAATCATCATCATGATCATCATCATAATCATCATCATAATCATCATCATAATCATCATCATAATCATCATCATAATCATCATCATTATCGTCATCAAACTCATCATCATAATCATCATCATAATCATCATCATAATCATCATCATAACCGTCATCGTAATCATCATCATAATCATCATCATAATCATCATCATAGTCATCATCATAATCATCATCATAATCATCATCATAATCATCATCATAATCGTCTTCATGGTCATCATCATAATCGTCATCATAATCATCATAATAGTCATCATAATCGTCATCATTATAGTCATCATAATCATCATCATGGTCATCATCATAATCATCATCATAATCATCATCATGATCATCATCATAATCATCATCATAATCATCATCAAAATCATCATCATAATCGTCATCATAATCATCATCATAATCATCATCATAATCATCATCATAACCGTCATCGTAATCATCATCATAATCATCATCATAATCATCATCATAATCATCATCATAATCATCATCAAGATCATCATCATAATCATGAGCATAATCATCATCACAATCGTCATCATAATCATCATCATAATCATCATCAGAATCATCATCATAATCGTCATCATAATCATCATCATAATCATCATCATAACCGTCATCGTAATCATCATCATAATCATCATCATAATCGTCATCATAATCATCATCATAGTCATCATCATAATAGTCATCATAATCGTCATCATAATCGTCATCATTATAGTCATCATAATCATCATCATGATCATCATCATAATCATCATCATAATCATCATCATAATCCTCATCATTATCATCATCATTATCATCATCAAAATCATCATCATCATCATCATCGTAATCATCATCATAATCATCATCATAACCGTCATCGTTATCATCATCATAATCATCATCATAATCATCATCATAATCATCATCATCATCATCATCATCATAATCATCATCATAATCGTCTTCATGGTCATCATCATAATCGTCATCATAATCATCATAATAGTCATCATAATCGTCATCATTATAGTCATCATAATCAACATCATGATCATCATCATAATCATCATCATAATCATCATCATAACCGTCATCGTAATCATCATCATAATCATCATCATAATCATCATCATAATCATCATCATAATCATCATCATAATCATCATCATAATCATCATCATAATCATCATCAAAATCATCATCATAATCATGGGCATAATCATCATCATAATCGCAATCATAATCATCATCATAGTCATCATCATAATAGTCATCATAATCATCATCATAATCGTCATCATTATAGTCATCATAATCGTCATCATAATCATCATCATTATCATCATCATTATCATCATCAAAATCATCATCATCATCATCATCGTAATCATCATCATAATCATCATCATAACCGTCATCGTTATCATCATCATAATCATCATCATAATCATCATCATAATCATCATCATCATCATCATCATCATAATCATCATCATAATCGTCTTCATGGTCATCATCATAATCGTCATCATAATCATCATAATAGTCATCATAATCGTCATCATTATAGTCATCATAATCAACATCATGATCATCATCATAATCATCATCATAATCATCATCATAACCGTCATCGTAATCATCATCATAATCATCATCATAATCATCATCATAATCATCATCATAATCATCATCATAATCATCATCATAATCATCATCATAATCATCATCAAAATCATCATCATAATCATGGGCATAATCATCATCATAATCCTTATCATAATCATCATCATTATCATCATCAAAATCATCATCATAACCATCATCATAATCATCATCATAATCATCATCATAATCATCATCATAACCGTCATCGTAATCATCATCATAATCATCATCATAATCATCATCATAATCATCATCATAATCATCATCATAACCGTCATCGTAATCATCATCATAATCATCATCATAATCATCGTTATAATTCATCATCATAATCATGAGCATCATCATCATGATAATCATCATCATAGTCATCATCATAATCATCATTATAGTCATCATCATAATCATCATCATAATCATCATCATAATCATCATCAAAATTATCATCATAATCATCATCATAATCGTCATCATAATCATCATCATTATCATCATCAAAATCATCATCATCATCATCATCATAATCATCATCATAATCATCATCATAACCGTCATCGTAATCATCATCATAATCATCATCATAATCATCATCATGGTCATCTTTATAATCATCATCATAATCATCATCATAATCATCATCATAGTCGTCTTCGTGGTCATCATCATAATCGTCATCATAATCATCATAATAGTCATCATAATCGTCATCATTATAGTCATCATAATAGTCATCATAATCGTCATCATTATAGTCATCATAATCATCATCATGATCATCATCATAATCATCATCATAATCATCATCATGATCATCATCATAATCATCATCATAATCGTCATCATTATAGTCATCATAATCGTCATCATAATCATCATCATAGTCATCATCATAATAGTCATCATAATCGTCATCATTATAGTCATCATAATCATCAGCATGATCATCATCATAATCATCATCAAAATCGTCATCATTATAGTCATCATAATCGTCATCATAATCATCAGCATAGTCATCATCATAATAGTCATCATAATCGTCATCATTATAGTCATCATAATCATCATCATGATCATCATCATAATAGTCATCATAATCATCATCATAACCGTCACCGTAATCATCATCATAATCATCATCATAATCATCATCATAATCATCGTTATAATTCATCATCATAATCATGAGCATCATCATCATGATAATCATCATCATAGTCATCATCATAATCATCAATATAGTCTTCATCATAATCATCATAATCGTCATCATTATAGTCATCATAATCGTCATCATAATCATCATCATAGTCATCATCATAATAGTCATCATAATCGTCATCATTATAGTCATCATAATCATCATCATGATCATCATCATAATCATCATCATAATCATCATAATAATCATCATCATAATCATCATCATAATTATCATCATAATCATCATCATAATCATCATCAAAATCATCATCATAATCATGAGCATAATCATCATCATAATCGTCATCATAATCATCATCATAGTCATCATCATAATCATCATCATAGTCGTCATCATTATAGTCATCATAATCGTCATCATAATCGTCATCATAATCATCATCATAATCATCATCATAATCATCATCATAATCATCATCATAATCATCATCATAATCATCAACATTATCATCATCAAAATCATCATCATCATCATCATCATAATCATCATCATAATCATCATCATAATCATCATCATAACCGTCATCATAATCATCATCATAATCATCATCATAATCATCATCATAATCATCATCATAATCGTCTTCATGGTCATCATCATAATCGTCATCATAATCATCATAATAGTCATTATAATCGTCATCATTATAGTCATCATAATCAACATCATGATCATCATCATAATCATCATCATAATCATCATCATGATCATCATCATAATCATCATCATAATCATCATCATAACCGTCATCGTAATCATCATCATAATCATCATCATAATCATCATCATAATCATCGTTATAATTCATCATCATAATCATGAGCATCATCATCATGATAATCATCATCATAGTCAACATCATAATCATCATTATAGTCATCATCATAATCATCATCATAATCATCATCATAATCATCATCAAAATTATCATCATAATCATCATCATAATCGTCATCATAATCATCATCATTATCATCATCAAAATCATCATCATCATCATCATCATAATCATCATCATAATCATCATCATAACCGTCATCGTAATCATCATCATAATCATCATCATAATCATCATCATAGTCATCATCATAATCATCATCATAATCATCATCATAATCATCATCATAGTCGTCTTCATGGTCATCATCATAATCGTCATCATAATCATCATAATAGTCATCATAATCGTCATCATTATAGTCATCATAATAGTCATCATAATCGTCATCATTATAGTCATCATAATCTTCAGGATGATCATGATCATAATCATCATCAAAATCATCATCATAATCGTCATCATAATCGTCATCATAATCATCATCATAACCGTCATCGTAATCATCATCATAACCGTCATCATAATCATCATCAGAATCATCATCATAATCGTCATCATAATCATCATCATAATCATCATCATAACCGTCATCGTAATCATCATCATAATCATCATCATAATCATCATCATAATCATCATCATAATTGTCTTCATGGTCATCATGATAATCGTCATCATAATCATCATAATAGTCATCATAATCGTCATCATTATAGCCATCATAATCAACATCATGATCATCATCATAATCATCATCATAATCATCATCATAATCATCATCATAATCACCATCATAACCGTCTTCGTAATCATCATCATAATCGTCATCATTATAGTCATCATAATCAACATCATGATCATCATCATAATCATCATCATAATCATCATCATAACCGTCATCGTAATCATCATCATAATCATCATCATAATCATCATCATAATCATCATCATAATCATCGTTATAATTCATCATCATAATCATGAGCATAATCATCATGATAATCATCATCATAGTCATCATCATAGTCATCATTATAGTCATCATCATAATCATCATCAAAATCATCATCATAATCATCATCATAATCATCATCATAATCATCATCAAAATTATCATCATAATCATCATCATAATCGTCATCATAATCATCATCATAATCATCATCATAATCATCATCATAATCATCATCATAATCGTCTTCATGGTCATCATCATAATCGTCATCATAATCATCATAATAGTCATCATAATCGTCATCATTATAGTCATCATAATCATCATCATAATCATCATCATAACCGTCATCGTAATCACCATCATAATCATCATCATAATCATCATCATAATCATCGTTATAATTCATCATCATAATCATGAGCATAATCATCATGATAATCATCATCATAGTCATCATCATAATCATCATCATAATAATCATCATAATCATCATCACAATCATCATCCTAATCATCATCAAAATAGTCATCATAATCGTCATCAATATAGTCATCATAATCATCAGCATGATCATCATCATAATCATCATCAAAATCATCATCATAATCGTCATCATAATCATCATCATAATCATCATCATAATAGGCATCATAATCGTCATCATTATAGTCATCATAATCATCATCATAATCATCATCAGAATCATCATCATAATCATCATCATAATCATCATCATAACCGTCATCGTAATCATTATCATAATCGTCATCATTATAGTCATCATAATCGTCATCATAATCATCATCATTATCATCATCAAAATCATCATCATCATCATCATCATAATCATCATCATAATCATCATCATAATCATCATCATAATCATCATCAAGATCATCATCATAATCATGAGCATAATCATCATCACAATCGTCATCATAATCATCATCATAATCGTCATCAGAATCGTCATCATTATAGTCATCATAATCGTCATCATAATCATCATCATAGTCATCATCATAATAGTCATCATAATCGTCATCATTATAGTCATCATAATCGTCATCATAATCATCATCATGATCATCATCATAATCATCATCATAATCATCATCATAATCATAGTTATAATTCATCATC
The DNA here is from genome assembly GCA_947623535.1 of Coelioxys conoideus. Taxonomy (NCBI): domain Eukaryota; kingdom Metazoa; phylum Arthropoda; class Insecta; order Hymenoptera; family Megachilidae; genus Coelioxys; species Coelioxys conoideus. Next base: position 2,996,104 of record CANQJN010000008.1, read on the forward strand.
ATAATAATGAGCATAATCATCATGATAATCATCATCATAGTCATCATCATAATCATCATCATAGTCATCATCATAATCATCATCATAATCATCATCATAATCATCATCATAATCATCATCCTAATCATCATCAAAATAGTCATCATAATCGTCATCATTATAGTCATCATAATCGTCATAGTAATCATCATTATAATCATCATCATTACCGTCATCATAATCACCATCATAATCATCATCATAATCATCATCATAATCATCATCCTAATCATCATCAAAATAGTCATCATAATCGTCATCATTATAGTCATCATAATCGTCATAGTAATCATCATTATAATCATCATCATTACCGTCATCATAATCACCATCATAATCATCATCATAATCATGAGCATAATCATCATCATAAACGTCATCATAATCATCATCATAGTCATCATCATAATAGTCATCATAATCGTCATCATAATCATCATCATAGTCATCATCATAATAGTCATCATAATCGTCATCATTATAGCCATCATAATCATCAACATGATCATCATCATAATCATCATCATAATCCTTATCATAATCATCATCATTATGATCATCAAAATCATCATCATAACCATCATCATAATCATCATCATAATCATCATCATAATCATCATCATAACCGTCATCGTAATCATCATCATAATCATCATCATAATCATCATCATAATCATCATCATAATCATGAGCATAATCATCATCATAATAGTCATCATAATCATCATCATAATCGTCATCATTATAGTCATCATAATCGTCATCATAATCATCATCATAGTCATCATCATAATGGTCACCATAATCGTCATCAATATAGTCATCATAATCATCAGCATGATCATCATCATAATCATCATCAAAATCATCATCATAATCGTCATCATAATCATCATCATAATCATCATCATAATCATCATCATAACCGTCATCGTAATCATCATCATAATCATCATCATAATCATCATCATAATCATCATCATAATCATCATCAAGATCATCATCATAATCATGAGCATAATCATCATCACAATCGTCATCATAATCATCATCATAATCATCATCAGAATCATCATCATAATCGTCATCATAATCATCATCATAATCATCATCATAACCGTCATCGTAATCATCATCATAATCATCATCATAATCGTCATCATAATCATCATCATAATCATCATCATTATCATCATCAAAATCATCATCATCATCATCATCATAATCATCATCATAATCATCATCATAACCGTCATCGTTATCATCATCATAATCATCATCATAATCATCATCATAATCATCATCCTAATCGTCTTCATGGTCATCATCATAATCGTCATCATAATCATCGTCATAGTCATCATAATCGTCATCATTATAGTCATCATAGTCATTATCATGATCATCATCATAATCATCATCATAATCATCATCATGATCATCATCATAATCATCATCACAATCATCACCATAATCATGATAATAATCATCATCAAAATCATCATCATAATCATCATCATAATCGTCATCATAATCATTATCATAATCATCATCATAACCGTCATCGTAATCATCATCATAATCATCATCATAATCGTCATCATAATCATCATCATAATCATCATCATAATCATCATCATAATCATCATCATAATCATCATCAGAATCATCATCATAATCATGAGCAGAATCATCATCATAATCGTCATCATAATCATCATCATAATAGTCATAATGATAGTCATCATAATCGTCATCATTATAGTCATCATAATCGTCGTCATAATCATCATCATAGTCATCATCATAATAGTCATCATAATCGTCATCATTATTGTCATCATAATCATCATCATGATCATCATCATAATCATCATCATAATCATCATCATAATCATCATCATAATCATCATCATTATCGTCATCAAACTCATCATCATAATCATCATCATAATCATCATCATAATCATCATCATAACCGTCATCGTAATCATCATCATAATCATCATCATAATCATCATCATAGTCATCATCATAATCATCATCATAATCATCATCATAATCATCATCATAATCGTCTTCATGGTCATCATCATAATCGTCATCATAATCATCATAATAGTCATCATAATCGTCATCATTATAGTCATCATAATCATCATCATGGTCATCATCATAATCATCATCATAATCATCATCATGATCATCATCATAATCATCATCATAATCATCATCAAAATCATCATCATAATCGTCATCATAATCATCATCATAATCATCATCATAATCATCATCATAACCGTCATCGTAATCATCATCATAATCATCATCATAATCATCATCATAATCATCATCATAATCATCATCAAGATCATCATCATAATCATGAGCATAATCATCATCACAATCGTCATCATAATCATCATCATAATCATCATCAGAATCATCATCATAATCGTCATCATAATCATCATCATAATCATCATCATAACCGTCATCGTAATCATCATCATAATCATCATCATAATCGTCATCATAATCATCATCATAGTCATCATCATAATAGTCATCATAATCGTCATCATAATCGTCATCATTATAGTCATCATAATCATCATCATGATCATCATCATAATCATCATCATAATCATCATCATAATCCTCATCATTATCATCATCATTATCATCATCAAAATCATCATCATCATCATCATCGTAATCATCATCATAATCATCATCATAACCGTCATCGTTATCATCATCATAATCATCATCATAATCATCATCATAATCATCATCATCATCATCATCATCATAATCATCATCATAATCGTCTTCATGGTCATCATCATAATCGTCATCATAATCATCATAATAGTCATCATAATCGTCATCATTATAGTCATCATAATCAACATCATGATCATCATCATAATCATCATCATAATCATCATCATAACCGTCATCGTAATCATCATCATAATCATCATCATAATCATCATCATAATCATCATCATAATCATCATCATAATCATCATCATAATCATCATCATAATCATCATCAAAATCATCATCATAATCATGGGCATAATCATCATCATAATCGCAATCATAATCATCATCATAGTCATCATCATAATAGTCATCATAATCATCATCATAATCGTCATCATTATAGTCATCATAATCGTCATCATAATCATCATCATGATCATCATCATAATCATCATCAAAATCATCATCATGATCATCATCATAATCATCATCAAAATCATCATCATAATCATGAGCATAATCATCATCATGATCGTCATCATAATCATCATAATCATCATCATAATCATCATCAAAATCATCATCATAATCATGAGCATAATCATCATCATAATCGTCATCATAATCATCATCATAGTCATCATCATAATAGTCATCATAATCGTCATCATTATAGTCATCATAATCATCATCAGAATCATCATCATAATCATCATCATAATCATCATCATAATCATCATCATAATCAACATCATAATCATCATCATAATCATCATCATAATCATCATCATAATCATCATCATAATCAACATCATAATCATCATCATAACCGTCATCGTAATCGTCATAGTAATCATCATCATAATCATCATCATAATCGTCATCATAATCGTCATCATTATAGTCATCATAATCGTCATTATAATCATCATCATAGTCATCATCATAATAGTCATCATAATCGTCATCATTATAGTCATCATAATCGTCATCATAATCATCATCATAATCATCATCATAATCGTCATCATAATCATCATCATAATCATCATCATAATCATCATCATAATCATCATCATAATCATCATCAGAATCATCATCATAATCATGAGCAGAATCATCATCATAATCGTCATCATAATCATCATCATAATAGTCATCATAATCGTCATCATAATCGTCATCATTATAGTCATCATAATCGTCGTCATAATCATCATCATAGTCATCATCATAATAGTCATCATAATCGTCATCATTATAGTCATCATAATCATCATCATGATCATCATCATAATCATCATCATAATCATCATCATAATCATCATCATTATCGTCATCAAACTCATCATCATAATCATCATCAAAATCATCATCATAATCATGAGCATAATCATCATCATAATGGTCATCGTAATCATCATCATAATCATCATCATAATCATCATCATAGTCATCATCATAATCATCATCATAATCATCATCATAATCATCATCATAATCGTCTTCATGGTCATCATCATAATCGTCATCATAATCATCATAATAGTCATCATAATCGTCATCATTATAGTCATCATAATCATCATCATGGTCATCATCATAATCATCATCATAATCATCATCATGATCATCATCATAATCATCATCATAATCATCATCAAAATCATCATCATAATCGTCATCATAATCATCATCATAATCATCATCATAATCATCATCATAACCGTCATCGTAATCATCATCATAATCATCATCATAATCATCATCATAATCATCATCATAATCATCATCAAGATCATCATCATAATCATGAGCATAATCATCATCACAATCGTCATCATAATCATCATCATAATCATCATCAGAATCATCATCATAATCGTCATCATAATCATCATCATAATCATCATCATAACCGTCATCGTAATCATCATCATAATCATCATCATAATCGTCATCATAATCATCATCATAGTCATCATCATAATAGTCATCATAATCGTCATCATAATCGTCATCATTATAGTCATCATAATCATCATCATGATCATCATCATAATCATCATCATAATCATCATCATAATCCTCATCATTATCATCATCATTATCATCATCAAAATCATCATCATCATCATCATCGTAATCATCATCATAATCATCATCATAACCGTCATCGTTATCATCATCATAATCATCATCATAATCATCATCATAATCATCATCATCATCATCATCATCATAATCATCATCATAATCGTCTTCATGGTCATCATCATAATCGTCATCATAATCATCATAATAGTCATCATAATCGTCATCATTATAGTCATCATAATCAACATCATGATCATCATCATAATCATCATCATAATCATCATCATAACCGTCATCGTAATCATCATCATAATCATCATCATAATCATCATCATAATCATCATCATAATCATCATCATAATCATCATCATAATCATCATCATAATCATCATCAAAATCATCATCATAATCATGGGCATAATCATCATCATAATCGCAATCATAATCATCATCATAGTCATCATCATAATAGTCATCATAATCATCATCATAATCGTCATCATTATAGTCATCATAATCGTCATCATAATCATCATCATGATCATCATCATAATCATCATCAAAATCATCATCATGATCATCATCATAATCATCATCATAATCATCATCATAATCATCATCAAAATCATCATCATAATCATGAGCATAATCATCATCATGATCGTCATCATAATCATCATCATAATCATCATCATAATCATCATCAAAATCATCATCATAATCATGAGCATAATCATCATCATAATCGTCATCATAATCATCATCATAGTCATCATCATAATAGTCATCATAATCGTCATCATTATAGTCATCATAATCATCATCAGAATCATCATCATAATCATCATCATAATTATCATCATAATCATCATCATAATCAACATCATAATCATCATCATAATCATCATCATAATCATCATCATAATCATCATCATAATCAACATCATAATCATCATCATAACCGTCATCGTAATCGTCATAGTAATCATCATCATAATCATCATCATAATCGTCATCATAATCGTCATCATTATAGTCATCATAATCGTCATTATAATCATCATCATAGTCATCATCATAATAGTCATCATAATCGTCATCATTATAGTCATCATAATCGTCATCATAATCATCATCATAATCATCATCATAATCGTCATCATAATCATCATCATAATCATCATCATAATCATCATCATAATCATCATCATAATCATCATCAGAATCATCATCATAATCATGAGCAGAATCATCATCATAATCGTCATCATAATCATCATCATAATAGTCATCATAATCGTCATCATAATCGTCATCATTATAGTCATCATAATCGTCGTCATAATCATCATCATAGTCATCATCATAATAGTCATCATAATCGTCATCATTATAGTCATCATAATCATCATCATGATCATCATCATAATCATCATCATAATCATCATCATAATCATCATCATTATCGTCATCAAACTCATCATCATAATCATCATCAAAATCATCATCATAATCATGAGCATAATCATCATCATAATGGTCATCATAATCATCATCATAATCGTCATCATTATAGTCATGATAATCGTCATCATAATCATCATCATAGTCATCATCATAATAGTCATCATAATCGTCATCATTATAGTCATCATAATCATCAGCATGATCATCATCATAATCATCATCAAAATCATCATCATAATCGGCATCATAATCATCATCATAATCATCATCATAATCATCATCATAACCGTCATCGTAATCATCATCATAATCATCATCATAATCATCATCATAATCATCATCAAGATCATCATCATAATCATGAGCATAATCATCATCACAATCGTCATCATAATCATCATCATAATCATCATCAGAATCATCATCATAATCGTCATCATAATCATCATCATGATCGTCATCATAATCATCATCATAATCATCATCATAATCATAGTTATAATCATCATCATAGTCATCATCATAATAGTCATCATAATCGTCATCATTATAGTCATCATAATCATCATCATAATCATCATCAGAATCATCATCATAATCATCATCATAACCATCATCATAATCAACATCATAATCATCATCATAATCATCATCATAATCATCATCATAATCATCATCATAATCATCATCATAATCAACATCATAATCATCATCATAACCGTCATCGTAATCGTCATAGTAATCATCATCATAATCATCATCATAATCGTCATCATAATCGTCATCATTATAGTCATCATAATCGTCATCATAATCATCATCATAGTCATCATCATAATAGTCATCATAATCGTCATCATTATAGTCATCATAATCGTCATCATAATCATCATCATGATCATCATCATAATCATCATCATAATCATCATCATAATCATAGTTATAATTCATCATCATAATAATGAGCATAATCATCATGATAATCATCATCATAGTCATCATCATAATCATCATCATAGTCATCATCATAATCATCATCATAATCATCATCATAATCATCATCATAATCATCATCCTAATCATCATCAAAATAGACATCATAATCGTCATCATTATAGTCATCATAATCGTCATAGTAATCATCATTATAATCATCATCATTACCGTCGTCATAATCACCATCATATTCATCATCATAATCATGAGCATAATCATCATCATAAACGTCATCATAATCATCATCATAGTCATCATCATAATAGTCATCATAATCGTCATCATAATCATCATCATAGTCATCATCATAATAGTCATCATAATCGTCATCATTATAGCCATCATAATCATCATCATGATCATCATCATAATCATCATCATAATCCTTATCATAATCATCATCATTATCATCATCAAAATCATCATCATAACCATCATCATAATCATCATCATAATCATCATCATAATCATCATCATAACCGTCATCGTAATCATCATCATAATCATCATCATAATCATCATCATAATCATCATCATAATCATGAGCATAATCATCATCATAATAGTCATCATAATCATCATCATAATCGTCATCATTATAGTCATCATAATCGTCATCATAATCATCATCATAGTCATCATCATAATAGTCATCATAATCGTCATCATTATAGTCATCATAATCATCAGCATGATCATCATCATAATCATCATCAAAATCATCATCATAATCGTCATCATAATCATCATCATAATCATCATCATAATCATCATCATAATCATCATCATAATCATCATCATAATCATGAGCATAATCATCATCATAATCATCATCATAATCATCATCAAAATCATCATCATAATCATGAGCATAATCATCATCATAATAGTCATCATAATCATCATCATAATCGTCATCATTATAGTCATCATAATCGTCATCATAATCATCATCATAGTCATCATCATAATAGTCATCATAATCGTCATCATTATAGTCATCATAATCATCAGCATGATCATCATCATAATCATCATCAAAATCATCATCATAATCGTCATCATAATCATCATCATAATCATCATCATAATCATCATCATAACCGTCATCGTAATCATTATCATAATCATCATCATAATCATCATCATAATCATCATCATAATCATCATCAAGATCATCATCATAATCATGATCATAATCATCATCACAATCGTCATCATAATCATCATCATAATCGTCATCAGAATCATCATCATAATCGTCATCATAATCATCATCATAATCATCATCATAACCGTCATCGTAATCATCATCATAATCATCATCATAATCGTCATCATAATCATCATCATAATCATCATCATTATCATCATCAAAATCATCATCATCATCATCATCATAATCATCATCATAATCATCATCATAACCGTCATCGTTATCATCATCATAATCATCATCATAATCATGAGCATAATCATCATCATAATCGTCATCATAATCATCATCATAGTCATCATCATAATAGTCATCATAATCATCATCATAATCGTCATCATTATAGTCATCATAATGGTCATCATAATCATCATCATGATCATCATCATAATCATCATCAAAATCATCATCATGATCATCATCATAATCATCATCATAATCATCATCATAATCATCATCAAAATCATCATCATAATCATGAGCATAATCATCATCATAATCGTCATCATAATCATCATCATAATCATCATCATAATCATCATCAAAACCATCATCATAATCATGAGCATAATCATCATCATAATCGTCATCATAATCATCATCATAGTCATCATCATAATAGTCATCATAATCGTCATCATTATAGTCATCATAATCATCATCATAGTCATCATCATAATAGTCATCATAATCGTCATCATTATAGTCATCATAATCATCATCATAATCATCATCAGAATCATCATCATAATCATCATCATAATCATCATCATAATCAACATCATAATCATCATCATAACCGTCATCGTAATCGTCATAGCAATCATCATCATAATCATCATCATAATCGTCATCATAATCGTCATCATTATAGTCATCATAATCGTCATCATAATCATCATCATAGTCATCATCATAATAGTCATCATAATCGTCATCATTATAGTCATCATAATCGTCATCATAATCATCATCATGATCATCATCATAATCATCATCATAATCATCATCATAATCATCATCATAATCATCATCCTAATCATCATCAAAATAGTCATCATAATCGTCATCATTATAGTCATCATAATCGTCATAGTAATCATCATTATAATCATCATCATTACCGTCATCATAATCACCATCATAATCATCATCATAATCATCATCATAATCATCATCCTAATCATCATCAAAATAGTCATCATAATCGTCATCATAATCGTCATCATTATAGTCATCATAATCGTCATAGTAATCATCATTATAATCATCATCATAATCACCATCATAATCATCATCATAATCATCATCATAATCATCATCAGAATCATCATCATAATCATGAGCAGAATCATCATCATAATCGTCATCATAATCATCATCATAATAGTCATCATAATCGTCATCATAATCGTCATCATTATAGTCATCATAATCGTCGTCATAATCATCATCATAGTCATCATCATAATAGTCATCATAATCGTCATCATTATAGTCATCATAATCATCATCATGATCATCATCATAATCATCATCATAATCATCATCATAATCATCATCATTATCGTCATCAAACTCATCATCATAATCATCATCAAAATCATCATCATAATCATGAGCATAATCATCATCATAATGGTCATCATAATCATCATCATAATCGTCATCATTATAGTCATGATAATCGTCATCATAATCATCATCATAGTCATCATCATAATAGTCATCATAATCGTCATCATTATAGTCATCATAATCATCAGCATGATCATCATCATAATCATCATCAAAATCATCATCATAATCGGCATCATAATCATCATCATAATCATCATCATAATCATCATCATAACCGTCATCGTAATCATCATCATAATCATCATCATAATCATCATCATAATCATCATCAAGATCATCATCATAATCATGAGCATAATCATCATCACAATCGTCATCATAATCATCATCATAATCATCATCAGAATCATCATCATAATCGTCATCATAATCATCATCATGATCGTCATCATAATCATCATCATAATCATCATCATAATCATAGTTATAATCATCATCATAGTCATCATCATAATAGTCATCATAATCGTCATCATTATAGTCATCATAATCATCATCATAATCATCATCAGAATCATCATCATAATCATCATCATAACCATCATCATAATCAACATCATAATCATCATCATAATCATCATCATAATCATCATCATAATCATCATCATAATCATCATCATAATCAACATCATAATCATCATCATAACCGTCATCGTAATCGTCATAGTAATCATCATCATAATCATCATCATAATCGTCATCATAATCGTCATCATTATAGTCATCATAATCGTCATCATAATCATCATCATAGTCATCATCATAATAGTCATCATAATCGTCATCATTATAGTCATCATAATCGTCATCATAATCATCATCATGATCATCATCATAATCATCATCATAATCATCATCATAATCATAGTTATAATTCATCATCATAATAATGAGCATAATCATCATGATAATCATCATCATAGTCATCATCATAATCATCATCATAGTCATCATCATAATCATCATCATAATCATCATCATAATCATCATCATAATCATCATCCTAATCATCATCAAAATAGACATCATAATCGTCATCATTATAGTCATCATAATCGTCATAGTAATCATCATTATAATCATCATCATTACCGTCGTCATAATCACCATCATAATCATCATCATAATCATGAGCATAATCATCATCATAAACGTCATCATAATCATCATCATAGTCATCATCATAATAGTCATCATAATCGTCATCATAATCATCATCATAGTCATCATCATAATAGTCATCATAATCGTCATCATTATAGCCATCATAATCATCATCATGATCATCATCATAATCATCATCATAATCCTTATCATAATCATCATCATTATCATCATCAAAATCATCATCATAACCATCATCATAATCATCATCATAATCATCATCATAATCATCATCATAACCGTCATCGTAATCATCATCATAATCATCATCATAATCATCATCATAATCATCATCATAATCATGAGCATAATCATCATCATAATAGTCATCATAATCATCATCATAATCGTCATCATTATAGTCATCATAATCGTCATCATAATCATCATCATAGTCATCATCATAATAGTCATCATAATCGTCATCATTATAGTCATCATAATCATCAGCATGATCATCATCATAATCATCATCAAAATCATCATCATAATCGTCATCATAATCATCATCATAATCATCATCATAATCATCATCATAATCATCATCATAATCATCATCATAATCATGAGCATAATCATCATCATAATCATCATCATAATCATCATCAAAATCATCATCATAATCATGAGCATAATCATCATCATAATAGTCATCATAATCATCATCATAATCGTCATCATTATAGTCATCATAATCGTCATCATAATCATCATCATAGTCATCATCATAATAGTCATCATAATCGTCATCATTATAGTCATCATAATCATCAGCATGATCATCATCATAATCATCATCAAAATCATCATCATAATCGTCATCATAATCATCATCATAATCATCATCATAATCATCATCATAACCGTCATCGTAATCATTATCATAATCATCATCATAATCATCATCATAATCATCATCATAATCATCATCAAGATCATCATCATAATCATGATCATAATCATCATCACAATCGTCATCATAATCATCATCATAATCGTCATCAGAATCATCATCATAATCGTCATCATAATCATCATCATAATCATCATCATAACCGTCATCGTAATCATCATCATAATCATCATCATAATCGTCATCATAATCATCATCATAATCATCATCATTATCATCATCAAAATCATCATCATCATCATCATCATAATCATCATCATAATCATCATCATAACCGTCATCGTTATCATCATCATAATCATCATCATAATCATGAGCATAATCATCATCATAATCGTCATCATAATCATCATCATAGTCATCATCATAATAGTCATCATAATCATCATCATAATCGTCATCATTATAGTCATCATAATGGTCATCATAATCATCATCATGATCATCATCATAATCATCATCAAAATCATCATCATGATCATCATCATAATCATCATCATAATCATCATCATAATCATCATCAAAATCATCATCATAATCATGAGCATAATCATCATCATAATCGTCATCATAATCATCATCATAATCATCATCATAATCATCATCAAAACCATCATCATAATCATGAGCATAATCATCATCATAATCGTCATCATAATCATCATCATAGTCATCATCATAATAGTCATCATAATCGTCATCATTATAGTCATCATAATCATCATCATAGTCATCATCATAATAGTCATCATAATCGTCATCATTATAGTCATCATAATCATCATCATAATCATCATCAGAATCATCATCATAATCATCATCATAATCATCATCATAATCAACATCATAATCATCATCATAACCGTCATCGTAATCGTCATAGCAATCATCATCATAATCATCATCATGATCGTCATCATAATCGTCATCATTATAGTCATCATAATCGTCATCATAATCATCATCATAGTCATCATCATAATAGTCATCATAATCGTCATCATTATAGTCATCATAATCGTCATCATAATCATCATCATGATCATCATCATAATCATCATCATAATCATCATCATAATCATCATCATAATCATCATCCTAATCATCATCAAAATAGTCATCATAATCGTCATCATTATAGTCATCATAATCGTCATAGTAATCATCATTATAATCATCATCATTACCGTCATCATAATCACCATCATAATCATCATCATAATCATCATCATAATCATCATCCTAATCATCATCAAAATAGTCATCATAATCGTCATCATTATAGTCATCATAATCGTCATAGTAATCATCATTATAATCATCATCATTACCGTCATCATAATCACCATCATAATCATCATCATAATCATGAGCATAATCATCATCATAAACGTCATTATAATCATCATCATAGTCATCATCATAATAGTCATCATAATCGTCATCATAATCATCATCATAGTCATCATCATAATAGTCATCATAATCGTCATCATTATAGCCATCATAATCATCAACATGATCATCATCATAATCATCATCATAATCCTTATCATAATCATCATCATTATCATCATCAAAATCATCATCATAACCATCATCATAATCATCATCATAATCATCATCATAATCATCATCATAACCGTCATCGTAATCATCATCATAATCATCATCATAATCATCATCATAATCATCATCATAATCATCATCATAATCATGAGCATAATCATCATCATAATAGTCATCATAATCATCATCATAATCGTCATCATTATAGTCATCATAATCGTCATCATAATCATCATCATAGTCATCATCATAATAGTCATCATAATCGTCATCAATATAGTCATCATAATCATCAGCATGATCATCATCATAATCATCATCAAAATCATCATCATAATCGTCATCATAATCATCATCATAATCATCATCATAATCATCATCATAACCGTCATCGTAATCATCATCATAATCATCATCATAATCATCATCATAATCATCATCATAATCATCATCAAGATCATCATCATAATCATGAGCATAATCATCATCACAATCGTCATCAGAATCATCATCATAATCATCTTCAGAATCATCATCATAATCGTCATCATAATCATCATCATAATCATAATCATAACCGTCATCCTAATCATCATCAAAATAGTCATCATAATCGTCATCATTATAGTCATCATAATCGTCATAGTAATCATCATTATAATCATCATCATTACCGTCATCATAATCACCATCATAATCATCATCATAATCATGAGCATAATCATCATCATAAACGTCATTATAATCATCATCATAGTCATCATCATAATAGTCATCATAATCGTCATCATAATCATCATCATAGTCATCATCATAATAGTCATCATAATCGTCATCATTATAGCCATCATAATCATCAACATGATCATCATCATAATCATCATCATAATCCTTATCATAATCATCATCATTATCATCATCAAAATCATCATCATAACCATCATCATAATCATCATCATAATCATCATCATAATCATCATCATAATCATCATCATAACCGTCATCGTAATCATCATCATAATCATCATCATAATCATCATCATAATCATCATCATAATCATGAGCATAATCATCATCATAATAGTCATCATAATCATCATCATAATCGTCATCATTATAGTCATCATAATCGTCATCATAATCATCATCATAGTCATCATCATAATAGTCATCATAATCGTCATCAATATAGTCATCATAATCATCAGCATGATCATCATCATAATCATCATCAAAATCATCATCATAATCATCAGCATGATCATCATCATAATCATCATCATAATCATCATCATAACCGTCATCGTAATCATCATCATAATCATCATCATAATCATCATCCTAATCGTCTTCATGGTCATCATCATAATCGTCATCATAATCATCGTCATAGTCATCATAACCGTCATCATTATAGTCATCATAGGCATCGTCATGATCATCATCATAATCATCATCATAATCATCATCATGATCATCATCATAATCATCATCATAATCATCACCATAATCATGATAATAATCATCATCAAAATCATCATCATAATCATCATCATAATCGTCATCATAATCATCATCATAATCATCATCATAACCGTCATCGTAATCATCATCATAATCATCATCATAATCGTCATCATAATCATCATCATAATCATCATCATAATCATCATCATAATCATCATCAGAATCATCATCATAATCGTCATCATAATCATCATCATAATCATCATCATAACCGTCATCCTAATCATCATCAAAATAGTCATCATAATCGTCATCATTATAGTCATCATAATCGTCATAGTAATCATCATTATAATCATCATCATTACCGTCATCATAATCACCATCATAATCATCATCATAATCATGAGCATAATCATCATCATAAACGTCATTATAATCATCATCATAGTCATCATCATAATAGTCATCATAATCGTCATCATAATCATCATCATAGTCATCATCATAATAGTCATCATAATCGTCATCATTATAGCCATCATAATCATCAACATGATCATCATCATAATCATCATCATAATCCTTATCATAATCATCATCATTATCATCATCAAAATCATCATCATAACCATCATCATAATCATCATCATAATCATCATCATAATCATCATCATATCCGTCATCGTAATCATCATCATAATCATCATCATAATCATCATCATAATCATCATCATAATCATGAGCATAATCATCATCATAATAGTCATCATAATCATCATCATAATCGTCATCATTATAGTCATCATAATCGTCATCATAATCATCATCATAGTCATCATCATAATAGTCATCATAATCGTCATCAATATAGTCATCATAATCATCAGCATGATCATCATCATAATCATCATCAAAATCATCATCATAATCATCAGCATGATCATCATCATAATCATCATCATAATCATCATCATAACCGTCATCGTAATCATCACCATAATCATCATCATAATCATCATCCTAATCGTCTTCATGGTCATCATCATAATCGTCATCATAATCATCGTCATAGTCATCATAACCGTCATCATTATAGTCATCATAGTCATCATCATGATCATCATCATAATCATCATCATAATCATCATCATGATCATCATCATAATCATCATCATAATCATCACCATAATCATGATAATAATCATCATCAAAATCATCATCATAATCGTCATCATAATCATCATCATAATCATCATCATAACCGTCATCGTAATCATCATCATAATCATCATCATAATCGTCATCATAATCATCATCATAATCATCATCATAAACATCATCATAATCATCATCATAATCATCATCAGAATCATCATCATAATCATGAGCAGAATCATCATCATAATCGTCATCATAATCATCATCATAATAGTCATCATAATCGTCATCATAATCGTCATCATTATAGTCATCATAATCGTCGTCATAATCATCATCATAGTCATCATCATAATAGTCATCATAATCGTCATCATTATAGTCATCATAATCATCATCATGATCATCATCATAATCATCACCATAATCATGATAATAATCATCATCAAAATCATCATCATCATCATCATCATAATCATCATCATAATCATCATCATAATCATCATCATAACCGTCATCGTAATCATCATCATAATCATCATCATAATAGTCATCATAATCGTCATCATTATAGTCATCATAATCGTCATAGTAATCATCATTATAATCATCATCATTACCGTCATCATAATCACCATCATAATCATCATCATAATCATGAGCATAATCATCATCATAAACGTCATTATAATCGTCATCATTATAGCCATCATAATCATCAACATGATCATCATCATAATCATCATCATAATCCTTATCATAATCATCATCATTATCATCATCAAAATCATCATCATAACCATCATCATAATCATCATCATAATCATCATCATAATCATCATCATAACCGTCATCGTAATCATCATAATAATCATCATCATAATCATCATCATAATCATCATCATAATCATGAGCATAATCATCATCATAATAGTCATCATAATCATCATCATAATCGTCATCATTATAGTCATCATAATCGTCATCATAATCATCATCATAGTCATCATCATAATAGTCATCATAATCGTCATCAATATAGTCATCATAATCATCAGCATGATCATCATCATAATCATCATCAAAATCATCATCATAATCATCAGCATGATCATCATCATAATCATCATCATAATCATCATCATAACCGTCATCGTAATCATCATCATAATCATCATCATAATCATCATCCTAATCGTCTTCATGGTCATCATCATAATCGTCATCATAATCATCGTCATAGTCATCATAACCGTCATCATTATAGTCATCATAGTCATCGTCATGATCATCATCATAATCATCATCATAATCATCATCATGATCATCATCATAATCATCATCATAATCATCACCATAATCATGATAATAATCATCATCAAAATCATCATCATAATCATCATCATAATCGTCATCATAATCATCATCATAATCATCATCATAACCGTCATCGTAATCATCATCATAATCATCATCATAATCGTCATCATAATCATCATCATAATCATCATCATAATCATCATCATAATCATCATCAGAATCATCATCATAATCGTCATCATAATCATCATCATAATCATCATCATAACCGTCATCCTAATCATCATCAAAATAGTCATCATAATCGTCATCATTATAGTCATCATAATCGTCATAGTAATCATCATTATAATCATCATCATTACCGTTATCATAATCACCATCATAATCATCATCATAATCATGAGCATAATCATCATCATAAACGTCATTATAATCATCATCATAGTCATCATCAGAATAGTCATCATAATCGTCATCATAATCATCATCATAGTCATCATCATAATAGTCATCATAATCGTCATCATTATAGCCATCATAATCATCAACATGATCATCATCATAATCATCATCATAATCATCATCATAATCATCATCATAATCATCATCAAGATCATCATCATAATCATGAGCATAATCATCATCACAATCGTCATCAGAATCATCATCATAATCATCATCAGAATCATCATCATAATCGTCATCATAATCATCATCATAATCATCATCATAACCGTCATCCTAATCATCATCAAAATAGTCATCATAATCGTCATCATTATAGTCATCGTAATCGTCATAGTAATCATCATTATAATCATCATCATTACCGTCATCATAATCACCATCATAATCATCATCATAATCATGAGCATAATCATCATCATAAACGTCATTATAATCATCATCATAGTCATCATCATAATAGTCATCATAATCGTCATCATAATCATCATCATAGTCATCATCATAATAGTCATCATAATCGTCATCATTATAGCCATCATAATCATCAACATGATCATCATCATAATCATCATCATAATCCTTATCATAATCATCATCATTATCATCATCAAAATCATCATCATAACCATCATCATAATCATCATCATAATCATCATCATAATCATCATCATAATCATCATCATATCCGTCATCGTAATCATCATCATAATCATCATCATAATCATCATCATAATCATCATCATAATCATGAGCATAATCATCATCATAATAGTCATCATAATCATCATCATAATCGTCATCATTATAGTCATCATAATCGTCATCATAATCATCATCATAGTCATCATCATAATAGTCATCATAATCGTCATCAATATAGTCATCATAATCATCAGCATGATCATCATCATAATCATCATCAAAATCATCATCATAATCATCAGCATGATCATCATCATAATCATCATCATAATCATCATCATAACCGTCATCGTAATCATCATCATAATCATCATCATAATCATCATCCTAATCGTCTTCATGGTCATCATCATAATCGTCATCATAATCATCGTCATAGTCATCATAACCGTCATCATTATAGTCATCATAGTCATCATCATGATCATCATCATAATCATCATCATAACCGTCATCGTAATCATCATCATAATCATCATCATAATCGTCATCATAATCATCATCATAATCATCATCATAATCATCATCATAACCGTCATCGTAATCATCATCATAATCATCATCATAATCATCATCCTAATCGTCTTCATGGTCATCATCATAATCGTCATCATAATCATCGTCATAGTCATCATAACCGTCATCATTATAGTCATCATAGTCATCATCATGATCATCATCATAATCATCATCATAATCATCACCATAATCATGATAATAATCATCATCAAAATCCTCATCATAATCGTCATCATAATCATCATCATAATCATCATCATAACCGTCATCGTAATCATCATCATAATCATCATCATAATCGTCATCATAATCATCATCATAATCATCATCATAATCATCATCATAATCATCATCATAATCATCATCAGAATCATCATCATAATCATGAGCAGAATCATCATCATAATCGTCATCATAATCATCATCATAATAGTCATCATAATCGTCATCATAATCGTCATCATTATAGTCATCATAATCGTCGTCATAATCATCATCATAGTCATCATCATAATAGTCATCATAATCGTCATCATTATAGTCATCATAATCATCATCATGATCATCATCATAATCATCACCATAATCATGATAATAATCATCATCAAAATCATCATCATCATCATCATCATAATCATCATCATAATCATCATCATAATCATCATCATAACCGTCATCGTAATCATCATCATAATCATCATCATAATCATCATCATAATCATCATCATAATCGTCTTCATGGTCATCATCATAATCGTCATCATAATCATCATAATAGTCATCATAACCGTCATCATTATAGTCATCATAGTCATCATCATGATCATCATCATAATCATCATCATAATCATCATCATGATCATCATCATAATCATCATCATAATCATCACCATAATCATGATAATAATCATCATCAAAATCATCATCATCATCATGATCATAATCATCATCATAATCATCATCATAATCATCATCATAACCGTCATCGTAATCATCATCATAATCATCATCATAATCATCATCATAATCATCATCATAATCGTCTTCATGGTCATCATCATAATCGTCATCATAATCATCATAATAGTCATCATAATCGTCATCATTATAGTCATCATAATCAACATCATGATCATCATCATAATCATCATCATAATCATCATCATAATCATCATCATAATCATCATCATAACCGTCATCGTAATCATCATCATAATCATCATCATAATCATCATCATAATCATCGTTATAATTCATCATCATAATCATGAGCATCATCATCATGATAATCATCATCATAGTCATCATCATAATCATCATTATAGTCATCATCATAATCATCATCATAATCATCATCATAATCATCATCAAAATTATCATCATAATCATCATCATAATCGTCATCATAATCATCATCATTATCATCATCAAAATCATCATCATCATCATCATCATAATCATCATCATAATCATCATCATAACCGTCATCGTAATCATCATCATAATCATCATCATAATCATCATCATGGTCATCTTTATAATCATCATCATAATCATCATCATAATCATCATCATAGTCGTCTTCATGGTCATCATCATAATCGTCATCATAATCATCATAATAGTCATCATAATCGTCATCATTATAGTCATCATAATAGTCATCATAATCGTCATCATTATAGTCATCATAATCATCATCATGATCATCATCATAATCATCATCATAATCATCATCATGATCATCATCATAATCATCATCATAATCGTCATCATTATAGTCATCATAATCGTCATCATAATCATCATCATAGTCATCATCATAATAGTCATCATAATCGTCATCATTATAGTCATCATAATCATCAGCATGATCATCATCATAATCATCATCAAAATCGTCATCATTATAGTCATCATAATCGTCATCATAATCATCAGCATAGTCATCATCATAATAGTCATCATAATCGTCATCATTATAGTCATCATAATCATCATCATGATCATCATCATAATAGTCATCATAATCATCATCATAACCGTCACCGTAATCATCATCACAATCATCATCATAATCATCATCATAATCATCATTATAATTCATCATCATAATCATGAGCAGCATCATCATGATAATCATCATCATAGTCATCATCATAATCATCAATATAGTCTTCATCATAATCATCATAATCGTCATCATTATAGTCATCATAATCGTCATCATAATCATCATCATAGTCATCATCATAATAGTCATCATAATCGTCATCATTATAGTCATCATAATCATCATCATGATCTTCATCATAATCATCATCATAATCATCATCATAATCGTCATCATAATCATCATCATAATCATCGTCATAATCATCATCATAATCATCGTTATAATTCATCATCGTAATCAGCATCATAATCATCATCATATTTATCATCATAATCATCGTAATAGTCATCATTATAGTCATCATAATCATCAGCATGATCATCATCATAATCATCATCAGAATCATCATCATAATCATGAGCATAATCATCATCATAATCATCATCATAATCATCATCATAATCATCATCATAATCATCATCATAATCATCATCATAGTCATCATCATAATAGTCGTCATAATCATCATCATAATCATCATCATAATCATCATCATAATCATCATCATTATCATCATCAAAATCATCATCATCATCATCATCATAATCATCATCATAATCATCATCATAATCATCATCATAACCGTCATCGTAATCATCATCATAATCATCATCATAATCATCATCATAATCATCTTCATAATTGTCTTCATGGTCATCATCATAATCGTCATCATAATCATCATAATAGTCATCATAATCGTCATCATTATAGTCATCATAATCAACATCATGATCATCATCATAATCATCATCATAATCATCATCATGATTATCATCATAATCATCATCATAATCATCATCATAACCGTCATCGTAATCATCATCATAATCATCATCATAATCGTCTTCATGGTCATCATCATAATCGTCTTCATGGTCATCATCATAATCGTCATCATAATCATCATAATAGTCATCATAATCGTCATCATTATCGTCATGAAACTCATCATCATAATCATCATCATAATCATCATCAAAATCATCATCATAATCGTCTTCATGGTCATCATCATAATCGTCATCATAATCATCATAATAGTCATCATAATCGTCATCATTATAGTCATCATAATCAACATCATGATCATCATCATAATCATCATCATAATCATCATCATAATCATCATCATAATCATCATCATAATCATCATCATAACCGTCATCGTAATCATCATCATAATCATCATCATAATCATCATCATAATCATCGTTATAATTCATCATCATAATCATGAGCATCAGCATCATGATAATCATCATCATAGTCATCATCATAATCATCATTATAGTCATCATCATAATCATCATCATAATCATCATCATAATCATCATCAAAATTATCATCATAATCATCATCATAATCGTCATCAAAATCATCATCATTATCATCATCAAAATCATCATCATCATCATCATCATAATCATCATCATAATCATCATCATAACCGTCATCGTAATCATCATCATAATCATCATCATAATCATCATCATGGTCATCTTTATAATCATCATCATAATCATCATCATAATCATCATCATAGTCGTCTTCATGGTCATCATCATAATCGTCATCATAATCATCATAATAGTCATCATAATCGTCATCATTATAGTCATCATAATAGTCATCATAATCATCATCAAAATCATCATCATAATCATGATCATAATCGTCATCATAATCATCATCATAATCATCATCATAACCGTCATCGTAATCATCATCAGAATCAGCATCGTAATCGTCATCATAATCATCATCATAATCATCATCATAATCATCATCATAATCATCATCAGAATCATCATCATAATCATGAGCATAATCATCATCATAATCGTCATCATAATCATCATCATAATAGTCATCATAATCGTCATCATAATCGTCATCATAATCGTCATCATTATAGTCATCATAATCGTCATCATAATCATCATCATTATAGTCATCATAATCGTCATCATAATCATCATCGTAATCATCATCATAATCATCATCATAATCATCATCATAATCATCATCATAATCATCGCTATAATTCATCATCATAATCATGAGCATCATCATCATGATAATCATCATCATAGTCATCATCATAATCATCATTATTGTCATCATCATAATCATCATCATAATCATCATCATAATCATCATCAAAATTATCATCATAATCATCATCATAATAGTCATCATAATCGTCATCATTATCATCATCAAAATCATCATCATCATCATCATCATCATAATCATCATCATAATCATCATCATAACTGTCATCGTAATCATCATCATAATCATCATCATAATCATCATCATGGTCATCATCATAATCATCATCATAATCATCATCATAATCATCATCATAGTCGTCTTCATGGTCATCATCATAATCGTCATCATAATCATCATAATAGTCATCATAATCGTCATCATTATAGTCATCATAATAGTCATCATAATCGTCATCATTATAGTCATCATAATCATCATCATGATCATCATCATAATCATCATCATAATCATCATCATGATCATCATCATAATCATCATCATAATCGTCATCATAATCATCAACATTATCATCATCAAAATCATCATCATCATCATCATCATAATCATCATCATAATCATCATCATAATCATCATAATAGTCATCATAATCGTCATCATTATAGTCATCATAATCAACATCATGATCATCATCATAATCATCATCATAATCATCATCATAATCATCATCATAATCATCATCATAATCATCATAATAGTCATCATAATCGTCATCATTATAGTCATCATAATCAACATCATGATCATCATCATAATCATCATCATAATCATCATCATAATCATCATCATAATCATCATCATAACCGTCATCGTAATCATCATCATAATCATCATCATAATCATCATCATAATCATCGTTATAATTCATCATCATAATCATGAGCATCATCATCATGATAATCATCATCATAGTCATCATCATAATCATCATTATAGTCATCATCATAATCATCATCATAATCATCATCATAATCATCATCATAACCGTCATCGTAATCATCATCAGAATCAGCATCGTAATCGTCATCATAATCATCATCATAATCATCATCATGATCATCATCATAATCATCATCATAATCATCATCATAATCATCATCATAATCATCATCATAACCGTCATCGTAATCATCATCATAATCATCATCATAATCATCATCATAATCATCGTTATAATTCATCATCATAATCATGAGCATCATCATCATGATAATCATCATCATAGTCATCATCATAATCATCATTATAGTCATCATCATAATCATCATCATAATCATCATCATAATCATCATCATAACCGTCATCGTAATCATCATCAGAATCAGCATCGTAATCGTCATCATAATCATCATCATAATCATCATCATGATCATCATCATAATCATCATCATAATCATCATCATAATCATCATCATAATCATCATCATAATCATGAGCATAATCATCATCATAATAGTCATCATAATCATCATCATAATCGTCATCATTATAGTCATCATAATCGTCATCATAATCATCATCATAGTCATCATCATAATAGTCATCATAATCGTCATCAATATAGTCATCATAATCATCAGCATGATCATCATCATAATCATCATCAAAATCATCATCATAATCGTCATCATAATCATCATCATAATCATCATCATAATCATCATCATAACCGTCATCGTAATCATCATCATAATCATCATCATAATCATCATCATAATCATCATCATAATCATCATCAAGATCATCATCATAATCATGAGCATAATCATCATCACAATCGTCATCAGAATCATCATCATAATCATCTTCAGAATCATCATCATAATCGTCATCATAATCATCATCATAATCATAATCATAACCGTCATCCTAATCATCATCAAAATAGTCATCATAATCGTCATCATTATAGTCATCATAATCGTCATAGTAATCATCATTATAATCATCATCATTACCGTCATCATAATCACCATCATAATCATCATCATAATCATGAGCATAATCATCATCATAAACGTCATTATAATCATCATCATAGTCATCATCATAATAGTCATCATAATCGTCATCATAATCATCATCATAGTCATCATCATAATAGTCATCATAATCGTCATCATTATAGCCATCATAATCATCAACATGATCATCATCATAATCATCATCATAATCCTTATCATAATCATCATCATTATCATCATCAAAATCATCATCATAACCATCATCATAATCATCATCATAATCATCATCATAATCATCATCATAATCATCATCATAACCGTCATCGTAATCATCATCATAATCATCATCATAATCATCATCATAATCATCATCATAATCATGAGCATAATCATCATCATAATAGTCATCATAATCATCATCATAATCGTCATCATTATAGTCATCATAATCGTCATCATAATCATCATCATAGTCATCATCATAATAGTCATCATAATCGTCATCAATATAGTCATCATAATCATCAGCATGATCATCATCATAATCATCATCAAAATCATCATCATAATCATCAGCATGATCATCATCATAATCATCATCATAATCATCATCATAACCGTCATCGTAATCATCATCATAATCATCATCATAATCATCATCCTAATCGTCTTCATGGTCATCATCATAATCGTCATCATAATCATCGTCATAGTCATCATAACCGTCATCATTATAGTCATCATAGTCATCGTCATGATCATCATCATAATCATCATCATAATCATCATCATGATCATCATCATAATCATCATCATAATCATCACCATAATCATGATAATAATCATCATCAAAATCATCATCATAATCATCATCATAATCGTCATCATAATCATCATCATAATCATCATCATAACCGTCATCGTAATCATCATCATAATCATCATCATAATCGTCATCATAATCATCATCATAATCATCATCATAATCATCATCATAATCATCATCAGAATCATCATCATAATCGTCATCATAATCATCATCATAATCATCATCATAACCGTCATCCTAATCATCATCAAAATAGTCATCATAATCGTCATCATTATAGTCATCATAATCGTCATAGTAATCATCATTATAATCATCATCATTACCGTCATCATAATCACCATCATAATCATCATCATAATCATGAGCATAATCATCATCATAAACGTCATTATAATCATCATCATAGTCATCATCATAATAGTCATCATAATCGTCATCATAATCATCATCATAGTCATCATCATAATAGTCATCATAATCGTCATCATTATAGCCATCATAATCATCAACATGATCATCATCATAATCATCATCATAATCCTTATCATAATCATCATCATTATCATCATCAAAATCATCATCATAACCATCATCATAATCATCATCATAATCATCATCATAATCATCATCATATCCGTCATCGTAATCATCATCATAATCATCATCATAATCATCATCATAATCATCATCATAATCATGAGCATAATCATCATCATAATAGTCATCATAATCATCATCATAATCGTCATCATTATAGTCATCATAATCGTCATCATAATCATCATCATAGTCATCATCATAATAGTCATCATAATCGTCATCAATATAGTCATCATAATCATCAGCATGATCATCATCATAATCATCATCAAAATCATCATCATAATCATCAGCATGATCATCATCATAATCATCATCATAATCATCATCATAACCGTCATCGTAATCATCATCATAATCATCATCATAATCATCATCCTAATCGTCTTCATGGTCATCATCATAATCGTCATCATAATCATCGTCATAGTCATCATAACCGTCATCATTATAGTCATCATAGTCATCATCATGATCATCATCATAATCATCATCATAATCATCATCATGATCATCATCATAATCATCATCATAATCATCACCATAATCATGATAATAATCATCATCAAAATCATCATCATAATCGTCATCATAATCATCATCATAATCATCATCATAACCGTCATCGTAATCATCATCATAATCATCATCATAATCGTCATCATAATCATCATCATAATCATCATCATAAACATCATCATAATCATCATCATAATCATCATCAGAATCATCATCATAATCATGAGCAGAATCATCATCATAATCGTCATCATAATCATCATCATAATAGTCATCATAATCGTCATCATAATCGTCATCATTATAGTCATCATAATCGTCGTCATAATCATCATCATAGTCATCATCATAATAGTCATCATAATCGTCATCATTATAGTCATCATAATCATCATCATGATCATCATCATAATCATCATCAAAATCATCATCATCATCATCATCATAATCATCATCATAATCATCATCATAATCATCATCATAACCGTCATCGTAATCATCATCATAATCATCATCATAATAGTCATCATAATCGTCATCATTATAGTCATCATAATCGTCATAGTAATCATCATTATAATCATCATCATTACCGTCATCATAATCACCATCATAATCATCATCATAATCATGAGCATAATCATCATCATAAACGTCATTATAATCGTCATCATTATAGCCATCATAATCATCAACATGATCATCATCATAATCATCATCATAATCCTTATCATAATCATCATCATTATCATCATCAAAATCATCATCATAACCATCATCATAATCATCATCATAATCATCATCATAATCATCATCATAACCGTCATCGTAATCATCATCATAATCATCATCATAATCATCATCATAATCATCATCATAATCATGAGCATAATCATCATCATAATAGTCATCATAATCATCATCATAATCGTCATCATTATAGTCATCATAATCGTCATCATAATCATCATCATAGTCATCATCATAATAGTCATCATAATCGTCATCAATATAGTCATCATAATCATCAGCATGATCATCATCATAATCATCATCAAAATCATCATCATAATCATCAGCATGATCATCATCATAATCATCATCATAATCATCATCATAACCGTCATCGTAATCATCATCATAATCATCATCATAATCATCATCCTAATCGTCTTCATGGTCATCATCATAATCGTCATCATAATCATCGTCATAGTCATCATAACCGTCATCATTATAGTCATCATAGTCATCGTCATGATCATCATCATAATCATCATCATAATCATCATCATGATCATCATCATAATCATCATCATAATCATCACCATAATCATGATAATAATCATCATCAAAATCATCATCATAATCATCATCATAATCGTCATCATAATCATCATCATAATCATCATCATAACCGTCATCGTAATCATCATCATAATCATCATCATAATCGTCATCATAATCATCATCATAATCATCATCATAATCATCATCATAATCATCATCAGAATCATCATCATAATCGTCATCATAATCATCATCATAATCATCATCATAACCGTCATCCTAATCATCATCAAAATAGTCATCATAATCGTCATCATTATAGTCATCATAATCGTCATAGTAATCATCATTATAATCATCATCATTACCGTCATCATAATCACCATCATAATCATCATCATAATCATGAGCATAATCATCATCATAAACGTCATTATAATCATCATCATAGTCATCATCATAATAGTCATCATAATCGTCATCATAATCATCATCATAGTCATCATCATAATAGTCATCATAATCGTCATCATTATAGCCATCATAATCATCAACATGATCATCATCATAATCATCATCATAATCATCATCATAATCATCATCATAATCATCATCAAGATCATCATCATAATCATGAGCATAATCATCATCACAATCGTCATCAGAATCATCATCATAATCATCATCAGAATCATCATCATAATCGTCATCATAATCATCATCATAATCATCATCATAACCGTCATCCTAATCATCATCAAAATAGTCATCATAATCGTCATCATTATAGTCATCGTAATCGTCATAGTAATCATCATTATAATCATCATCATTACCGTCATCATAATCACCATCATAATCATCATCATAATCATGAGCATAATCATCATCATAAACGTCATTATAATCATCATCATAGTCATCATCATAATAGTCATCATAATCGTCATCATAATCATCATCATAGTCATCATCATAATAGTCATCATAATCGTCATCATTATAGCCATCATAATCATCAACATGATCATCATCATAATCATCATCATAATCCTTATCATAATCATCATCATTATCATCATCAAAATCATCATCATAACCATCATCATAATCATCATCATAATCATCATCATAATCATCATCATAATCATCATCATATCCGTCATCGTAATCATCATCATAATCATCATCATAATCATCATCATAATCATCATCATAATCATGAGCATAATCATCATCATAATAGTCATCATAATCATCATCATAATCGTCATCATTATAGTCATCATAATCGTCATCATAATCATCATCATAGTCATCATCATAATAGTCATCATAATCGTCATCAATATAGTCATCATAATCATCAGCATGATCATCATCATAATCATCATCAAAATCATCATCATAATCATCAGCATGATCATCATCATAATCATCATCATAATCATCATCATAACCGTCATCGTAATCATCATCATAATCATCATCATAATCATCATCCTAATCGTCTTCATGGTCATCATCATAATCGTCATCATAATCATCGTCATAGTCATCATAACCGTCATCATTATAGTCATCATAGTCATCATCATGATCATCATCATAATCATCATCATAACCGTCATCGTAATCATCATCATAATCATCATCATAATCGTCATCATAATCATCATCATAATCATCATCATAATCATCATCATAACCGTCATCGTAATCATCATCATAATCATCATCATAATCATCATCCTAATCGTCTTCATGGTCATCATCATAATCGTCATCATAATCATCGTCATAGTCATCATAACCGTCATCATTATAGTCATCATAGTCATCATCATGATCATCATCATAATCATCATCATAATCATCACCATAATCATGATAATAATCATCATCAAAATCCTCATCATAATCGTCATCATAATCATCATCATAATCATCATCATAACCGTCATCGTAATCATCATCATAATCATCATCATAATCGTCATCATAATCATCATCATAATCATCATCATAATCATCATCATAATCATCATCATAATCATCATCAGAATCATCATCATAATCATGAGCAGAATCATCATCATAATCGTCATCATAATCATCATCATAATAGTCATCATAATCGTCATCATAATCGTCATCATTATAGTCATCATAATCGTCGTCATAATCATCATCATAGTCATCATCATAATAGTCATCATAATCGTCATCATTATAGTCATCATAATCATCATCATGATCATCATCATAATCATCACCATAATCATGATAATAATCATCATCAAAATCATCATCATCATCATCATCATAATCATCATCATAATCATCATCATAATCATCATCATAACCGTCATCGTAATCATCATCATAATCATCATCATAATCATCATCATAATCATCATCATAATCGTCTTCATGGTCATCATCATAATCGTCATCATAATCATCATAATAGTCATCATAACCGTCATCATTATAGTCATCATAGTCATCATCATGATCATCATCATAATCATCATCATAATCATCATCATGATCATCATCATAATCATCATCATAATCATCACCATAATCATGATAATAATCATCATCAAAATCATCATCATCATCATGATCATAATCATCATCATAATCATCATCATAATCATCATCATAACCGTCATCGTAATCATCATCATAATCATCATCATAATCATCATCATAATCATCATCATAATCGTCTTCATGGTCATCATCATAATCGTCATCATAATCATCATAATAGTCATCATAATCGTCATCATTATAGTCATCATAATCAACATCATGATCATCATCATAATCATCATCATAATCATCATCATAATCATCATCATAATCATCATCATAACCGTCATCGTAATCATCATCATAATCATCATCATAATCATCATCATAATCATCGTTATAATTCATCATCATAATCATGAGCATCATCATCATGATAATCATCATCATAGTCATCATCATAATCATCATTATAGTCATCATCATAATCATCATCATAATCATCATCATAATCATCATCAAAATTATCATCATAATCATCATCATAATCGTCATCATAATCATCATCATTATCATCATCAAAATCATCATCATCATCATCATCATAATCATCATCATAATCATCATCATAACCGTCATCGTAATCATCATCATAATCATCATCATAATCATCATCATGGTCATCTTTATAATCATCATCATAATCATCATCATAATCATCATCATAGTCGTCTTCATGGTCATCATCATAATCGTCATCATAATCATCATAATAGTCATCATAATCGTCATCATTATAGTCATCATAATAGTCATCATAATCGTCATCATTATAGTCATCATAATCATCATCATGATCATCATCATAATCATCATCATAATCATCATCATGATCATCATCATAATCATCATCATAATCGTCATCATTATAGTCATCATAATCGTCATCATAATCATCATCATAGTCATCATCATAATAGTCATCATAATCGTCATCATTATAGTCATCATAATCATCAGCATGATCATCATCATAATCATCATCAAAATCGTCATCATTATAGTCATCATAATCGTCATCATAATCATCAGCATAGTCATCATCATAATAGTCATCATAATCGTCATCATTATAGTCATCATAATCATCATCATGATCATCATCATAATAGTCATCATAATCATCATCATAACCGTCACCGTAATCATCATCACAATCATCATCATAATCATCATCATAATCATCATTATAATTCATCATCATAATCATGAGCAGCATCATCATGATAATCATCATCATAGTCATCATCATAATCATCAATATAGTCTTCATCATAATCATCATAATCGTCATCATTATAGTCATCATAATCGTCATCATAATCATCATCATAGTCATCATCATAATAGTCATCATAATCGTCATCATTATAGTCATCATAATCATCATCATGATCTTCATCATAATCATCATCATAATCATCATCATGATCATCATCATAATCATCATCATAATCATCATCATAATCATGATCATAATCATCATCAAAATCATCATCATAATCATCATCATAATCGTCATCATAATCATCATCACAGTCATCATCATAATATTCATCATAATCGTCATCATTATAGTTATCATAATCATCATCATGATCATCATCATAATCATCATCATAATCATCATCATAATCATCATCATAATCATCATCATAATCATCATCATTATCATCATCAAAATCATCATCATAATCATCATCATAATCATCATCATAATCATCATCATAATCATCATCATAACCGTCATCGTAATCATCATCATAATCATCATCATAATCATCATCATAGTCATCATCATAATCATCATCATAATCATCGTTATAATTGATAATCATAATCATCATCATAATCATCATCATAACCGTCATCGTAATCATCATCACAATCATCATCATAATCGTCATCATAATCATCATCATAATCATCATCATAATCATCATCATAATCATCATCATAATCATCATCAGAATCATCATCATAATCATGAGCATAATCATCATCATAATCATCATCATAATCATCATCATAATCATCATCATAACCGTCATCGTAATCATCATCATAATCATCATCATAATCATCATAATAATCATCATCATAATCATCATCATAATTATCATCATAATCATCATCATAATCATCATCAAAATCATCATCATAATCATGAGCATAATCATCATCATAATCGTCATCATAATCATCATCATAGTCATCATCATAATAGTCATCATAATCATCATCATAGTCGTCATCATTATAGT
Source organism: Coelioxys conoideus (assembly GCA_947623535.1). Classification (NCBI taxonomy): domain Eukaryota; kingdom Metazoa; phylum Arthropoda; class Insecta; order Hymenoptera; family Megachilidae; genus Coelioxys; species Coelioxys conoideus. The sequence goes on from CANQJN010000008.1 coordinate 3,029,949, forward strand.
CATCATAATCGTCATCATAATCATCATCATAATCATCATCATAATCATCATCATAATCATCATCATAATCATCATCATAATCATCAACATTATCATCATCAAAATCATCATCATCATCATCATCATAATCATCATCATAATCATCATCATAATCATCATCATAACCGTCATCATAATCATCATCATAATCATCATCATAATCATCATCATAATTGTCTTCATGGTCATCATGATAATCGTCATCATAATCATCATAATAGTCATCATAATCGTCATCATTATAGTCATCATAATCAACATCATGATCATCATCATAATCATCATCATAATCATCATCATAATCATCATCATAACCGTCTTCGTAATCATCATCATAATCGTCATCATTATAGTCATCATAATCAACATCATGATCATCATCATAATCATCATCATAATCATCATCAAAATTATCATCATAATCATCATCATAATCGTCATCATAATCATCATCATAATCATCATCATAATCATCATCATAATCATCATCATAATCGTCTTCATGGTCATCATCATAATCGTCATCATAATCATCATAATAGTCATCATAATCGTCATCATTATAGTCATCATAATCATCATCATAATCATCATCATAACCGTCATCGTAATCACCATCATAATCATCATCATAATCATCATCATAATCATCGTTATAATTCATCATCATAATCATGAGCATAATCATCATGATAATCATCATCATAGTCATCATCATAGTCATCATTATAGTCATCATCATAATCATCATCAAAATCATCATCATAATCATCATCATAATCATCATCATAATCATCATCATCATCATCATCATAATCATCATCATAATCATCATCATAACCGTCATCGTTATCATCATCATAATCATCATCATAATCATCATCAAGGTCATCATCATAATCATCATCATAATCATCATCATAATCATCATCATAATCATCATCATAGTCGTCTTCATAATCGTCATCATTATAGTCATCATAATCATCAGCATGATCATCATCATAATCATCATCAAAATCGTCATCATTATAGTCATCATAATCGTCATCATGATCATCAGCATAGTCATCATCATAATAGTCATCATAATCGTCATCATTATAGTCATCATAATAGTCATCATAATCGTCATCATTATAGTCATCATAATCATCATCATAACCGTCATCGTAATCGTCATCATAATCATCATAATAGTCATCATAATAATCATCATAATCATGAGCATAATCATCATGATAATCATCATCATAATCATCATCATTATCATCATCAAAATCATCATCATCATCATCATCATAATAATCATCATAATCATCATCATAACCGTCATCGTAATCATCATCATAATCATCATCATAAGCATCATCATAGTCATCATCATAATCATCATCATAATCATCATCATAATCATCATCATAGTCGTCTTCATGGTCATCATCATAATCGTCATCATAATCATCATAATAGTCATCATAATCGTCATCATTATAGTCATCATAATAGTCATCATAATCGTCATCATTATAGTCATCATAATCATCAGCATGATCATCATCATAATCATCATCAAAATCATCATCATAATCGTCATCATAATCGTCATCATAATCATCATCATAATCATCATCATAATCATCATCATAATCATCATCAAGATCATCATCATAATCATGAGCATAATCATCATCACAATCGACATCATAATCATCATCATAATCATCATCAGAATCATCATCATAATCGTCATCATAATCATCATCATAATCATCATCATAATCATCATCATAATCATCATCATAATCATCGTCATAATCATCATCATAATCATCGTTATAATTCATCATCGTAATCAGCATCATAATCATCATCATATTTATCATCATAATCATCGTAATAGTCATCATTATAGTCATCATAATCATCAGCATGATCATCATCATAATCATCATCAGAATCATCATCATAATCATGAGCATAATCATCATCATAATCATCATCATAATCATCATCATAATCATCATCATAATCATCATCATAATCATCATCATAGTCATCATCATAATAGTCGTCATAATCATCATCATAATCATCATCATAATCATCATCATAATCATCATCATTATCATCATCGAAATCATCATCATCATCATCATCATAATCATCATCATAATCATCATCATAATCATCATCATAACCGTCATCGTAATCATCATCATAATCATCATCATAATCATCATCATAATCATCTTCATAATTGTCTTCATGGTCATCATCATAATCGTCATCATAATCATCATAATAGTCATCATAATCGTCATCATTATAGTCATCATAATCAACATCATGATCATCATCATAATCATCATCATAATCATCATCATGATTATCATCATAATCATCATCATAATCATCATCATAACCGTCATCGTAATCATCATCATAATCATCATCATAATCGTCTTCATGGTCATCATCATAATCGTCTTCATGGTCATCATCATAATCGTCATCATAATCATCATAATAGTCATCATAATCGTCATCATTATCGTCATGAAACTCATCATCATAATCATCATCATAATCATCATCAAAATCATCATCATAATCGTCTTCATGGTCATCATCATAATCGTCATCATAATCATCATAATAGTCATCATAATCGTCATCATTATAGTCATCATAATCAACATCATGATCATCATCATAATCATCATCATAATCATCATCATAATCATCATCATAATCATCATCATAATCATCATCATAACCGTCATCGTAATCATCATCATAATCATCATCATAATCATCATCATAATCATCGTTATAATTCATCATCATAATCATGAGCATCATCATCATGATAATCATCATCATAGTCATCATCATAATCATCATTATAGTCATCATCATAATCATCATCATAATCATCATCATAATCATCATCAAAATTATCATCATAATCATCATCATAATCGTCATCAAAATCATCATCATTATCATCATCAAAATCATCATCATCATAATCATCATCATGATCATCATCATAATAGTCATCATAATCATCATCATAACCGTCATCGTAATCATCATCATAATCATCATCATAATCATGATCATAATCATCATCAAAATCATCATCATAATCATGATCATAATCGTCATCATAATCATCATCATAATCATCATCATAACCGTCATCGTAATCATCATCAGAATCAGCATCGTAATCGTCATCCTAATCATCATCATAATCATCATCATAATCATCATCATAATCATCATCAGAATCATCATCATAATCATGAGCATAATCATCATCATAATCGTCATCATAATCATCATCATAATCATCGTCATAATCATCATCATAATCATCGTTATAATTCATCATCGTAATCAGCATCATAATCATCATCATATTTATCATCATAATCATCGTAATAGTCATCATTATAGTCATCATAATCATCAGCATGATCATCATCATAATCGTCATCATAATCGTCATCATTATAGTCATCATAATCGTCGTCATAATCATCATCATAGTCATCATCATAATAGTCATCATAATCGTCATCATTATAGTCATCATAATCATCATCATGATCATCATCATAATCATCACCATAATCATGATAATAATCATCATCAAAATCATCATCATCATCATCATCATAATCATCATCATAATCATCATCATAATCATCATCATAACCGTCATCGTAATCATCATCATAATCATCATCATAATCATCATCATAATCATCATCATAATCGTCTTCATGGTCATCATCATAATCGTCATCATAATCATCATAATAGTCATCATAACCGTCATCATTATAGTCATCATAGTCATCATCATGATCATCATCATAATCATCATCATAATCATCATCATGATCATCATCATAATCATCATCATAATCATCACTATAATCATGATAATAATCATCATCAAAATCATCATCATCATCATCATCATAATCATCATCATAATCATCATCATAATCATCATCATAACCGTCATCGTAATCATCATCATAATCATCATCATAATCATCATCATAATCATCATCATAATCGTCTTCATGGTCATCATCATAATCATCATCATAATCATCATAATAGTCATCATAATCGTCATCATTATAGTCATCATAATCAACATCATGATCATCATCATAATCATCATCATAATCATCATCATAATCATCATCATAATCATCATCATAACCGTCATCGTAATCATCATCATAATCATCATCATAATCATCATCATAATCATCGTTATAATTCATCATCATAATCATGAGCATCATCATCATGATAATCATCATCATAGTCATCATCATAATCATCATTATAGTCATCATCATAATCATCATCATAATCATCATCATAATCATCATCAAAATTATCATCATAATCATCATCATAATCGTCATCATAATCATCATCATTATCATCATCAAAATCATCATCATCATCATCATCATAATCATCATCATAATCATCATCATAACCGTCATCGTAATCATCATCATAATCATCATCATAATCATCATCATGGTCATCTTTATAATCATAATCATAATCATCATCATAATCATCATCATAGTCGTCTTCATGGTCATCATCATAATCGTCATCATAATCATCATAATAGTCATCATAATCGTCATCATTATAGTCATCATAATAGTCATCATAATCGTCATCATTATAGTCATCATAATCATCATCATGATCATCATCATAATCATCATCATAATCATCATCATGATCATCATCATAATCATCATCATAATCGTCATCATTATAGTCATCATAATCGTCATCATAATCATCATCATAGTCATCATCATAATAGTCATCATAATCGTCATCATTATAGTCATCATAATCATCAGCATGATCATCATCATAATCATCATCAAAATCGTCATCATTATAGTCATCATAATCGTCATCATAATCATCAGCATAGTCATCATCATAATAGTCATCATAATCGTCATCATTATAGTCATCATAATCATCATCATGATCATCATCATAATCATCATCATAATCATCATTATAATTCATCATCATAATCATGAGCAGCATCATCATGATAATCATCATCATAGTCATCATCATAATCATCAATATAGTCTTCATCATAATCATCATAATCGTCATCATTATAGTCATCATAATCGTCATCATAATCATCATCATAGTCATCATCATAATAGTCATCATAATCGTCATCATTATAGTCATCATAATCATCATCATGATCTTCATCATAATCATCATCATAATCATCATCATAATCGTCATCATAATCATCATCATAATCATCGTCATAATCATCATCATAATCATCGTTATAATTCATCATCGTAATCAGCATCATAATCATCATCATATTTATCATCATAATCATCGTAATAGTCATCATTATAGTCATCATAATCATCAGCATGATCATCATCATAATCATCATCAGAATCATCATCATAATCATGAGCATAATCATCATCATAATCATCATCATAATCATCATCATAATCATCATCATAATCATCATCATAATCATCATCATAGTCATCATCATAATAGTCGTCATAATCATCATCATAATCATCATCATAATCATCATCATAATCATCATCATTATCATCATCAAAATCATCATCATCATCATCATCATAATCATCATCATAATCATCATCATAATCATCATCATAACCGTCATCGTAATCATCATCATAATCATCATCATAATCATCATCATAATCATCTTCATAATTGTCTTCATGGTCATCATCATAATCGTCATCATAATCATCATAATAGTCATCATAATCGTCATCATTATAGTCATCATAATCAACATCATGATCATCATCATAATCATCATCATAATCATCATCATGATTATCATCATAATCATCATCATAATCATCATCATAACCGTCATCGTAATCATCATCATAATCATCATCATAATCGTCTTCATGGTCATCATCATAATCGTCTTCATGGTCATCATCATAATCGTCATCATAATCATCATAATAGTCATCATAATCGTCATCATTATCGTCATGAAACTCATCATCATAATCATCATCATAATCATCATCAAAATCATCATCATAATCGTCTTCATGGTCATCATCATAATCGTCATCATAATCATCATAATAGTCATCATAATCGTCATCATTATAGTCATCATAATCAACATCATGATCATCATCATAATCATCATCATAATCATCATCATAATCATCATCATAATCATCATCATAATCATCATCATAACCGTCATCGTAATCATCATCATAATCATCATCATAATCATCATCATAATCATCGTTATAATTCATCATCATAATCATGAGCATCATCATCATGATAATCATCATCATAGTCATCATCATAATCATCATTATAGTCATCATCATAATCATCATCATAATCATCATCATAATCATCATCAAAATTATCATCATAATCATCATCATAATCGTCATCAAAATCATCATCATTATCATCATCAAAATCATCATCATCATCATCATCATAATCATCATCATAATCATCATCATAACCGTCATCGTAATCATCATCATAATCATCATCATAATCATCATCATGGTCATCTTTATAATCATCATCATAATCATCATCATAATCATCATCATAGTCGTCTTCATGGTCATCATCATAATCGTCATCATAATCATCATAATAGTCATCATAATCGTCATCATTATAGTCATCATAATAGTCATCATAATCATCATCAAAATCATCATCATAATCATGATCATAATCGTCATCATAATCATCATCATAATCATCATCATAACCGTCATCGTAATCATCATCAGAATCAGCATCGTAATCGTCATCATAATCATCATCATAATCATCATCATAATCATCATCATAATCATCATCAGAATCATCATCATAATCATGAGCATAATCATCATCATAATCGTCATCATAATCATCATCATAATAGTCATCATAATCGTCATCATAATCGTCATCATAATCGTCATCATTATAGTCATCATAATCGTCATCATAATCATCATCATTATAGTCATCATAATCGTCATCATAATCATCATCGTAATCATCATCATAATCATCATCATAATCATCATCATAATCATCATCATAATCATCGCTATAATTCATCATCATAATCATGAGCATCATCATCATGATAATCATCATCATAGTCATCATCATAATCATCATTATTGTCATCATCATAATCATCATCATAATCATCATCATAATCATCATCAAAATTATCATCATAATCATCATCATAATAGTCATCATAATCGTCATCATTATCATCATCAAAATCATCATCATCATCATCATCATCATAATCATCATCATAATCATCATCATAACTGTCATCGTAATCATCATCATAATCATCATCATAATCATCATCATGGTCATCATCATAATCATCATCATAATCATCATCATAATCATCATCATAGTCGTCTTCATGGTCATCATCATAATCGTCATCATAATCATCATAATAGTCATCATAATCGTCATCATTATAGTCATCATAATAGTCATCATAATCGTCATCATTATAGTCATCATAATCATCATCATGATCATCATCATAATCATCATCATAATCATCATCATGATCATCATCATAATCATCATCATAATCGTCATCATAATCATCAACATTATCATCATCAAAATCATCATCATCATCATCATCATAATCATCATCATAATCATCATCATAATCATCATAATAGTCATCATAATCGTCATCATTATAGTCATCATAATCAACATCATGATCATCATCATAATCATCATCATAATCATCATCATAATCATCATCATAATCATCATCATAATCATCATAATAGTCATCATAATCGTCATCATTATAGTCATCATAATCAACATCATGATCATCATCATAATCATCATCATAATCATCATCATAATCATCATCATAATCATCATCATAACCGTCATCGTAATCATCATCATAATCATCATCATAATCATCATCATAATCATCGTTATAATTCATCATCATAATCATGAGCATCATCATCATGATAATCATCATCATAGTCATCATCATAATCATCATTATAGTCATCATCATAATCATCATCATAATCATCATCATAATCATCATCATAACCGTCATCGTAATCATCATCAGAATCAGCATCGTAATCGTCATCATAATCATCATCATAATCATCATCATAATCATCATCATAATCATCATCAGAATCATCATCATAATCATGAGCATAATCATCATCATAATCGTCATCATAATCATCATCATAATCATCGTCATAATCATCATCATAATCATCGTTATAATTCATCATCGTAATCAGCATCATAATCATCATCATATTTATCATCATAATCATCGTAATAGTCATCATTATAGTCATCATAATCATCAGCATGATCATCATCATAATCATCATCAGAATCATCATCATAATCATGAGCATAATCATCATCATAATCATCATCATAATCATCATCATAATCATCATCATAATCATCATCATAATCATCATCATAATCATCATCATAGTCATCATCATAATAGTCGTCATAATCATCATCATAATCATCATCATAATCATCATCATAATCATCATCATTATCATCATCAAAATCATCATCATCATCATCATCATCATAATCATCATAATCATCATCATAATCATCATCATAACCGTCATCGTAATCATCATCATAATCATCATCATAATCATCATCATAATCATCTTCATAATTGTCTTCATGGTCATCATCATAATCGTCATCATAATCATCATAATAGTCATCATAATCGTCATCATTATAGTCATCATAATCAACATCATGATCATCATCATAATCATCATCATAATCATCATCATGATTATCATCATAATCATCATCATAATCATCATCATAACCGTCATCGTAATCATCATCATAATCATCATCATAATCGTCTTCATGGTCATCATCATAATCGTCTTCATGGTCATCATCATAATCGTCATCATAATCATCATAATAGTCATCATAATCGTCATCATTATCGTCATGAAACTCATCATCATAATCATCATCATAATCATCATCAAAATCATCATCATAATCGTCTTCATGGTCATCATCATAATCGTCATCATAATCATCATAATAGTCATCATAATCGTCATCATTATAGTCATCATAATCAACATCATGATCATCATCATAATCATCATCATAATCATCATCATAATCATCATCATAATCATCATCATAATCATCATCATAACCGTCATCGTAATCATCATCATAATCATCATCATAATCATCATCATAATCATCGTTATAATTCATCATCATAATCATGAGCATCATCATCATGATAATCATCATCATAGTCATCATCATAATCATCATTATAGTCATCATCATAATCATCATCATAATCATCATCATAATCATCATCAAAATTATCATCATAATCATCATCATAATCGTCATCAAAATCATCATCATTATCATCATCAAAATCATCATCATCATCATCATCATAATCATCATCATAATCATCATCATAACCGTCATCGTAATCATCATCATAATCATCATCATAATCATCATCATGGTCATCTTTATAATCATCATCATAATCATCATCATAATCATCATCATAGTCGTCTTCATGGTCATCATCATAATCGTCATCATAATCATCATAATAGTCATCATAATCGTCATCATTATAGTCATCATAATAGTCATCATAATCATCATCAAAATCATCATCATAATCATGATCATAATCGTCATCATAATCATCATCATAATCATCATCATAACCGTCATCGTAATCATCATCAGAATCAGCATCGTAATCGTCATCATAATCATCATCATAATCATCATCATAATCATCATCATAATCATCATCAGAATCATCATCATAATCATGAGCATAATCATCATCATAATCGTCATCATAATCATCATCATAATAGTCATCATAATCGTCATCATAATCGTCATCATAATCGTCATCATTATAGTCATCATAATCGTCATCATAATCATCATCATTATAGTCATCATAATCGTCATCATAATCATCATCGTAATCATCATCATAATCATCATCATAATCATCATCATAATCATCATCATAATCATCGTTATAATTCATCATCATAATCATGAGCATCATCATCATGATAATCATCATCATAGTCATCATCATAATCATCATTATTGTCATCATCATAATCATCATCATAATCATCATCATAATCATCATCAAAATTATCATCATAATCATCATCATAATAGTCATCATAATCGTCATCATTATCATCATCAAAATCATCATCATCATCATCATCATCATAATCATCATCATAATCATCATCATAACTGTCATCGTAATCATCATCATAATCATCATCATAATCATCATCATGGTCATCATCATAATCATCATCATAATCATCATCATAATCATCATCATAGTCGTCTTCATGGTCATCATCATAATCGTCATCATAATCATCATAATAGTCATCATAATCGTCATCATTATAGTCATCATAATAGTCATCATAATCGTCATCATTATAGTCATCATAATCATCATCATGATCATCATCATAATCATCATCATAATCATCATCATGATCATCATCATAATCATCATCATAATCGTCATCATAATCATCAACATTATCATCATCAAAATCATCATCATCATCATCATCATAATCATCATCATAATCATCATCATAATCATCATAATAGTCATCATAATCGTCATCATTATAGTCATCATAATCAACATCATGATCATCATCATAATCATCATCATAATCATCATCATAATCATCATCATAATCATCATCATAACCGTCATCGTAATCATCATCATAATCATCATCATAATCATCATCATAATCATCGTTATAATTCATCATCATAATCATGAGCATCATCATCATGATAATCATCATCATAGTCATCATCATAATCATCATTATAGTCATCATCATAATCATCATCATAATCATCATCATAATCATCATCATAACCGTCATCGTAATCATCATCAGAATCAGCATCGTAATCGTCATCATAATCATCATCATAATCATCATCATAATCATCATCATAATCATCATCAGAATCATCATCATAATCATCATCATAATCATCATCATAATCATCATCATAGTCATCATCATAATAGTCGTCATAATCATCATCATAATCATCATCATAATCATCATCATAATCATCATCATTATCATCATCATAATCATCATCATAACCGTCATCGTAATCATCATCATAATCATCATCATAATCGTCTTCATGGTCATCATCATAATCGTCTTCATGGTCATCATCATAATCGTCATCATAATCATCATAATAGTCATCATAATCGTCATCATTATCGTCATGAAACTCATCATCATAATCATCATCATAATCATCATCAAAATCATCATCATAATCGTCTTCATGGTCATCATCATAATCGTCATCATAATCATCATAATAGTCATCATAATCGTCATCATTATAGTCATCATAATCAACATCATGATCATCATCATAATCATCATCATAATCATCATCATAATCATCATCATAATCATCATCATAATCATCATCATAACCGTCATCGTAATCATCATCATAATCATCATCATAATCATCATCATAATCATCGTTATAATTCATCATCATAATCATGAGCATCATCATCATGATAATCATCATCATAGTCATCATCATAATCATCATTATAGTCATCATCATAATCATCATCATAATCATCATCATAATCATCATCAAAATTATCATCATAATCATCATCATAATCGTCATCAAAATCATCATCATTATCATCATCAAAATCATCATCATCATCATCATCATAATCATCATCATAATCATCATCATAACCGTCATCGTAATCATCATCATAATCATCATCATAATCATCATCATGGTCATCTTTATAATCATCATCATAATCATCATCATAATCATCATCATAGTCGTCTTCATGGTCATCATCATAATCGTCATCATAATCATCATAATAGTCATCATAATCGTCATCATTATAGTCATCATAATAGTCATCATAATCATCATCAAAATCATCATCATAATCATGATCATAATCGTCATCATAATCATCATCATAATCATCATCATAACCGTCATCGTAATCATCATCAGAATCAGCATCGTAATCGTCATCATAATCATCATCATAATCATCATCATAATCATCATCATAATCATCATCAGAATCATCATCATAATCATGAGCATAATCATCATCATAATCGTCATCATAATCATCATCATAATAGTCATCATAATCGTCATCATAATCGTCATCATAATCGTCATCATTATAGTCATCATAATCGTCATCATAATCATCATCATTATAGTCATCATAATCGTCATCATAATCATCATCGTAATCATCATCATAATCATCATCATAATCATCATCATAATCATCATCATAATCATCGTTATAATTCATCATCATAATCATGAGCATCATCATCATGATAATCATCATCATAGTCATCATCATAATCATCATTATTGTCATCATCATAATCATCATCATAATCATCATCATAATCATCATCAAAATTATCATCATAATCATCATCATAATAGTCATCATAATCGTCATCATTATCATCATCAAAATCATCATCATCATCATCATCATCATAATCATCATCATAATCATCATCATAACTGTCATCGTAATCATCATCATAATCATCATCATAATCATCATCATGGTCATCATCATAATCATCATCATAATCATCATCATAATCATCATCATAGTCGTCTTCATGGTCATCATCATAATCGTCATCATAATCATCATAATAGTCATCATAATCGTCATCATTATAGTCATCATAATAGTCATCATAATCGTCATCATTATAGTCATCATAATCATCATCATGATCATCATCATAATCATCATCATAATCATCATCATGATCATCATCATAATCATCATCATAATCGTCATCATAATCATCAACATTATCATCATCAAAATCATCATCATCATCATCATCATAATCATCATCATAATCATCATCATAATCATCATAATAGTCATCATAATCGTCATCATTATAGTCATCATAATCAACATCATGATCATCATCATAATCATCATCATAATCATCATCATAATCATCATCATAATCATCATCATAACCGTCATCGTAATCATCATCATAATCATCATCATAATCATCATCATAATCATCGTTATAATTCATCATCATAATCATGAGCATCATCATCATGATAATCATCATCATAGTCATCATCATAATCATCATCATAGTCATCATCATAATCATCATTATAGTCATCATCATAATCATCATCATAATCATCATCATAATCATCATCATAACCGTCATCGTAATCATCATCAGAATCAGCATCGTAATCGTCATCATAATCATCATCATAATCATCATCATAATCATCATCATAATCATCATCAGAATCATCATCATAATCATGAGCATAATCATCATCATAATCGTCATCATAATCATCATCATAATCATCGTCATAATCATCATCATAATCATCGTTATAATTCATCATCGTAATCAGCATCATAATCATCATCATATTTATCATCATAATCATCGTAATAGTCATCATTATAGTCATCATAATCATCAGCATGATCATCATCATAATCATCATCAGAATCATCATCATAATCATGAGCATAATCATCATCATAATCATCATCATAATCATCATCATAATCATCATCATAATCATCATCATAATCATCATCATAATCATCATCATAGTCATCATCATAATAGTCGTCATAATCATCATCATAATCATCATCATAATCATCATCATAATCATCATCATTATCATCATCAAAATCATCATCATCATCATCATCATCATAATCATCATAATCATCATCATAATCATCATCATAACCGTCATCGTAATCATCATCATAATCATCATCATAATCATCATCATAATCATCTTCATAATTGTCTTCATGGTCATCATCATAATCGTCATCATAATCATCATAATAGTCATCATAATCGTCATCATTATAGTCATCATAATCAACATCATGATCATCATCATAATCATCATCATAATCATCATCATGATTATCATCATAATCATCATCATAATCATCATCATAACCGTCATCGTAATCATCATCATAATCATCATCATAATCGTCTTCATGGTCATCATCATAATCGTCTTCATGGTCATCATCATAATCGTCATCATAATCATCATAATAGTCATCATAATCGTCATCATTATCGTCATGAAACTCATCATCATAATCATCATCATAATCATCATCAAAATCATCATCATAATCGTCTTCATGGTCATCATCATAATCGTCATCATAATCATCATAATAGTCATCATAATCGTCATCATTATAGTCATCATAATCAACATCATGATCATCATCATAATCATCATCATAATCATCATCATAATCATCATCATAATCATCATCATAATCATCATCATAACCGTCATCGTAATCATCATCATAATCATCATCATAATCATCATCATAATCATCGTTATAATTCATCATCATAATCATGAGCATCATCATCATGATAATCATCATCATAGTCATCATCATAATCATCATTATAGTCATCATCATAATCATCATCATAATCATCATCATAATCATCATCAAAATTATCATCATAATCATCATCATAATCGTCATCAAAATCATCATCATTATCATCATCAAAATCATCATCATCATCATCATCATAATCATCATCATAATCATCATCATAACCGTCATCGTAATCATCATCATAATCATCATCATAATCATCATCATGGTCATCTTTATAATCATCATCATAATCATCATCATAGTCGTCTTCATGGTCATCATCATAATCGTCATCATAATCATCATAATAGTCATCATAATCGTCATCATTATAGTCATCATAATAGTCATCATAATCGTCATCATTATAGTCATCATAATCATCAGCATGATCATCATCATAATCATCATCAAAATCGTCATCATTATAGTCATCATAATCGTCATCATAATCATCAGCATAGTCATCATCATAATAGTCATCATAATCGTCATCATTATAGTCATCATAATCATCATCATGATCATCATCATAATAGTCATCATAATCATCATCATAACCGTCATCGTAATCATCATCATAATCATCATCATAATCATGATCATAATCATCATCAAAATCATCATCATAATCATGATCATAATCGTCATCATAATCATCATCATAATCATCATCATAACCGTCATCGTAATCATCATCAGAATCAGCATCGTAATCGTCATCATAATCATCATCATAATCATCATCATAATCATCATCATAATCATCATCAGAATCATCATCATAATCATGAGCATAATCATCATCATAATCGTCATCATAATCATCATCATAATAGTCATCATAATCGTCATCATAATCGTCATCATAATCGTCATCATTATAGTCATCATAATCGTCATCATAATCATCATCATTATAGTCATCATAATCGTCATCATAATCATCATCGTAATCATCATCATAATCATCATCATAATCATCATCATAATCATCGTTATAATTCATCATCATAATCATGAGCATCATCATCATGATAATCATCATCATAGTCATCATCATAATCATCATTATAGTCATCATCATAATCATCATCATAATCATCATCATAATCATCATCAAAATTATCATCATAATCATCATCATAATAGTCATCATAATCGTCATCATTATCATCATCAAAATCATCATCATCATCATCATCATAATCATCATCATAATCATCATCATAACCGTCATCGTAATCATCATCATAATCATCATCATAATCATCATCATGGTCATCATCATAATCATCATCATAATCATCATCATAATCATCATCATAGTCGTCTTCATGGTCATCATCATAATCGTCATCATAATCATCATAATAGTCATCATAATCGTCATCATTATAGTCATCATAATAGTCATCATAATCGTCATCATTATAGTCATCATAATCATCATCATGATCATCATCATAATCATCATCATAATCATCATCATGATCATCATCATAATCATCATCATAATCGTCATCATAATCATCAACATTATCATCATCAAAATCATCATCATCATCATCATCATAATCATCATCATAATCATCATCATAATCATCATCATAACCGTCATCGTAATCATCATCATAATCATCATCATAATCATCATCATAATCATCATCATAATCGTCTTCATGGTCATCATCATAATCGTCATCATAATCATCATAATAGTCATCATAATCGTCATCATTATAGTCATCATAATCAACATCATGATCATCATCATAATCATCATCATAATCATCATCATAATCATCATCATAATCATCATCATAATCATCATCATAACCGTCATCGTAATCATCATCATAATCATCATCATAATCATCATCATAATCATCGTTATAATTCATCATCATAATCATGAGCATCATCATCATGATAATCATCATCATAGTCATCATCATAATCATCATTATAGTCATCATCATAATCATCATCATAATCATCATCATAATCATCATCAAAATTATCATCATAATCATCATCATAATCGTCATCAAAATCATCATCATTATCATCATCAAAATCATCATCATCATCATCATCATAATCATCATCATAATCATCATCATAACCGTCATCGTAATCATCATCATAATCATCATCATAATCATCATCATGGTCATCTTTATAATCATCATCATAATCATCATCATAATCATCGTTATAATTCATCATCATAATCATCATCATAATCATCACCATAACCGTCATCATAATCATCATCAGAATCATCATCATAATCGTCATCATAATCATCATCATAATCATCATCATAATCATCATCATAATCATCATCATAATCATCATCAGAATCATCATCATAATCATGAGCATAATCATCATCATAATCATCATCATAATCATCATCATAATCATCATCATAATCATCATCATAATCATCATCATAGTCATCATCATAATAGTCGTCATAATCATCATCATAATCGTCATCATTATAGTCATCATAATCGTCATCATAATCATCATCATAATCATCATCATAATCATCATCATAATCATCATCATTATCATCATCAAAATCATCATCATCATCATCATCATAATCATCATCATAATCATCATCATAATCATCATCATAACCGTCATCGTAATCATCATCATAATCATCATCATAATCATCATCATAATCATCATCATAATTGTCTTCATGGTCATCATGATAATCGTCATCATAATCATCATAATAGTCATCATAATCGTCATCATTATAGTCATCATAATCAACATCATGATCATCATCATAATCATCATCATAATCATCATCATGATCATCATCATAATCATCATCATAATCATCATCATAACCGTCTTCGTAATCATCATCATAATCGTCATCATTATAGTCATCATAATCAACATCATGATCATCATCATAATCATCATCATAATCATCATCATGATCATCATCATAATCATCATCATAATCATCATCATAACCGTCATCGTAATCATCATCATAATCATCATCATAATCATCATCATAATCATCGTTATAATTCATCATCATAATCATGAGCATAATCATCATGATAATCATCATCATAGTCATCATCATAGTCGTCATTATAGTCATCATCATAATCATCATCAAAATCATCATCATAATCATCATCATAATCATCATCATAATCATCATCAAAATTATCATCATAATCATCATCATAATCGTCATCATAATCATCATCATAATCATCATCATAATCATCATCATAATCATCATCATAATCGTCTTCATGGTCTTCATCATAATCGTCATCATAATCATCATAATAGTCATCATAATCGTCATCATTATAGTCATCATAATCAACATCATGATCATCATCATAATCATCATCATAATCATCATCATGATCATCATCATAATCATCATCATAATCATCATCATAATCGTCTTCATGGTCATCATCATAATCGTCATCATAATCATCATAATAGTCATCATAATCGTCATCATTATAGTCATCATAATCAACATCATGATCATCATCATAATCATCATCATAATCATCATCATGATCATCATCATAATCATCATCATAATCATCATCATAACCGTCATCGTAATCATCATCAAAATCATCATCATAATCGTCATCATAATCGTCATCATCACCATCATCATAATCGTCATCATAATAGTCATCATCACCATCATCATAATCATCATCATAATCATCATCATAACCGTCATCGTAATCATCATCATAATCATCATCATGGTCATCATCATAATCATCATCATAATCATCATCATAATCATCATCATAGTCGTCTTCATGGTCATCATCATAATCATCATCATAATCGTCATCATAATCATCAACATTATCATCATCAAAATCATCATCATCATCATCATCATAATCATCATCATAATCATCATCATAATCATCATCATAACCGTCATCGTAATCATCATCATAATCATCATCATAATCATCATCATAATCATCATCATAATCATCATCATAACCGTCATCGTAATCATCATCATAATCATCATCATAATCATCATCATAATCATCATCATAATCGTCTTCATGGTCATCATCATAATCGTCATCATAATCATCATAATAGTCATCATAATCGTCATCATTATAGTCATCACAATCAACATCATGATCATCATCATAATCATCATCATAATCATCATCATAGTCATCAACATAATCATCATTATAGTCATCATCATAATCATCATCATAATCATCATCATAATCATCATCAAAATTATCATCATAATCATCATCATAATCGTCATCATAATCATCATCATTATCATCATCAAAATCATCATCATCATCATCATCATAATCATCATCATAATCATCATCATAACCGTCATCGTAATCATCATCATAATCATCATCATAATCATCATCATGGTCATCATCATAATCATCATCATAATCATCATCATAATCATCATCATAGTCGTCTTCATGGTCATCATCATAATCGTCATCATAATCGTCATCATTATAGTCATCATAATAGTCATCATAATCGTCATCATTATAGTCATCATAATCATCATCATGATCATCATCATAATCATCATCATAATCATCATCATGATCATCATCATAATCATCATCATAATCGTCATCATTATAGTCATCATAATCGTCATCATAATCATCATCATAGTCATCATCATAATAGTCATCATAATCGTCATCATTATAGTCATCATAATCATCAGCATGATCATCATCATAATCATCATCAAAATCGTCATCATTATAGTCATCATAATCGTCATCATAATCATCAGCATAGTCATCATCATAATAGTCATCATAATCGTCATCATTATAGTCATCATAATAGTCATCATAATTGTCATCATTATAGTCACCATAATCATCATCATAACCGTCATCGTAATTATCATCATAATCATCATCATAATCATCATCATAATCATCATCATAATCATCATCATAATCGTCTTCATGGTCATCATCATAATCGTCATCATAATCATCATAATAGTCATCATAATCATCATCATAACCGGCATCGTAATCAGCATCATAATCATCATCATATTTATCATCATAATCATCGTAATAGTCATCATAATCGTCATCATTATAGTCATCATAATCATCATCATGATCTTCATCATAATCATCATCATAATCATGATCATAATCATGATCATAATCATCATCAAAATCATCATCATAATCATCATCATAATCGTCATCATAATCATCATCATAATCATCATCATAACCGTCATCGTAATCATCATCATGATCATCATCATGATCATCATCATAATCATCATCATAATCATCATCATAATCATGATCATAATCATCATCAAAATCATCATCATAATCATCATCATAATCATCATCAGAATCATCATCATAATCGTCATCATAATCATCATCATAATCATCATCATAATCATCATCATAATCATCATCATAATCATCATCAGAATCATCATCATAATCATCATCATAATCATCATCATAGTCATCATCATAATCATCATCATAATCATGATCATAATCATCATCAAAATCATCATCATAATCATCATCATAATCGTCATCAGAATCATCATCATAATCGTCATCATAATCATCATCATAATCATCATCATAATCATCATCATAGTCGTCTTCATGGTCATCATCATAATCGTCATCATAATCATCATAATAGTCATCATAATCGTCATCATTATAGTCATCATAATAGTCATCATAATCGTCATCATTATAGTCATCATAATCATCATCATGATCATCATCATAATCATCATCATAATCATCATCATGATCATCATCATAATCATCATCATAATCATCATCATAACCGTCATCGTAATCATCATCATAATCATCATCATAATCATCATCATAATCATCATCATAATCATCATCAAAATCATCATCATTATCATGAGCATAATCATCATCATAATCGTCATCATAATCATCATCATAGTCATCATCATAATAGTCATCATAATCATCATCATAATCGTCATCATTATAGTCATCATAATCGTCATCATAATGATCATCATAGTCATCATCATAATAGTCATCATAATCGTCATCATTATAGTCATCATAATCATCAGCATGATCATCATCATAATCATCATCAAAATCATCATCATAATCGTCATCATAATCGTCATCATAATCATCATCATAATCAGCATCATAATCATCATCATAACCGTCATCGTAATCATCATCATAATCATCATCATAATCATCATCATAATCATCATCATAATCATCATCATAATCATCATCATAATCATCATCATAATCATCATCAAGATCATCATCATAATCATGAGCATAATCATCATCACAATCGTCATCATAATCATCATCATAATCATCATCATAATCATCGTTATAATTCATCATCATAATCATCATCATAATCATCACCATAACCGTCATCATAATCATCATCAGAATCATCATCATAATCATCATCATAATCATCATCATAATCATCATCATAATCATCATCATAATCATCATCATCATCATCATCAGAATCATCATCATAATCATGAGCATAATCATCATCATAATCATCATCATAATCATCATCATAATCATCATCATAATCATCATCATAATCATCATCATAATTGTCTTCATGGTCATCATGATAATCGTCATCATAATCATCATAATAGTCATCATAATCGTCATCATTATAGTCATCATAATCAACATTATGATCATCATCATAATCATCATCATAATCATCATCATGATCATCATCATAATCATCATCATAATCATCATCATAACCGTCTTCGTAATCATCATCATAATCGTCATCATTATAGTCATCATAATCAACATCATGATCATCATCATAATCATCATCATAATCATCATCATGATCATCATCATAATCATCATCATAATCATCATCATAACCGTCATCGTAATCATCATCATAATCATCATCATAATCATCATCATAATCATCGTTATAATTCATCATCATAATCATGAGCATAATCATCATGATAATCATCATCATAGTCATCATCATAGTCGTCATTATAGTCATCATCATAATCATCATCAAAATCATCATCATAATCATCATCATAATCATCATCATAATCATCATCAAAATTATCATCATAATCATCATCATAATCGTCATCATAATCATCATCATAATCATCATCATAATCATCATCATAATCATCATCATAATCGTCTTCATGGTCATCATCATAATCGTCATCATAATCATCATAATAGTCATCATAATCGTCATCATTATAGTCATCATAATCAACATCATGATCATCATCATAATCATCATCATAATCATCATCATGATCATCATCATAATCATCATCATAATCATCATCATAATCGTCTTCATGGTCATCATCATAATCGTCATCATAATCATCATAATAGTCATCATAATCGTCATCATTATAGTCATCATAATCAACATCATGATCATCATCATAATCATCATCATAATCATCATCATGATCATCATCATAATCATCATCATAATCATCATCATAACCGTCATCGTAATCATCATCAAAATCATCATCATAATCGTCATCATAGTCGTCATCATCATCATCATCATAATCATCATCATAATCATCATCATAACCGTCATCGTAATCATCATCATAATCATCATCATAATCATCATCATGGTCATCATCATAATCATCATCATAATCATCATCATAATCATCATCATAGTCGTCTTCATGGTCATCATCATAATCGTCATCATAATCATCATAATAGTCATCATAATCGTCATCATTATAGTCATCATAATCATCATCATAATCGTCATCATAATCATCATCATAATCATCAGCATAACCGTCATCGTAATCATCATCATAATCATCATCATAACCGTCATCGTAATCATCATCATAATCATCATCATAATCGTCATCATTATAGTCATCATAATCGTCATCATAATCATCATCATAGTCATCATCATAATAGTCATCATAATCGTCATCATTATAGTCATCATAATCATCAGCATGATCATCATCATAATCATCATCAAAATCGTCATCATTATAGTCATCATAATCGTCATCATAATCATCAGCATAGTCATCATCATAATAGTCATCATAATCGTCATCATTATAGTCATCATAATAGTCATCATAATTGTCATCATTATAGTCATCATAATCATCATCATAACCGTCATCGTAATCATCATCATAATCATCATCATAATCATCATCATAATCATCATCATAATCATCATCATAATCGTCTTCATGGTCATCATCATAATCGTCATCATAATCATCATAATAGTCATCATAATCATCATCATAACCGGCATCGTAATCAGCATCATAATCATCATCATATTTATCATCATAATCATCGTAATAGTCATCATAATCGTCATCATTATAGTCATCATAATCATCATCACGATCTTCATCATAATCATCATCATACTCATCATCATAATCATGATCATAATCATCATCAAAATCATCATCATAATCATCATCATAATCGTCATCATAATCATCATCATAATCATCATCATAACCGTAATCGTAATCATCATCATGATCATCATCATGATCATCATCATAATCATCATCATAATCATCATCATAATCATGATCATAATCATCATCAAAATCATCATCATAATCATCATCATAATCGTCATCATAATCATCATCATAATCATCATCATAACCGTCATCGTAATCATCATCAGAATCATCATCATAATCGTCATCATAATCATCATCATAATCATCATCATAACCGTCATCGTAATCATCTTCAGAATCATCATCATAATCGTCATCATAATCATCATCATAATCATCATCATAATCATCATCATAATCATCATCATAATCATCATCATAATCATCATCAAGATCATCATCATAATCATGAGCATAATCATCATCACAATCGTCATCATAATCGTCATCATAATCATCATCATAATCATCATCATAATCATCATCATAATCATCATCATAATCATCATCATAATCATCATCATAATCATCATCATAATCGTCATCATAATCATCATAATAGTCATCATAATCATCATCATAATCATGAGCATAATCATCATGATAATCATCATCATAATCATCATCATTATCATCATCAAAATCATCATCATCATCATCATCATAATCATCATCATAATCATCATCATAACCGTCATCGTAATCATCATCATAATCATCATCATAATCATCATCATAGTCATCATCATAATCATCATCATAATCATCATCATAATCATCATCATAGTCGTCTTCATGGTCATCATCATAATCGTCATCATAATCATCATAATAGTCATCATAATCGTAATCATTATAGTCATCATAATAGTCATCATAATCGTCATCATTATAGTCATCATAATAATCAGCATGATCATCATCATAATCATCATCAAAATCATCATCATAATCGTCATCATAATCGTCATCATAATCATCATCATAATCATCATCATAATCATCATCATAACCGTCATCGTAATCATCATCATAATCATCATCATAATCATCATCATAATCATCATCATAATCATCATCATAATCATCATCATAATCATCATCATAATCATCATCAAGATCATCATCATAATCATGAGCATAATCATCATCACAATCGTCATCATAATCATCATCATAATCATCATCAGAATCATCATCATAATCATCATCATAATCTTCATCATAATCATCATCATAATCATCATCATAATCATCGTTATAATTCATCATCATAATCATCATCATAATCATCATCATAACCGTCATCATAATCATCATCAGAATCATCATCATAATCGTCATCATAATCATCATCATAATCATCATCATAATCATCATCATAATCATCATCATAATCATCATCAGAATCATCATCATAATCATGAGCATAATCATCATCATAATCATCATCATAATCATCATCATAATCATCAACATTATCATCATCAAAATCATCATCATCATCATCATCATAATCATCATCATAATCTTCATCATAATCATCATCATAACCGTCATCGTAATCATCATCATAATCATCATCATAATCATCATCATAATCATCATCATAACCGTCATCGTAATCATCATCATAATCATCATCATATTTATCATCATAATCATCGTAATAGTCATCATAATCGTCATCATTATAGTCATCATAATCATCATCATATTCAGCACCATAATCAGCATCATAATCATCATCATAATCATCATCATAATCATCATCATAATCATCATCATAACAGTCGTTATAATCGTCATCATAATCACCGTCATAATGATCATCATAATCATCATAATAATCATCATCATAATCACCACCATAATCAGCATCTTAATCCTGATCATAATCATCACCATAATCAGCATCATAATCATCATCATAATCATCATCATAATCAACATCATAATCAGCATCATAATCATTACCATAATCAGCATCATAATCATCGTCATAATCCTCATCATAATCGTCATCATAATCATCATCATAGTCATCATCATCACCGACATCATAATAGTCATCAAAATCGTCATCATAATCATCATCATAATCATCATCATAATCATCATCATAATCATCATCATAACAGTCATCACAAAAGTCATCACAATCATCATCATAGTCATCATCATCACCGACATCATAATAGTCATCAAAAACGCCATCATAATCATCATCATAATCATCATCATAATCATCATCATAATCGTCATCATTATCATCATCATAATCACTATGATAATAAACAACATAATCATTATCATAATCACTATGATAATCACCATCATAATAATTATCATTATCACTATCATAATCACCATCATAATCATCATCATAATGGACATCATAATAGTCATCAAAATCGTTATCATAATCATCATCATAATCATAATCATAGTCATCATCATAATCGACATCATAATAGTCATCATAATCATCATCATAGTCATCATCATCACCGACATCATAATAGTCATCAAAATCGTCATCATAATCATCATCATAATCATCATCATAATTATCATCATAATCATCATCATAATCATCATCATAATCATCATCATAATCATCATCATCACCGGCATCATAATAGTCATCATAATCATCATCATAATGATCATCATAATCGTCATCATTATGATGATCATCATGACAATCATCATCATAATCATCATCATAGTCATCATCATGATCAGCATCATAATCATCATCATAATCATCATTTTAATCATCATCATAACCATCATCATAATAGTCATCATAATCGTCATCATAAAAGTCATCATAATCGACATCATAATAGTCACCAAAATCATTATCATAATCGACATCATAATAGTCACCAAAATCATTATCATAATCATCATCATAATCATGATCATAATCGTCATCATAATCGTCATCATTATCATCATCATAATCACTATCATAATCAACATCATAAGCATTATCATAATCACTATGATAATCACCATCATAATAATTATCATTATCAGTATCATAATCATCATCATAATCAACATCATAATCAGCATCATAATCATCATCATAATCAGCATCATAATCATCATCATAATCATCATCATAATCATCATCATAATCATCATCAAAATCATTATCATAATCATCATCATAATCACCATCATAATCATTATCATAATCACTATCATAATCATCATCATAATCATCACCAAAATCGTCATCATAATCACCATCATAATGATCATCATAATCATCATCATAATAGTCATCAAAATCGTTATCATAATCATAATCATAATCATAGTCATCATCGTAATCATCATCATAATCATCATCATAATCATCATCATATTCATCGTCATAATCAACATCATAACAGTCATCATAATCGTCATCATAATCACCGTCGTAATGATCATCATAACCATCATAGTAATCATCATCACAATCATTATTAAAATCATCATCATAATCGTCATCATAATCGAAATCATAATAGTCATCACAATTATCATCATAATCATCATAATAATCATGATCATGATCATCATCATAATCAACATCATAATCATCATCATAATCATTATCATAATCATCATCATAGTCATCATCATCACCGACATCATAATAGTCATCAAAATCGCCATCATAATCATCATCATAATCATCATCATAATCATCATCATAATCATCATCATAACAGTCATCACAAAAGTCATCACAATCATCATCATAGTCATCATCATCACCGACATCATAATAGTCATCAAAAACGCCATCATAATCATCATCATAATCATCATCATAATCATCATCATAATCGTCATCATTATCATCATCATAATCACTATGATAATAAACAACATAATCATTATCATAATCACTATGATAATCACCATCATAATAATTATCATTATCACTATCATAATCACCATCATAATCATCATCATAATGGACATCATAATAGTCATCAAAATCGTTATCATAATCATCATCATAATCATAATCATAGTCATCATCATAATCGACATCATAATAGTCATCATAATCATCATCATAGTCATCATCATCACCGACATCATAATAGTCATCAAAATCGTCATCATAATCATCATCATAATCATCATCATAATTATCATCATAATCATCATCATAATCATCATCATAATCATCATCATAATCATCATCATCACCGGCATCATAATAGTCATCATAATCATCATCATAATGATCATCATAATCGTCATCATTATGATGATCATCATGACAATCATCATCATAATCATCATCATAGTCATCATCATGATCAGCATCATAATCATCATCATAATCATCATTTTAATCATCATCATAACCATCATCATAATAGTCATCATAATCGTCATCATAAAAGTCATCATAATCGACATCATAATAGTCACCAAAATCATTATCATAATCGACATCATAATAGTCACCAAAATCATTATCATAATCATCATCATAATCATGATCATAATCGTCATCATAATCGTCATCATTATCATCATCATAATCACTATCATAATCAACATCATAAGCATTATCATAATCACTATGATAATCACCATCATAATAATTATCATTATCAGTATCATAATCATCATCATAATCAACATCATAATCAGCATCATAATCATCATCATAATCAGCATCATAATCATCATCATAATCATCATCATAATCATCATCATAATCATCATCAAAATCATTATCATAATCATCATCATAATCACCATCATAATCATTATCATAATCACTATCATAATCATCATCATAATCATCACCAAAATCGTCATCATAATCACCATCATAATGATCATCATAATCATCATCATAATAGTCATCAAAATCGTTATCATAATCATAATCATAATCATAGTCATCATCGTAATCATCATCATAATCATCATCATAATCATCATCATATTCATCGTCATAATCAACATCATAACAGTCATCATAATCGTCATCATAATCACCGTCGTAATGATCATCATAACCATCATAGTAATCATCATCACAATCATTATTAAAATCATCATCATAATCGTCATCATAATCGAAATCATAATAGTCATCACAATTATCATCATAATCATCATAATAATCATGATCATGATCATCATCATAATCAACATCATAATCATCATCATAATCATTATCATAATCATCATCATAGTCATCATCATCACCGACATCATAATAGTCATCAAAATCGTCATCATAATCATCATCATAATCATCATCATAATCATCATCATAATCATCATCATAATCATCATCAGAATCATCATCATAATCATCATCATAATCATCATCATAGTCATCATCATAATCAACATCATAATCATCATCATAATCGCCATCATAATCGTCATCATAATAGTCATCATAATCATCATCATAATCATCATCATAATCATCATCATAATCATCATCAGAATCATCATCATAATCATGAGCATAATCATCATCATAATCATCATCATAATCATCATCATAATCATCAACATTATCATCATCAAAATCATCATCATCATCATCATCATAATCATCATCATAATCTTCATCATAATCATCATCATAACCGTCATCGTAATCATCATCATAATCATCATCATAATCATCATCATAATCATCATCATAACCG
Organism: Coelioxys conoideus; assembly: GCA_947623535.1. Taxonomy (NCBI): domain Eukaryota; kingdom Metazoa; phylum Arthropoda; class Insecta; order Hymenoptera; family Megachilidae; genus Coelioxys; species Coelioxys conoideus. The sequence goes on from CANQJN010000008.1 coordinate 3,059,146, forward strand.
TCATCGTAATCATCATCATAATCATCATCATATTTATCATCATAATCATCGTAATAGTCATCATAATCGTCATCATTATAGTCATCATAATCATCATCATAATCATCATCATAACCGTCATCGTAATCATCATCATGATCATCATCATGATCATCATCATAATCATCATCATAATCATCATCATAATCATCATCATAATCATCATCAAAATCATCATCATAATCATCATCATAATCGTCATCATAATCATCATCATAATCATCATCATAACCGTCATCGTAATCATCATCAGAATCATCATCATAATCGTCATCATAATCATCATCATAATCATCATCATAACCGTCATCGTAATCATCATCAGAATCATCATCATAATCGTCATCATAATCATCATCATAATCATCATCATAATCATCATCATAATCATCATCATAATCATCATCAGAATCATCATCATAATCATCATCATAATCATCATCATAGTCATCATCATAATCATCATCATAATCATCATCATAATCGTCATCATAATCATCATAATAGTCATCATAATCATCATCATAATCATGAGCATAATCATCATGATAATCATCATCATAATCATCATTATTATCATCATCAAAATCATCATCATCATCATCATCATAATCATCATCATAATCATCATCATAACCGTCATCGTAATCATCATCATAATCATCATCATAATCATCATCATAGTCATCATCATAATCATCATCATAATCATCATCATAATCATCATCATAGTCGTCTTCATGGTCATCATCATAATCGTCATCATAATCATCATAATAGTCATCATAATCGTCATCATTATAGTCATCATAATAGTCATCATAATCGTCATCATTATAGTCATCATAATCATCAGCATGATCATTATCATAATCATCATCAAAATCATCATCATAATCGTCATCATAATCGTCATCATAATCATCATCATAATCATCATCATAATCATCATCATAACCGTCATCGTAATCATCATCATAATCATCATCATAATCATCATCATAATCATCATCATAATCATCATCATAATCATCATCATAATCATCATCATAATCATCATCATAATCATCATCATAATCATCGTCAAGATCATCATCATAATCATGAGCATAATCATCATCACAATCGTCATCATAATCATCATCATAATCATCATCATAACCGTCATCATAATCATCATCAGAATCATCATCATAATCGTCATCATAATCATCATCATAATCATCATCATAATCATCATCATAATCATCATCATAATCATCATCATAATCATCATCAGAATCATCATCATAATCATGAGCATAATCATCATCATAATCATCATCATAATCATCATCATAATCATCGTTATAATTCATCATCATAATCATCATCATAATCATCATCATAACCGTCATCATAATCATCATCAGAATCATCATCATAATCGTCATCATAATCATCATCATAATCATCATCATAATCATCATCATAATCATCATCATAATCATCATCATAATCATCATCAGAATCATCATCATAATCATGAGCATAATCATCATCATAATCATCATCATCATCATCATAATCATCATCATAATCTTGATCATAATCATCATCATAACCGTCATCGTAATCATCATCATAATCATCATCATAATCATCATCATAATCATCATCATAATCATCATCATAATCGTCTTCATGGTCATCATCATAATCGTCATCATAATCATCATAATAGTCATCATAATCGTCATCATTATAGTCATCATAATCAACATCATGAACATCATCATAATCATCATCATAATCATCATCATGATCATCATCATAATCATCATCATAATCATCATCATAACCGTCATCGTAATCATCATCATAATCATCATCATAATCATCATCATAATCATCATCATAATCATCATCATAATCATCGTTATAATTCATCATCATAATCATGAGCATCATCATCATGATAATCATCATCATAGTCATCATCATAATCATCATTATAGTCATCATCATAATCATCATCATAATCATCATCATAATCGTCATCATTATAGTCATCATAAACGTCATCATAATCATCATCATAGTCATCATCATAAGAGTCATCATAATCGTCATCATTATAGTCATCATAATCATGAGCATAATCATCATGATAATCATCATCATAGTCATCATCATAGTCATCATTATAGTCATCATCATAATCATCATCATAATCGTCATCATAATCATCATCATAATCGTCATCATAATCATCATCATAATCATCATCATAATCATCATCATAATCATCATCATAATCGTCTTCATGGTCATCATCATAATCGTCATCATAATCATCATAATAGTCATCATAATGGTCATCATTATAGTCATCATAATCAACATCATGATCATCATCATAATCATCATCATAATCATCATCATAATCATCATCATGATCATCATCATAATCATCATCATAATCATCATCATAACCGTCATCGTAATCATCATCATAATGATCATCATAATCATCATCATAATCATCGTTATAATTCATCATCATAATCATGAGCATCATCATCATGATAATCATCATCATAGTCATCATCATAATCATCATTATAGTCATCATCATAATCATCATCATAATCATCATCATAATCATCATCAAAATTATCATCATAATCATCATCATAATAGTCATCATAATCATCATCATTATCATCATCAAAATCATCATCATCATCATCATCATAATCATCATCATACTCATCATCATATTCGACATCATAATCGTCATCATTATCATCATCATAATCACTATCATAATCAACATCATAATCATTATCATAATCACTATGATAATCACCGTCACAATAATTATCATTATCACTATCATAATCATCATCATAATCAACATCATAATCAGCATCATAATCATCATCATAAACATCATCATAATCATCATCATAATCATTATTAAAAACATCATCATAATCGTCATCATAATCGACATCATAATAGTCATCAATATCATTATCATAATCATCATCATAATCATCATCACAATCGTCATCATAATAGTCTACATAATTATCATCGTAATCATCATAATAATCTTTATCATAATCGTCATCATAATCATCAGCATAATCATCATCATAGTCGTCATCATAATCGTCATCATAATCATCATCATAATGATCGATATAATCACCATCATAATTATCATTATCACTATCATAATCATCATAATAGTCACCATCACAACCATCCTCATAATCATCATCATAATCACCATCATAATCGTCATCATTATCATCATCATAATCACTATCATAATCAACATCATACTCATTATCATAATCACTATGATAATCACCATCATAATAATTATCATTATCACTATCATAATCATCATCATAATCATCGTCATAATCACCATCATAATCATCATCATAATCATCATCATAACAGTCATCATAATAGTCATCATAATCATCATCATAATCATTCTCATAATCACCATCATAATAATTATCATTATCACTTTCACAATCATCATCATAATCACCATCATATTCAGCACCATAATCAGCATCATAATCATCATCACAATCATCATCATAATCATCATCATAATCATCATCATAACAGTCGTTATAATCGTCATCATAATCACCGTCATAATGATCATCATAATCATCATAATAATCATCATCATAATCACCACCATAATCAGCATCTTAATCCTGATCATAATCATCACCATAATCAGCATCATAATCATCATCATAATCATCATCATAATCAACATCATAATCAGCATCATAATCATTACCATAATCAGCATCATAATCATCGTCATAATCCTCATCATAATCGTCATCATAATCATCATCATAGTCATCATCATCACCGACATCATAATAGTCATCAAAATCGTCATCATAATCATCATCATAATCATCATCATAATCATCATCATAATCGTCATCATTATCATCATCATAATCACTATGATAATAAACAACATAATCATTATCATAATCACTATGATAATCACCATCATAATAATTATCATTATCACTATCATAATCACCATCATAATCATCATCATAATGGACATCATAATAGTCATCAAAATCGTCATCATTATAGTCATCATAATCATCAGCATGATCATTATCATAATCATCATCAAAATCATCATCATAATCGTCATCATAATCGTCATCATAATCACCATCATAATCATCATCATAATCATCATCATAACCGTCATCGTAATCATCATCATAATCATCATCATAATCATCATCATAATCATCATCATAATCATCATCATAATCATCATCATAATCATCATCATAATCATCATCATAATCATCATCATAATCATCGTCAAGATCATCATCATAATCATGAGCATAATCATCATCACAATCGTCATCATAATCATCATCATAATCATGATCAGTATCATCATCATAATCGTCATCATAATCATCATCATAATCATCATCATAATCATGAGCATAATCATCATCATAATCATCATCATAATCATCATCATAATCATCGTTATAATTCATCATCATAATCATCATCATAATCATCATCATAACCGTCATCATAATCATCATCAGAATCATCATCATAATCGTCATCATAATCATCATCATAATCATCATCATAATCATCATCATAATCATCATCATAATCATCATCATAATCATCATCAGAATCATCATCATAATCATGAGCATAATCATCATCATAATCATCATCATCATCATCATAATCATCATCATAATCTTGATCATAATCATCATCATAACCGTCATCGTAATCATCATCATAATCATCATCATAATCATCATCATAATCATCATCATAATCATCATCATAATCGTCTTCATGGTCATCATCATAATCGTCATCATAATCATCATAATAGTCATCATAATCGTCATCATTATAGTCATCATAATCAACATCATGAACATCATCATAATCATCATCATAATCATCATCATGATCATCATCATAATCATCATCATAATCATCATCATAACCGTCATCGTAATCATCATCATAATCATCATCATAATCATCATCATAATCATCATCATAATCATCGTTATAATTCATCATCATAATCATGAGCATCATCATCATGATAATCATCATCATAGTCATCATCATAATCATCATTATAGTCATCATAATAATCATCATCATAATCATCATCATAATCATCATCAAAATTATCATCATAATCATCATCATAATCGCCATCATAATCATTATCATTATCATCATCAAAATCATCATCATCATTATCATCATAATCATCATCATAATCATCATCATAACCGTCATCGTAATCATCATCATAATCATCATCATAATCATCATCATAATCATCATCATAATCATCATCATAATCATCATCATAACCGTCATCGTAATCATCATCATAATCATCATCAAAATCATCATCATAATCGTCATCATAATCGTCATCATAATCATCATCAAAATCATCATCATTATCATGAGCATAATCATCATCATAATCGTCATCATAATCATCATCATAGTCATCATCATAATAGTCATCATAATCATCATCATAATCGTCATCATTATAGTCATCATAAACGTCATCATAATCATCATCATAGTCATCATCATAAGAGTCATCATAATCGTCATCATTATAGTCATCATAATCATGAGCATAATCATCATGATAATCATCATCATAGTCATCATCATAGTCATCATTATAGTCATCATCATAATCATCATCATAATCGTCATCATAATCATCATCATAATCGTCATCATAATCATCATCATAATCATCATCATAATCATCATCATAATCATCATCATAATCGTCTTCATGGTCATCATCATAATCGTCATCATAATCATCATAATAGTCATCATAATGGTCATCATTATAGTCATCATAATCAACATCATGATCATCATCATAATCATCATCATAATCATCATCATAATCATCATCATGATCATCATCATAATCATCATCATAATCATCATCATAACCGTCATCGTAATCATCATCATAATGATCATCATAATCATCATCATAATCATCGTTATAATTCATCATCATAATCATGAGCATCATCATCATGATAATCATCATCATAGTCATCATCATAATCATCATTATAGTCATCATCATAATCATCATCATAATCATCATCATAATCATCATCAAAATTATCATCATAATCATCATCATAATAGTCATCATAATCATCATCATTATCATCATCAAAATCATCATCATCATCATCATCATAATCATCATCATACTCATCATCATATTCGACATCATAATCGTCATCATTATCATCATCATAATCACTATCATAATCAACATCATAATCATTATCATAATCACTATGATAATCACCGTCACAATAATTATCATTATCACTATCATAATCATCATCATAATCAACATCATAATCAGCATCATAATCATCATCATAAACATCATCATAATCATCATCATAATCATTATTAAAAACATCATCATAATCGTCATCATAATCGACATCATAATAGTCATCAATATCATTATCATAATCATCATCATAATCATCATCACAATCGTCATCATAATAGTCTACATAATTATCATCGTAATCATCATAATAATCTTTATCATAATCGTCATCATAATCATCAGCATAATCATCATCATAGTCGTCATCATAATCGTCATCATAATCATCATCATAATGATCGATATAATCACCATCATAATTATCATTATCACTATCATAATCATCATAATAGTCACCATCACAACCATCCTCATAATCATCATCATAATCACCATCATAATCGTCATCATTATCATCATCATAATCACTATCATAATCAACATCATACTCATTATCATAATCACTATGATAATCACCATCATAATAATTATCATTATCACTATCATAATCATCATCATAATCATCGTCATAATCACCATCATAATCATCATCATAATCATCATCATAACAGTCATCATAATAGTCATCATAATCATCATCATAATCATTCTCATAATCACCATCATAATAATTATCATTATCACTTTCACAATCATCATCATAATCACCATCATATTCAGCACCATAATCAGCATCATAATCATCATCATAATCATCATCATAATCATCATCATAATCATCATCATAACAGTCGTTATAATCGTCATCATAATCACCGTCATAATGATCATCATAATCATCATAATAATCATCATCATAATCACCACCATAATCAGCATCTTAATCCTGATCATAATCATCACCATAATCAGCATCATAATCATCATCATAATCATCATCATAATCAACATCATAATCAGCATCATAATCATTACCATAATCAGCATCATAATCATCGTCATAATCCTCATCATAATCGTCATCATAATCATCATCATAGTCATCATCATCACCGACATCATAATAGTCATCAAAATCGTCATCATAATCATCATCATAATCATCATCATAATCATCATCATAATCGTCATCATTATCATCATCATAATCACTATGATAATAAACAACATAATCATTATCATAATCACTATGATAATCACCATCATAATAATTATCATTATCACTATCATAATCACCATCATAATCATCATCATAATGGACATCATAATAGTCATCAAAATCGTTATCATAATCATCATCATAATCATAATCATAGTCATCATCATAATCGACATCATAATAGTGATCATAATCATCATCATAGTCATCATCATCACCGACATCATAATAGTCATCAAAATCGTCATCATAATCATCATCATAATCATCATCATAATTATCATCATAATCATCATCATAATCATCATCATAATCATCATCATAATCATCATCATAATCATCATCATAGTCATCATCATGATCAGCATCATAATCATCATCATAATCATCATTTTAATCATCATCATAACCATCATCATAATAGTCATCATAATCGTCATCATAAAAGTCATCATAATCGACATCATAATAGTCACCAAAATCATTATCATAATCGACATCATAATAGTCACCAAAATCATTATCATAATCATCATCATAATCATGATCATAATCGTCATCATAATCGTCATCATTATCATCATCATAATCACTATCATAATCAACATCATAAGCATTATCATAATCACTATGATAATCACCATCATAATAATTATCATTATCAGTATCATAATCATCATCATAATCAACATCATAATCAGCATCATAATCATCATCATAATCAGCATCATAATCATCATCATAATCATCATCATAATCATCATCATTATCATCATCAAAATCATTATCATAATCATCATCATAATCACCATCATAATCATTATCATAATCACTATCATAATCATCATCATAATCATCACCAAAATCGTCATCATAATCACCATCATAATGATCATCATAATCATCATCATAATGGTCATCAAAATCGTTATCATAATCATAATCATAATCATAGTCATCATCGTAATCATCATCATAATCATCATCATAATCATCATCATATTCATCGTCATAATCAACATCATAACAGTCATCATAATCGTCATCATAATCACCGTCGTAATGATCATCATAACCATCATAGTAATCATCATCACAATCATTATTAAAATCATCATCATAATCGTCATCATAATCGAAATCATAATAGTCATCACAATTATCATCATAATCATCATAATAATCATGATCATGATCATCATCATAATCAACATCATAATCATCATCATAATCATTATCATAATCATCATCATAGTCATGATCATCACCAACATCATAATAGTCATCAAAATCGTCATCATAATCATCATCATAATCATCATCATAATCATCATCATAATCATCATCATAATCATCATCATAATCATCATCATAGTCATCATCATAGTCATCATCATAATCAACATCATAATCATCATCATAATCGCCATCATAATCGTCATCATAATAGTCATCATGATCATCATCATAATCATCATCATAATCACCATCATAATCACCATCATAATCATTATCATAATCACCATCATAATCAGCATCATAATCATCACCAAAATCGTCATCATAATCACCATCATAATGATCATCATAATCATCATAATAATCATTATCATGATCATCATAATCAACATCATAATCATCATCATAATCGTCATCATAATCGTCATCATAATCACCATCATAATTATCATCATAATCATCATCATAATCATCGTCATAATCGTCATCATAATCGTCATCAAAATCATCACCATAATCATCGTCATAATCGTCATCATAATCGTCATCATAATCGTCATCATAATCATCATCATAATCATTATTAAAAACATCATCATAATCGTCATCATAATCGACATCATAATAGTCATCAATATCATTATCATAATCATCATCATAATCATCATCACAATCGTCATGATAATAGTCATCATAATTATCATCGTAATCATCATAATAATCATTATCATAATCATCATCATAATCATCACCATAATCATCGTCATAATCGTCATCATAATCATCATCATAATCATCATCATAATCATCATCATAACCATCATCATAATCATCATAATAATCTTTATCATAATCGTCATCATAATCATCAGCATAATCATCATCATAGTCTTCATCATAATCGTCATCATAATAGTCATCATAATCACTATCATAATCATCATCATAATCAACATCATAATCAGCATCATAATGATCATCATAATCTTCATCATTATGATGATCACCATCACAACCATCATCATAATCATCATCATAGTCACCATCATAATCGTCATCATTATCATTGCCATAATCACCATCATAATCATCATCATAATCATCATCATAATCATCATCATAATCATCATCATAGCAGTCATCATAATCATCATCATAATCACCATCATAATCGTCATCATTATCATAATCATAATCACTATCATAATCAACATCATAATCATTATCATAATCCCTATGATAGTCACCATCATAATAATTATCATTATCACTATCATAATCATCATAATCATCGTCACAATCACCATCATAATCATCATCATAATCATCATCATAACAGTCATCATAATAGTCATCATAATCATCATCATAATCATCCTCATAATCACCATCATAATAATTATCATTATCACTTTCATAATCATCATCATAATCACCATCATATTCAGCACCATAATCACCATCATAATGATCATCATAACCATCATAATAATCATCATCACAATCATTATTAAAATCATCATCATAATCGTCATCATAATCGTCATCATAACAGTCATCATAATTATCATCATAGTCACCATCATAATCGTCATCATTATCATTGCCATAATCACCATCATAATGGACATCATAATAGTCATCAAAATCGTTATCATAATCATCATCATAATCATAATCATAGTCATCATCATAATCAACATCATAATAGTCATCATAATCATCATCATAGTCATCATAATCATGAGCATAATCATCATGATAATCATCATCATAATCATCATTATTATCATCATCAAAATCATCATCGTCATCATCATCATAATCATCATCATAATCATCATCATAACCGTCATCGTAATCATCATCATAATCATCATCATAATCATCATCATAATCGTCATCATAATCATCATCATAATCATCATCATAACCGTCATCGTAATCATCATCAGAATCATCATCATAATCGTCATCATAATCATCATCATAATCATCATCATAACCGTCATCGTAATCATCATCAGAATCATCATCATAATCGTCATCATAATCATCATCATAATCATCATCATAATCATCATCATAATCATCATCATAATCATCATCATAATCACCATCATAATGATCATCATAATGATCATCATAATCATCATCATAATCATCATCATAATTATCATGATAGTCATCATCATAATCGACATCATAATCGTCATCATAATCACCATCATAATGATCATCATAATGATCATCATAATCATCATCATAATCATCATCATAATCATCATGATAGTCATCATCATAATCGACATCATAATGGTCATCAAAATCATCATCATAATCATCATCATAATCGTCATCATAAAAGTCATCATAATCATCATAATAGTCATCATCATCACCAACATCATCACCAACATCATAATCACCATCATAATCATCACCATAATCATCATCATAATCGCCATCATAATCATCATCATAATCGACATCATAATAGTAATCAAAATCATTATCATAATCATAACCATCGTCATAATCGTCATCATAATCGTCATCATAATCATCATCATAATCATCATCATAATCATCATCATAATCATCATCATAGTCATCATCATAATCGACATCATAATAGTCATCAAAATCGTTATCATAATCATAATCATAATCATGATCATAATCATAATCATAGTCATCATCGTAATCATCATCATAATCATTATCATAGTCATTATCATCACCGACATCATAATAGTCATCAAAATCGTCATCATAATCAGCATCATAATGATCATCATAATCATCATCATAATCGACATCATAATAGTCATCATAATCGTAATCATAATAGTAATCAAAATCATTATCATAATCATAACCATCGTCATAATCGTCATCATAATCGTCATCATAATCATCATCATAATCATCATCATAATCATCATCATAATCATCATCATAGTCATCGTCATAATCGACATCATAACTGTCATCAAAATCGTCATCATAATCATCATCATAATCGTTATCATAATCATTATTAAAATTATCATCATACTCGTCATCATAATCAGCATCATAATGATCATCATAATCATCATCATAATCATCATCATAATCGCCATCATAATCATCATCATAATCATCATCATAACCGTCATCGTAATCATCATCAGAATCATCATCATAATCGTCATCATAATCATCATCATAATCATCATCATAACCGTCATCGTAATCATCATCAGAATCATCATCATAATCGTCATCATAATCATCATCATAATCATCATCATAATCATCATCATAATCATCATCATAATCATCATCAGAATCATCATCATAATCATCATCATAATCATCATCATAGTCATCATCATAATCATCATCATAATCATCATCATAATCGTCATCATAATCATCATAATAGTCATCATAATCATCATCATAATCATGAGCATAATCATCATGATAATCATCATCATAATCATCATCATTATCATCATCAAAATCATCATCATCATCATCATCATAATCATCATCATAATCATCATCATAACCGTCATCGTAATCATCATCATAATCATCATCATAATCATCATCATAGTCATCATCATAATCATCATCATAATCATTATCATAATCATCATCATAGTCGTCTTCATGGTCATCATCATAATCGTCATCATAATCATCATAATAGTCATCATAATCGTCATCATTATAGTCATCATAATAATCATCATAATCGTCATCATTATAGTCATCATAATCATCAGCATGATCATTATCATAATCATCATCAAAATCATCATCATAATCGTCATCATAATCGTCATCATAATCATCATCATAATCATCATCATAATCATCATCATAACCGTCATCGTAATCATCATCATAATCATCATCATAATCATCATCATAATCATCATCATAATCATCATCATAATCATCATCATAATCATCATCATAATCATCATCAAGATCATCATCATAATCATGAGCATAATCATCATCACAATCGTCATCATAATCATCATCATAATCATCATCAGTATCATCATCATAATCGTCATCATAATCATCATCATAATCATCATCATAATCATGAGCATAATCATCATCATAATCATCATCATAATCATCATCATAATCATCGTTATAATTCATCATCATAATCATCATCATAATCATCATCATAACCGTCATCATAATCATCATCAGAATCATCATCATAATCGTCATCATAATCATCATCATAATCATCATCATAATCATCATCATAATCATCATCATAATCATCATCAGAATCATCATCATAATCATGAGCATAATCATCATCATAATCATCATCATAATCATCATCATAATCATCAACATTATCATCATCAAAATCATCATCATCATCATCATAATCATCATCATAATCTTCATCATAATCATCATCATAACCGTCATCGTAATCATCATCATAATCATCATCATAATCATCATCATAATCATCATCATAATCATCATCATAATCGTCTTCATGGTCATCATCATAATCGTCATCATAATCATCATAATAGTCATCATAATCGTCATCATTATAGTCATCATAATCAACATCATGAACATCATCATAATCATCATCATAATCATCATCATGATCATCATCATAATCATCATCATAATCATCATCATAACCGTCATCGTAATCATCATCATAATCATCATCATAATCATCATCATAATCATCGTTATAATTCATCATCATAATCATGAGCATCATCATCATGATAATCATCATCATAGTCATGATCATAATCATCATTATAGTCATCATCATAATCATCATCATAATCATCATCATAATCATCATCAAAATTATCATCATAATCATCATCATAATCGTCATCATAATCATCATCATTATCATCATCAAAATCATCATCATCATTATCATCATAATCATCATCATAATCATCATCATAACCGTCATCGTAATCATCATCATAATCATCATCATAATCATCATCATAATCATCATCATAATCATCATCATAATCATCATCATAATCATCATCATAACCGTCATCGTAATCATCATCATAATCATCATCAAAATCATCATCATAATCGTCATCATAATCGTCATCATAATCATCATCAAAATCATCATCATTATCATGAGCATAATCATCATCATAATCGTCATCATAATCATCATCATAGTCATCATCATAATAGTCATCATAATCATCATCATAATCGTCATCATTATAGTCATCATAATCGTCATCATAATCATCATCATAGTCATCATCATAATAGTCATCATAATCATCATCATAATCGTCATCATTATAGTCATCATAATCGTCATCATAATCATCATCATAGTCATCATCATAAGAGTCATCATAATCGTCATCATTATAGTCATCATAATCATCAGCATGATCATCATCATAATCATCATCAAAATCATCATCATAATCGTCATCATAATCGTCATCATAATCATCATCATAATCATCATCATAATCATCATCATAATCATCATCATAACCGTCATCGTAATCATCATCATAATCATCATCATAATCATCATCATAATCATCATCATAATCATCATCATAATCATCATCATAATCATCATCATAATCATCATCAAGATCATCATCATAATCATGAGCATAATCATCATCACAATCGTCATCATAATCATCATCATAATCATCATCATAATCATCATCATAATCATCGTTATAATTCATCATCATAATCATGAGCATAATCATCATGATAATCATCGTCATAGTCATCATCATAGTCATCATAATCGTCATCATAATCATCATCATAATCATCATCATAATCATCATCATAATCATCATCATAATCATCATCAGAATCATCATCATAATCATGAGCATAATCATCATCATAATCATCATCATAATCATCATCATAATCATCAACATTATCATCATCAAAATCATCATCATCATCATCATAATCATCATCATAATCTTCATCATAATCATCATCATAACCGTCATCGTAATCATCATCATAATCATCATCATAATCATCATCATAATCATCATCATAATCATCATCATAATCGTCTTCATGGTCATCATCATAATCGTCATCATAATCATCATAATAGTCATCATAATCGTCATCATTATAGTCATCATAATCAACATCATGAACATCATCATAATCATCATCATAATCATCATCATGATCATCATCATAATCATCATCATAATCATCATCATAACCGTCATCGTAATCATCATCATAATCATCATCATAATCATCATCATAATCATCGTTATAATTCATCATCATAATCATGAGCATCATCATCATGATAATCATCATCATAGTCATCATCATAATCATCATTATAGTCATCATCATAATCATCATCATAATCATCATCATAATCATCATCAAAATTATCATCATAATCATCATCATAATCGTCATCATAATCATCATCATTATCATCATCAAAATCATCATCATCATTATCATCATAATCATCATCATAATCATCATCATAATCATCATCATAATCATCATCATAATCATCATCATAACCGTCATCGTAATCATCATCATAATCATCATCAAAATCATCATCATAATCGTCATCATAATCGTCATCATAATCATCATCAAAATCATCATCATAATCGTCATCATAATCATCATCATAGTCATCATCATAATAGTCATCATAATCATCATCATAATCGTCATCATTATAGTCATCATAATCGTCATCATAATCATCATCATAGTCATCATCATAAGAGTCATCATAATCGTCATCATTATAGTCATCATAATCATCAGCATGATCATCATCATAATCATCATCAAAATCATCATCATAATCGTCATCATAATCGTCATCATAATCATCATCATAATCATCATCATAATCATCATCATAATCATCATCATAACCGTCATCGTAATCATCATCATAATCATCATCATAATCATCATCATAATCATCATCATAATCATCATCATAATCATCATCATAATCATCATCATAATCATCATCAAGATCATCATCATAATCATGAGCATAATCATCATCACAATCGTCATCATAATCATCATCATAATCATCATCATAATCATCATCATAATCATCGTTATAATTCATCATCATAATCATGAGCATAATCATCATCATAATCATCATCATAATCATCATCATAACCGTCATCGTAATCATCATCATAATCATCATCATAATCATCATCATAATCATCGTTATAATTCATCATCATAATCATGAGCATCATCATCATGATAATCATCATCATAGTCATCATCATAATCATCATTATAGTCATCATCATAATCATCATCATAATCATCATCATAATCATCATCAAAATTATCATCATAATCATCATCATAATCGTCATCATAATCATCATCATTATCATCATCAAAATCATCATCATCATTATCATCATAATCATCATCATAATCATCATCATAACCGTCATCGTAATCATCATCATAATCATCATCATAATCATCATCATAATCATCATCATAATCATCATCATAATCATCATCATAACCGTCATCGTAATCATCATCATAATCATCATCAAAATCATCATCATAATCGTCATCATAATCGTCATCATAATCGTCATCATAATCATCATCAAAATCATCATCATTATCATGAGCATAATCATCATCATAATCGTCATCATAATCATCATCATAGTCATCATCATAATAGTCATCATAATCATCATCATAATCGTCATCATTATAGTCATCATAATCGTCATCATAATCATCATCATAGTCATCATCATAAGAGTCATCATAATCGTCATCATTATAGTCATCATAATCATCAGCATGATCATCATCATAATCATCATCAAAATCATCATCATAATCGTCATCATAATCGTCATCATAATCATCATCATCATCATCATCATAATCATCATCCTAATCATCATCATAACCGTCATCGTAATCATCATCATAATCATCATCATAATCATCATCATAATCATCATCATAATCATCATCATAATCATCATCATAATCATCATCATAATCATCATCAAGATCATCATCATAATCATGAGCATAATCATCATCACAATCGTCATCATAATCATCATCATAATCATCATCATAATCATCATCATAATCATCGTTATAATTCATCATCATAATCATGAGCATAATCATCATGATAATCATCGTCATAGTCATCATCATAGTCATCATTATAGTCATCATCATAATCATCATCATAATCATCATCATAATCATCATCATAATCATCATCATAATCATCATCAAAATTATCATCATAATCATCATCATAATCGTCATCATAATCATCATCATAATCATCATCATAATCATCATCATAATCATCATCATAATCGTCTTCATGGTCATCATCATAATCGTCATCATAATCATCATAATAGTCATCATAATCGTCATCATTATAGTCATCATAATCAACATCATGATCATCATCATAATCATCATCATAATCATCATCATAATCATCATCATGATCATCATCATAATCATCATCATAATCATCATCATAACCGTCATCGTAATCATCATCATAATCATCATCATAATCATCATCATAATCATCGTTATAATCATCATCATAACAGTCATCATAATAGTCATCATAATCATCATCATAATCATTCTCATAATCACCATCATAATAATTATCATTATCACTTTCACAATCATCATCATAATCACCATCATATTCAGCACCATAATCAGCATCATAATCATCATCATAATCATCATCATAATCATCATCATAATCATCATCATAACAGTCGTTATAATCGTCATCATAATCACCGTCATAATGATCATCATAATCATCATAATAATCATCATCATAATCACCACCATAATCAGCATCTTAATCCTGATCATAATCATCACCATAATCAGCATCATAATCATCATCATAATCATCATCATAATCAACATCATAATCATCATCATAATCATCATCATAATCATCATCATAATCATCATCATCACCGGCATCATAATAGTCATCATAATCATCATCATAATGATCATCATAATCGTCATCATTATGATGATCATCATCACAATCATCATCATAATCATCATCATAGTCATCATCATGATCAGCATCATAATCATCATCATAATCATCATTTTAATCATCATCATAACCATCATCATAATAGTCATCATAATCGTCATCATAAAAGTCATCATAATCGACATCATAATAGTCACCAAAATCATTATCATAATCGACATCATAATAGTCACCAAAATCATTATCATAATCATCATCATAATCATGATCATAATCGTCATCATAATCGTCATCATTATCATCATCATAATCACTATCATAATCAACATCATAAGCATTATCATAATCACTATGATAATCACCATCATAATAATTATCATTATCAGTATCATAATCATCATCATAATCAACATCATAATCAGCATCATAATCATCATCATAATCAGCATCATAATCATCATCATAATCATCATCATAATCATCATCATAATCATCATCAAAATCATTATCATAATCATCATCATAATCACCATCATAATCATTATCATAATCACTATCATAATCATCATCATAATCATCACCAAAATCGTCATCATAATCACCATCATAATGATCATCATAATCATCATCATAATAGTCATCAAAATCGTTATCATAATCATAATCATAATCATAGTCATCATCGTAATCATCATCATAATCATCATCATAATCATCATCATATTCATCGTCATAATCAACATCATAACAGTCATCATAATCGTCATCATAATCACCGTCGTAATGATCATCATAACCATCATAGTAATCATCATCACAATCATTATTAAAATCATCATCATAATCGTCATCATAATCGAAATCATAATAGTCATCACAATTATCATCATAATCATCATAATAATCATGATCATGATCATCATCATAATCAACATCATAATCATCATCATAATCATTATCATAATCATTATCATAATCATCATCATAGTCATCATCATCACCGACATCATAATAGTCATCAAAATCGTCATCATAATCATCATCATAATCATCATCATAATCATCATCATAATCATCATCAGAATCATCATCATAATCATCATCATAATCATCATCATAGTCATCATCATAATCAACATCATAATCATCATCATAATCGCCATCATAATCGTCATCATAATAGTCATCATAATCATCATCATAATCATCATCATAATCACCATCATAATCATCATCATAATCACCATCATAATCATTATCATAATCACCATCATAATCAGCATCATAATCATCACCAAAATCGTCATCATAATCACCATCATAATGATCATCATAATCATCATAATAATCATTATCATGATCATCATAATCAACATCATAATCATCATCATAATCGTCATGATAATAGTCATCATAATTATCATCGTAATCATCATAATAATCATTATCATAATCATCATCATAATCATCACCATAATCATCGTCATAATCGTCATCATAACCGTCATCATAATCGTCATCATAATCATCATCATAATCATTATTAAAAACATCATCATAATCGACATCATAATAGTCATCAATATCATTATCATAATCATCATCATAATCATCATCAAAATCATCATCATAATCGTCATCATAATCGTCATCATAATCATCATCATAATCATCATCATAATCATCATCATAACCGTCATCGTAATCATCATCATAATCATCATCATAATCATCATCATAATCATCATCATAATCATCATCATAATCATCATCATAATCATCATCATAATCATCATCAAGATCATCATCATAATCATGAGCATAATCATCATCACAATCGTCATCATAATCATCATCATAATCAACATCAGAATCATCATCATAATCATCATCATAATCTTCATCATAATCATCATCATAATCATCATCATAATCATCGTTATAATTCATCATCATAATCATCATCATAATCATCATCATAACCGTCATCATAATCATCATCAGAATCATCATCATAATCGTCATCATAATCATCATCATAATCATCATCATAATCATCATCATAATCATCATCATAATCATCATCATAATCATCATCAGAATCATCATCATAATCATGAGCATAATCTTCATCATAATCATCATCATAACCGTCATCGTAATCATCATCATAATCATCATCATAATCATCATCATAATCATCATCATAACCGTCATCGTAATCATCATCATAATCATCATCATATTTATCATCATAATCATCGTAATAGTCATCATAATCGTCATCATTATAGTCATCATAATCATCATCATATTCAGCACCATAATCAGCATCATAATCATCATCATAATCATCATCATAATCATCATCATAATCATCATCATAACAGTCGTTATAATCGTCATCATAATCACCGTCATAATGATCATCATAATCATCATAATAATCATCATCATAATCACCACCATAATCAGCATCTTAATCCTGATCATAATCATCACCATAATCAGCATCATAATCATCATCATAATCATCATCATAATCAACATCATAATCAGCATCATAATCATTACCATAATCAGCATCATAATCATCGTCATAATCCTCATCATAATCGTCATCATAATCATCATCATAGTCATCATCATCACCGACATCATAATAGTCATCAAAATCGTCATCATAATCATCATCATAATCATCATCATAATCATCATCATAATCATCATCATAACAGTCATCACAAAAGTCATCACAATCATCATCATAGTCATCATCATCACCGACATCATAATAGTCATCAAAAACGCCATCATAATCATCATCATAATCATCATCATAATCATCATCATAATCGTCATCATTATCATCATCATAATCACTATGATAATAAACAACATAATCATTATCATAATCACTATGATAATCACCATCATAATAATTATCATTATCACTATCATAATCACCATCATAATCATCATCATAATGGACATCATAATAGTCATCAAAATCGTTATCATAATCATCATCATAATCATAATCATAGTCATCATCATAATCGACATCATAATAGTCATCATAATCATCGTCATAGTCATCATCATCACCGACATCATAATAGTCATCAAAATCGTCATCATAATCATCATCATAATCATCATCATAATTATCATCATAATCATCCTCATAATCATCATCATAATCATCATCATAATCATCATCATAATCATCATCATAACCGTCATCGTAATCATCATCATAATCATCATCATATTTATCATCATAATCATCGTAATAGTCATCATAATCGTCATCATTATAGTCATCATAATCATCATCATATTCAGCACCATAATCAGCATCATAATCATCATCATAATCATCATCATAATCATCATCATAATCATCATCATAACAGTCGTTATAATCGTCATCATAATCACCGTCATAATGATCATCATAATCATCATAATAATCATCATCATAATCACCACCATAATCAGCATCTTAATCCTGATCATAATCATCACCATAATCAGCATCATAATCATCATCATAATCATCATCATAATCAACATCATAATCAGCATCATAATCATTACCATAATCAGCATCATAATCATCGTCATAATCCTCATCATAATCGTCATCATAATCATCATCATAGTCATCATCATCACCGACATCATAATAGTCATCAAAATCGTCATCATAATCATCATCATAATCATCATCATAATCATCATCATAATCATCATCATAACAGTCATCACAAAAGTCATCACAATCATCATCATAGTCATCATCATCACCGACATCATAATAGTCATCAAAAACGCCATCATAATCATCATCATAATCATCATCATAATCATCATCATAATCGTCATCATTATCATCATCATAATCACTATGATAATAAACAACATAATCATTATCATAATCACTATGATAATCACCATCATAATAATTATCATTATCACTATCATAATCACCATCATAATCATCATCATAATGGACATCATAATAGTCATCAAAATCGTTATCATAATCATCATCATAATCATAATCATAGTCATCATCATAATCGACATCATAATAGTCATCATAATCATCATCATAGTCATCATCATCACCGACATCATAATAGTCATCAAAATCGTCATCATAATCATCATCATAATCATCATCATAATTATCATCATAATCATCATCATAATCATCATCATAATCATCATCATAATCATCATCATAATCATCATCATCACCGGCATCATAATAGTCATCATAATCATCATCATAATGATCATCATAATCGTCATCATTATGATGATCATCATCACAATCATCATCATAATCATCATCATAGTCATCATCATGATCAGCATCATAATCATCATCATAATCATCATTTTAATCATCATCATAACCATCATCATAATAGTCATCATAATCGTCATCATAAAAGTCATCATAATCGACATCATAATAGTCACCAAAATCATTATCATAATCGACATCATAATAGTCACCAAAATCATTATCATAATCATCATCATAATCATGATCATAATCGTCATCATAATCGTCATCATTATCATCATCATAATCACTATCATAATCAACATCATAAGCATTATCATAATCACTATGATAATCACCATCATAATAATTATCATTATCAGTATCATAATCATCATCATAATCAACATCATAATCAGCATCATAATCATCATCATAATCAGCATCATAATCATCATCATAATCATCATCATAATCATCATCATAATCATCATCAAAATCATTATCATAATCATCATCATAATCACCATCATAATCATTATCATAATCACTATCATAATCATCATCATAATCATCACCAAAATCGTCATCATAATCACCATCATAATGATCATCATAATCATCATCATAATAGTCATCAAAATCGTTATCATAATCATAATCATAATCATAGTCATCATCGTAATCATCATCATAATCATCATCATAATCATCATCATATTCATCGTCATAATCAACATCATAACAGTCATCATAATCGTCATCATAATCACCGTCGTAATGATCATCATAACCATCATAGTAATCATCATCACAATCATTATTAAAATCATCATCATAATCGTCATCATAATCGAAATCATAATAGTCATCACAATTATCATCATAATCATCATAATAATCATGATCATGATCATCATCATAATGAACATCATAATCATCATCATAATAGTCATCATAATCATCATCATAATCATCATCATAATCACCATCATAATCATCATCATAATCACCATCATAATCATTATCATAATCACCATCATAATCAGCATCATAATCATCACCAAAAACGTCATCATAATCACCATCATAATGATCATCATAATCATCATAATAATCATTATCATGATCATCATAATCAACATCATAATCATCATCATAATCGTCATGATAATAGTCATCATAATTATCATCGTAATCATCATAATAATCATTATCATAATCATCATCATAATCATCACCATAATCATCGTCATAATCGTCATCATAACCGTCATCATAATCGTCATCATAATCATCATCATAATCATTATTAAAAACATCATCATAATCGACATCATAATAGTCATCAATATCATTATCATAATCATCATCATAATCATCATCAAAATCATCATCATAATCGTCATCATAATCGTCATCATAATCATCATCATAATCATCATCATAATCATCATCATAACCGTCATCGTAATCATCATCATAATCATCATCATAATCATCATCATAATCATCATCATAATCATCATCATAATCATCATCATAATCATCATCATAATCATCATCAAGATCATCATCATAATCATGAGCATAATCATCATCACAATCGTCATCATAATCATCATCATAATCATCATCAGAATCATCATCATAATCATCATCATAATCTTCATCATAATCATCATCATAATCATCATCATAATCATCGTTATAATTCATCATCATAATCATCATCATAATCATCATCATAACCGTCATCATAATCATCATCAGAATCATCATCATAATCGTCATCATAATCATCATCATAATCATCATCATAATCATCATCATAATCATCATCATAATCATCATCAGAATCATCATCATAATCATGAGCATAATCATCATCATAATCATCATCATAATCATCATCATAATCATCAACATTATCATCATCAAAATCATCATCATCATCATCATCATAATCATCATCATAATCTTCATCATAATCATCATCATAACCGTCATCGTAATCATCATCATAATCATCATCATAATCATCATCATAATCATCATCATAACCGTCATCGTAATCATCATCATAATCATCATCATATTTATCATCATAATCATCGTAATAGTCATCATAATCGTCATCATTATAGTCATCATAATCATCATCATATTCAGCACCATAATCAGCATCATAATCATCATCATAATCATCATCATAATCATCATCATAATCATCATCATAACAGTCGTTATAATCGTCATCATAATCACCGTCATAATGATCATCATAATCATCATAATAATCATCATCATAATCACCACCATAATCAGCATCTTAATCCTGATCATAATCATCACCATAATCAGCATCATAATCATCATCATAATCATCATCATAATCAACATCATAATCAGCATCATAATCATTACCATAATCAGCATCATAATCATCGTCATAATCCTCATCATAATCGTCATCATAATCATCATCATAGTCATCATCATCACCGACATCATAATAGTCATCAAAATCGTCATCATAATCATCATCATAATCATCATCATAATCATCATCATAATCATCATCATAACAGTCATCACAAAAGTCATCACAATCATCATCATAGTCATCATCATCACCGACATCATAATAGTCATCAAAAACGCCATCATAATCATCATCATAATCATCATCATAATCATCATCATAATCGTCATCATTATCATCATCATAATCACTATGATAATAAACAACATAATCATTATCATAATCACTATGATAATCACCATCATAATAATTATCATTATCACTATCATAATCACCATCATAATCATCATCATAATGGACATCATAATAGTCATCAAAATCGTTATCATAATCATCATCATAATCATAATCATAGTCATCATCATAATCGACATCATAATAGTCATCATAATCATCATCATAGTCATCATCATCACCGACATCATAATAGTCATCAAAATCGTCATCATAATCATCATCATAATCATCATCATAATTATCATCATAATCATCATCATAATCATCATCATAATCATCATCATAATCATCATCATAATCATCATTTTAATCATCATCATAACCATCATCATAATAGTCATCATAATCGTCATCATAAAAGTCATCATAATCGACATCATAATAGTCACCAAAATCATTATCATAATCGACATCATAATAGTCACCAAAATCATTATCATAATCATCATCATAATCATGATCATAATCGTCATCATAATCGTCATCATTATCATCATCATAATCACTATCATAATCAACATCATAAGCATTATCATAATCACTATGATAATCACCATCATAATAATTATCATTATCAGTATCATAATCATCATCATAATCAACATCATAATCAGCATCATAATCATCATCATAATCAGCATCATAATCATCATCATAATCATCATCATAATCATCATCATAATCATCATCAAAATCATTATCATAATCATCATCATAATCACCATCATAATCATTATCATAATCACTATCATAATCATCATCATAATCATCACCAAAATCGTCATCATAATCACCATCATAATGATCATCATAATCATCATCATAATAGTCATCAAAATCGTTATCATAATCATAATCATAATCATAGTCATCATCGTAATCATCATCATCATCATCATCATAATCATCATCATATTCATCGTCATAATCAACATCATAACAGTCATCATAATCGTCATCATAATCACCGTCGTAATGATCATCATAACCATCATAGTAATCATCATCACAATCATTATTAAAATCATCATCATAATCGTCATCATAATCGAAATCATAATAGTCATCACAATTATCATCATAATCATCATAATAATCATGATCATGATCATCATCATAATCAACATCATAATCATCATCATAATCATTATCATAATCATCATCATAGTCATCATCATCACCGACATCATAATAGTCATCAAAATCGTCATCATAATCATCATCATAATCATCATCATAATCATCATCATAATCATCATCAGAATCATCATCATAATCATCATCATAGTCATCATCATAATCAACATCATAATCATCATCATAATCGCCATCATAATCGTCATCATAATAGTCATCATAATCATCATCATAATCATCATCATAATCACCATCATAATCACCATCATAATCATTATCATAATCACCATCATAATCAGCATCATAATCATCACCAAAATCGTCATCATAATCACCATCATAATGATCATCATAATCATCATAATAATCATTATCATGATCATCATAATCAACATCATAATCATCATCATAATCGTCATCATAATCGTCATCATAATCACCATCATAATTATCATCACAATCATCATCATAATCACCATCATATTCAGCACCATAATCAGCATCATAATCATCATCATAATCATCATCATAATCATCATCATAATCATCATCATAACAGTCGTTATAATCGTCATCATAATCACCGTCATAATGATCATCATAATCATCATAATAATCATCATCATAATCACCACCATAATCAGCATCTTAATCCTGATCATAATCATCACCATAATCAGCATCATAATCATCATCATAATCATCATCATAATCAACATCATAATCAGCATCATAATCATTACCATAATCAGCATCATAATCATCGTCATAATCCTCATCATAATCGTCATCATAATCATCATCATAGTCATCATCATCACCGACATCATAATAGTCATCAAAATCGTCATCATAATCATCATCATAATCATCATCATAATCATCATCATAATCATCATCATAACAGTCATCATAATCATCATCATAACAGTCATCACAAAAGTCATCATAATCATCATCATAATCATCATCATAATCATCATCATAATCGTCATCATTATCATCATCATAATCACTATGATAATAAACAACATAATCATTATCATAATCACTATGATAATCACCATCATAATAATTATCATTATCACTATCATAATCACCATCATAATCATCATCATAATGGACATCATAATAGTCATCAAAATCGTTATCATAATCATCATCATAATCATAATCATAGTCATCATCATAATCGACATCATAATAGTCATCATAATCATCATCATAGTCATCATCATCACCGACATCATAATAGTCATCAAAATCGTCATCATAATCATCATCATAATCATCATCATAATCGTCATCATAATCGTCATCATAATCACCATCATAATTATCATCATAATCATCATCATAATCATCGTCATAATCGTCATCATAATCGTCATCAAAATCATCACCATAATCATCGCCATAATCGTCATCATAATCGTCATCATAATCGTCATCATAATCATCATCATAATCATTATTAAAAACATCATCATAATCGTCATCATAATCGACATCATAATAGTCATCAATATCATTATCATAATCATCATCATAATCATCATCACAATCGTCATGATAATAGTCATCATAATTATCATCGTAATCATCATAATAATCATTATCATAATCATCATCATAATCATCACCATAATCATCGTCATAATCGTCATCATAACCGTCATCATAATCGTCATCATAATCATCATCATAATTATCATCATAATAATCATCATAATCATCGTCATAATCGTCATCATAATCATCACCATAATCATCGTCATAATCGTCATCATAACCGTCATCATAATCGTCATCATAACCATCATCATAATTATCATCATAATCATCATCATAATCATCGTCATAATCGTCATCATAATCGTCACCATAATCAGCATCATAATCATCATCATAATCATCATCATAATCATCATCATAACCATCATCATAATCATCATAATAATCTTTATCATAATCGTCATCATAATCATCAGCATAATCATCATCATAGTCTTCATCATAATCGTCATCATAATAGTCATCATAATCATCATCATAATCATTGATATAATCACCATTATAATTATCATTATCACTATCATAATCATCATCATAATCAACATCATAATCAGCATCATAATCATCATCATAATCAGCATCATAATGATCATCATAATCATCATCATAATTATCATCATAATCATTATTAAAAACATCATCATAATAGTCATCAATATTATTATCATAATCATCATCATAATCATCATCATAATCGTCATCATATAAGTCATCACAATCATCATCATAGTCATCATCATCACCGACATCATAATAGTCATCATAATCATCATCATAATCATCAACATAATGATCATCATAATCTTCATCATTATGATGATCACCATCACAACCATCATCATAATCATCACCATAGTCACCATCATAATCGTCATCATTATCATTGCCATAATCACCATCATAATCATCATCATAATCATCATCATAATCATCATCATAATCATCATCATAGCAGTCATCATAATCATCATCATAATCATCATTTTAATCATCATCATAACCATCATCATAATAGTCATCATAATCGTCATCATAAAAGTCATCATAATCGACATCATAATAGTCACCAAAATCATTATCATAATCGACATCATAATAGTCACCAAAATCATTATCATAATCATCATCATAATCATGATCATAATCGTCATCATAATCGTCATCATTATCATCATCATGATCACTATCATAATCAACATCATAAGCATTATCATAATCACTATGATAATCACCATCATAATAATTATCATTATCAGTATCATAATCATCATCATAATCAACATCATAATCAGCATCATAATCATCATCATAATCAGCATCATAATCATCATCATAATCATCATCATAATCATCATCATAATCATCATCAAAATCATTATCATAATCATCATCATAATCACCATCATAATCATTATCATAATCACTATCATAATCATCATCATAATCATCACCAAAATCGTCATCATAATCACCATCATAATGATCATCATAATCATCATCATAATAGTCATCAAAATCGTTATCATAATCATAATCATAATCATAGTCATCATCGTAATCATCATCATAATCATCATCATAATCATCATCATATTCATCGTCATAATCAACATCATAACAGTCATCATAATCGTCATCATAATCACCGTCGTAATGATCATCATAACCATCATAGTAATCATCATCACAATCATTATTAAAATCATCATCATAATCGTCATCATAATCGAAATCATAATAGTCATCACAATTATCATCATAATCATCATAATAATCATGATCATGATCATCATCATAATCAACATCATAATCATCATCATAATCATTATCATAATCATTATCATAATCATCATCATAGTCATCATCATCACCGACATCATAATAGTCATCAAAATCGTCATCATAATCATCATCATAATCATCATCATAATCATCATCAGAATCATCATCAGAATCATCATCATAATCATCATCATAATCATCATCATAGTCATCATCATAATCAACATCATAATCATCATCATAATCGCCATCATAATCGTCATCATAATAGTCATCATAATCATCATCATAATCATCATCATAATCACCATCATAATCATCATCATAATCACCATCATAATCATTATCATAATCACCATCATAATCAGCATCATAATCATCACCAAAATCGTCATCATAATCACCATCATAATGATCATCATAATCATCATAATAATCATTATCATGATCATCATAATCAACATCATAATCATCATCATAATCGTCATGATAATAGTCATCATAATTATCATCGTAATCATCATAATAATCATTATCATAATCATCATCATAATCATCACCATAATCATCGTCATAATCGTCATCATAATCGTCATCATAATCATCATCATAATCATCATCATAATCATCATCATAACCGTCATCGTAATCATCATCATAATCATCATCATAATCATCATCATAATCATCATCATAATCATCATCATAATCATCATCATAATCATCATCATAATCATCATCAAGATCATCATCATAATCATGAGCATAATCATCATCACAATCGTCATCATAATCATCATCATAATCATCATCAGAATCATCATCATAATCATCATCATAATCTTCATCATAATCATCATCATAATCATCATCATAATCATCGTTATAATTCATCATCATAATCATCATCATAATCATCATCATAACCGTCATCATAATCATCATCAGAATCATCATCATAATCGTCATCATAATCATCATCATAATCATCATCATAATCATCATCATAATCATCATCATAATCATCATCAGAATCATCATCATAATCATGAGCATAATCATCATCATAATCATCATCATAATCATCATCATAATCATCAACATTATCATCATCAAAATCATCATCATCATCATCATCATAATCATCATCATAATCTTCATCATAATCATCATCATAACCGTCATCGTAATCATCATCATAATCATCATCATAATCATCATCATAATCATCATCATAACCGTCATCGTAATCATCATCATAATCATCATCATATTTATCATCATAATCATCGTAATAGTCATCATAATCGTCATCATTATAGTCATCATAATCATCATCATATTCAGCACCATAATCAGCATCATAATCATCATCATAATCATCATCATAATCATCATCATAATCATCATCATAACAGTCGTTATAATCGTCATCATAATCACCGTCACAATTATCATCATAATCATCATAATAATCATGATCATGATCATCATCATAATCAACATCATAATCATCATCATAATCATTATCATAATCATCATCATAGTCATGATCATCACCGACATCATAATAGTCATCAAAATCGTCATCATAATCATCATCATAATCATCATCATAATCATCATCAGAATCATCATCATAATCATCATCATAATCATCATCATAGTCATCATCATAATCAACATCATAATCATCATCATAATCGCCATCATAATCGTCATCATAATAGTCATCATAATCATCATCATAATCATCATCATAATCACCATCATAATCACCATCATAATCATTATCATAATCACCATCATAATCAGCATCATAATCATCACCAAAATCGTCATCATAATCACCATCATAATGATCATCATAATCATCATAATAATCATTATCATGATCATCATAATCAACATCATAATCATCATCATAATCGTCATCATAATAGTCATCAAAATCGTCATCATAATCATCATCATAATCATCATCATAATCGTCATCATAATCGTCATCATTATCATCATCATAATCACTATCATAATCAACATCATAAGCATTATCATAATCACTATGATAATCACCATCATAATAATTATCATTATCAGTATCATAATCATCATCATAATCAACATCATAATCATCATCATAATCGTCATCATAATCGTCATCATAATCACCATCATAATTATCATCATAATCATCATCATAATCATCGTCATAATCGTCATCATAATCGTCATCAAAATCATCACCATAATCATCGTCATAATCGTCATCATAATCGTCATCATAATCGTCATCATAATCATCATCATAATCATTATTAAAAACATCATCATAATCGTCATCATAATCGACATCATAATAGTCATCAATATCATTATCATAATCATCATCATAATCATCATCACAATCGTCATGATAATAGTCATCATAATTATCATCGTAATCATCATAATAATCATTATCATAATCATCATCATAATCATCACCATAATCATCGTCATAATCGTCATCATAACGGTCATCATAATCGTCATCATAATCATCATCATAATTATCATCATAATAATCATCATAATCATCGTCATAATCGTCATCATAATCATCACCATAATCATCGTCATAATCGTCATCATAACCGTCATCATAATCGTCATCATAACCATCATCATAATTATCATCATAATCATCATCATAATCATCGTCATAATCGTCATCATAATCGTCACCATAATCAGCATCATAATCATCATCATAATCATCATCATAATCATCATCATAACCATCATCATAATCATCATAATAATCTTTATCATAATCGTCATCATAATCATCAGCATAATCATCATCATAGTCTTCATCATAATCGTCATCATAATAGTCATCATAATCATCATCATAATCATTGATATAATCACCATTATAATTATCATTATCACTATCATAATCATCATCATAATCAACATCATAATCAGCATCATAATCATCATCATAATCAGCATCATAATGATCATCATAATCACCATCATAATTATCATCATAATCATCATCATAATCATCGTCATAATCGTCATCATAATCGTCATCAAAATCATCACCATAATCATCGTCATAATCGTCATCATAATCGTCATCATAATCGTCATCATAATCATCATCATAATCATTATTAAAAACATCATCATAATCGTCATCATAATCGACATCATAATAGTAATCAAAATCATTATCATAATCATAACCATCGTCATAATCTTCATCATTATGATGATCACCATCACAACCATCATCATAATCATCACCATAGTCACCATCATAATCGTCATCATTATCATTGCCATAATCACCATCATAATCATCATCATAATCATCATCATAATCATCATCATAATCATCATCATAATCACCATCATAATCGTCATCATTATCATAATCATAATCACTATCATAATCAACATCATAATCATTATCATAATCACTATGATAGTCACCATCATAATAATTATCATTATCACTATCATAATCATCATAATCATCGTCACAATCACCATCATAATCATCATCATAATCATCATCATAACAGTCATCATAATAGTCATCATAATCATCATCATAATCATCCTCATAATCACCATCATAATAATTATCATTATCACTTTCATAATCATCATCATAATCACCATCATATTCAGCACCATAATCACCATCATAATGATCATCATAACCATCATAATAATCATCATCACAATCATTATTAAAATCATCATCATAATCGTCATCATAATCGTCATCATAACAGTCATCATAATTATCATCATAATCATCATAATAATCATGATCATAATCATCATCATAATCATCACCATAATCAGCATCATAATCATCATCATAATCATCATCATAACAGTCGTTATAATCGTCATCATAATCACCGTCATAATGATCATCATAATCATCATAATAATCATCATCATAATCACCACCATAATCAGCATCTTAATCCTGATCATAATCAACATCATAATCATTACCATAATCAGCATCATAATCATCGTCATAATCCTCATCATAATCGTCATCATAATCATCATCATAATCATCATCATAATGGACATCATAATAGTCATCAAAATCGTTATCATAATCATCATCATAATCATAATCATAGTCATCATCATAATCAACATCATAATAGTCATCATAATCATCATCATAGTCATCATCATAATCATCATCATAAACATCATCATAGTCATCGTCATAATCGACATCATAATAGTCATCATAATCATCATCATAGTCATCATCGTCACCGACATCATAATAGTCATCAAAATCGTTATCATAATCATCATCATAATCATCATCATAATTATCATCATAATCATCATCATAATCATCATCATAATCATCATCATAATCATCATCATCACCGGCATCATAATAGTCATCATAATCATCATCATAATGATCATCATAATCGTCATCATTATGATGATCATCATCACAATCATCATCATAATCATAATCATAGTCATCATCATGATCAGCATCATAATCATCATCATAATCATCATTTTAATCATCATCATAATCATCATCATAATAGTCATCATAATCGTCATCATAAAAGTATTCATAATCATCATCATAGCCATCATCATCACCGACATCATAATAGTCATCAAAATCGCCATCATAATCATCATCATAATGATCATCATAATCATCATCATAATCATCACCAAAATCAGCATCATAATCATCATCATAATCATCATCATAATCATCGATATAATCACCACCATAATAATTATCATTATCACTATCATAATCACCATCATAATCATTATCATAATCACTATCATAATCATCATCATAATCATCACCAAAATCGTCATCATAATCACCGTCATAATGATCATCATAATCATCATCATAATAGTCATCAAAATCGTTATCATAATCATAATCATAATCATCATCATAATCATAATCATAGTCATCATCGTAATCATCATCATAATCATCATCATCACCGACATCATAATAGTCATCATAATCATCATCATAATCATCAACATAATGATCATCATAATCGTCATCATTATGATGATCATCATCACAATCATCATCATAATCATCATCATAGTCATCATCATGATCAGCATCATAATCATCATCATAATCATCATTTTAATCATCATCATAACCATCATCATAATAGTCATCATATTCGTCATCATAATCGTCATCATAATCGTCATCATAATAGTCATCATAATCGTCATCATAATAGTCATCAAAATCATTATCATAATCATCATCATAATCATCATCATAATCGTCATCATAAAAGTCATCATAATCATCATCATAGTCATCATCATCACCGCCATCATAATAGTCATCAAAATCGTCATCATAATCATCATCATAATCATCATCATAATGATCATCATAATCATCATCATAATCGTCATCATCACCGACATCATAATAGTCATCAAAATCGTCATCATAATCATCATCATAATCATCATCATAATCATCATCATAATGATCATCATAATCATCATCATAATCGTCATCACTATCATCATCATAATCATCATCATAGTCATCATCATCACCGACATCATAACAGTCATCAAAATCGCCATCATAATCATCATCATAATGATCATCATAATCATCATCATAATCGTCATCATTATCATCATCATAATCACTATCATAATCAACATCATAATCATTATCATAATCACTATGATAATCACCATCATAATAATTATCATTATCAGTATCATAATCATCATCATAATCAACATCATAATCAGCATCATCATCATCACCATAATCAGCATCATAATCATCATCATAATCATCATCATAATCATCATCATAATCGTCATCACTATCATCATCATAATCATCATCATAGTCATCGTCGTAATCGACATCATAACTGTCATCAAAATCGTCATCATAATCATCATCATAATCGTTATCATAATCATTATTAAAATTATCATCATAATCGTCATCATAATCACCATCATAATGATCATCATAATGATCATCATAATCATCATCATAATCATCATCATAATCATCATGATAGTCATCATCATAATCGACATCATAATCGTCATCATAATCACCATCATAATGATCATCATAATGATCATCATAATCATCATCATAATCATCATCATAATCATCATGATAGTCATCATCATAATCGACATCATAATGGTCATCAAAATCATCATCATAATTATCATCATAATCGTCATCATAAAAGTCATCATAATCATCATAATAGTCATCATCATCACCAACATCATCACCAACATCATAATCACCATCATAATCATCACCATAATCATCATCATAATCGCCATCATAATCATCATCATAATCGACATCATAATAGTAATCAAAATCATTATCATAATCATAACCATCGTCATAATCGTCATCATAATCGTCATCATAATCATCATCATAATCATCATCATAATCATCATCATAATCATCATCATAGTCATCATCATAATCGACATCATAATAGTCATCAAAATCGTTATCATAATCATAATCATAATCATGATCATAATCATAATCATAGTCATCATCGTAATCATCATCATAATCATCATCATAGTCATTATCATCACCGACATCATAATAGTCATCAAAATCGTCATCATAATCAGCATCATAATGATCATCATAATCATCATCATAATCGACATCATAATAGTCATCATAATCGTAATCATAATAGTAATCAAAATCATTATCATAATCATAACCATCGTCATAATCGTCATCATAATCGTCATCATAATCATCATCATAATCATCATCATAATCATCATCATAAACATCATCATAGTCATCGTCATAATCGACATCATAACTGTCATCAAAATCGTCATCATAATCATCATCATAATCGTTATCATGATCATTATTAAAATTATCATCATAATCGTCATCATAATCAGCATCATAATGATCATCATAATCATCATCATAATCATCATCATAATCGTCATCATAATCATCATCATAATCATCATCATAACCGTCATCGTAATCATCATCAGAATCATCATCATAATCGTCATCATAATCATCATCATAATCATCATCATAACCGTCATCGTAATCATCATAAGAATCATCATCATAATGATCATCATAATGATCATCATAATCATCATCATAATCATCATCATAATTATCATGATAGTCATCATCATAATCGACATCATAATCGTCATCATAATCACCATCATAATGATCATCATAATGATCATCATAATCATCATCATAATCATCATCATAATCATCATGATAGTCATCATCATAATCGACATCATAATGGTCATCAAAATCATCATCATAATCATCATCATAATCGTCATCATAAAAGTCATCATAATCATCATAATAGTCATCATCATCAACAACATCATCACCAACATCATAATCACCATCATAATCATCACCATAATCATCATCATAATCGCCATCATAATCATCATCATAATCGACATCATAATAGTAATCAAAATCATTATCATAATCATAACCATCGTCATAATCGTCATCATAATCGTCATCATAATCATCATCATAATCATCATCATAATCATCATCATAATCATCATCATAATTATCATGATAGTCATCATCATAATCGACATCATAATCGTCATCATAATCACCATCATAATGATCATCATAATCATCATCATAATCGACATCATAATAGTCATCATAATCGTAATCATAATAGTAATCAAAATCATTATCATAATCATAACCATCGTCATAATCGTCATCATAATCGTCATCATAATCATCATCATAATCATCATCATAATCATCATCATAATCATCATCATAGTCATCGTCATAATCGACATCATAACTGTCATCAAAATCGTCATCATAATCATCATCATAATCGTTATCATAATCATTATTAAAATTATCATCATAATCGTCATCATAATCAGCATCATAATGATCATCATAATCATCATCATAATCGACATCATAATAGTCATCATAATCGTAATCATAATAGTAATCAAAATCATTATCATAATCATAACCATCGTCATAATCGTCATCATAATCGTCATCATAATCATCATCATAATCATCATCATAATCATCATCATAAACATCATCATAGTCATCGTCATAATCGACATCATAACTGTCATCAAAATCGTCATCATAATCATCATCATAATCGTTATCATGATCATTATTAAAATTATCATCATAATCGTCATCATAATCAGCATCATAATGATCATCATAATCATCATCATAATCATCATCATAATCGTCATCATAATCATCATCATAATCATCATCATAACCGTCATCGTAATCATCATCAGAATCATCATCATAATCGTCATCATAATCATCATCATAATCATCATCATAACCGTCATCGTAATCATCATCAGAATCATCATCATAATGATCATCATAATGATCATCATAATCATCATCATAATCATCATCATAATTATCATGATAGTCATCATCATAATCGACATCATAATCGTCATCATAATCACCATCATAATGATCATCATAATGATCATCATAATCATCA
Source organism: Coelioxys conoideus (assembly GCA_947623535.1). NCBI lineage: Eukaryota > Metazoa > Arthropoda > Insecta > Hymenoptera > Megachilidae > Coelioxys > Coelioxys conoideus. The sequence continues at coordinate 3,097,391 of CANQJN010000008.1, forward strand.
TCATAATCATCATCATAATCATCATGATAGTCATCATCATAATCGACATCATAATGGTCATCAAAATCATCATCATAGTCATGATCATCACCGACATCATAATAGTCATCAAAATCGTCATCATAATCATCATCATAATCATCATCATAATCATCATCATAATCATCATCAGAATCATCATCATAATCATCATCATAATCATCATCATAGTCATCATCATAATCAACATCATAATCATCATCATAATCGCCATCATAATCGTCATCATAATAGTCATCATAATCATCATCATAATCATCATCATAATCACCATCATAATCACCATCATAATCATTATCATAATCACCATCATAATAATTATCATTATCACTATCATAATCATCATAATCATCGTCACAATCACCATCATAATCATCATCATAATCATCATCATAACAGTCATCATAATAGTCATCATAATCATCATCATAATCATCCTCATAATCACCATCATAATAATTATCATTATCACTTTCATAATCATCATCATAATCACCATCATATTCAGCACCATAATCACCATCATAATGATCATCATAACCATCATAATAATCATCATCACAATCATTATTAAAATCATCATCATAATCGTCATCATAATCGTCATCATAACAGTCATCATAATTATCATCATAATCATCATAATAATCATGATCATAATCATCATCATAATCATCACCATAATCAGCATCATAATCATCATCATAATCATCATCATAACAGTCGTTATAATCGTCATCATAATCACCGTCATAATGATCATCATAATCATCATAATAATCATCATCATAATCACCACCATAATCAGCATCTTAATCCTGATCATAATCAACATCATAATCATTACCATAATCAGCATCATAATCATCGTCATAATCCTCATCATAATCGTCATCATAATCATCATCATAATCATCATCATAATGGACATCATAATAGTCATCAAAATCGTTATCATAATCATCATCATAATCATAATCATAGTCATCATCATAATCAACATCATAATAGTCATCATAATCATCATCATAGTCATCATCATAATCATCATCATAAACATCATCATAGTCATCGTCATAATCGACATCATAATAGTCATCATAATCATCATCATAGTCATCATCGTCACCGACATCATAATAGTCATCAAAATCGTTATCATAATCATCATCATAATCATCATCATAATTATCATCATAATCATCATCATAATCATCATCATAATCATCATCATAATCATCATCATCACCGGCATCATAATAGTCATCATAATCATCATCATAATGATCATCATAATCGTCATCATTATGATGATCATCATCACAATCATCATCATAATCATAATCATAGTCATCATCATGATCAGCATCATAATCATCATCATAATCATCATTTTAATCATCATCATAATCATCATCATAATAGTCATCATAATCGTCATCATAAAAGTATTCATAATCATCATCATAGCCATCATCATCACCGACATCATAATAGTCATCAAAATCGCCATCATAATCATCATCATAATGATCATCATAATCATCATCATAATCATCACCAAAATCAGCATCATAATCATCATCATAATCATCATCATAATCATCGATATAATCACCACCATAATAATTATCATTATCACTATCATAATCACCATCATAATCATTATCATAATCACTATCATAATCATCATCATAATCATCACCAAAATCGTCATCATAATCACCGTCATAATGATCATCATAATCATCATCATAATAGTCATCAAAATCGTTATCATAATCATAATCATAATCATCATCATAATCATAATCATAGTCATCATCGTAATCATCATCATAATCATCATCATCACCGACATCATAATAGTCATCATAATCATCATCATAATCATCAACATAATGATCATCATAATCGTCATCATTATGATGATCATCATCACAATCATCATCATAATCATCATCATAGTCATCATCATGATCAGCATCATAATCATCATCATAATCATCATTTTAATCATCATCATAACCATCATCATAATAGTCATCATATTCGTCATCATAATCGTCATCATAATCGTCATCATAATAGTCATCATAATCGTCATCATAATAGTCATCAAAATCATTATCATAATCATCATCATAATCATCATCATAATCGTCATCATAAAAGTCATCATAATCATCATCATAGTCATCATCATCACCGCCATCATAATAGTCATCAAAATCGTCATCATAATCATCATCATAATCATCATCATAATGATCATCATAATCATCATCATAATCGTCATCATCACCGACATCATAATAGTCATCAAAATCGTCATCATAATCATCATCATAATCATCATCATAATCATCATCATAATGATCATCATAATCATCATCATAATCGTCATCACTATCATCATCATAATCATCATCATAGTCATCATCATCACCGACATCATAACAGTCATCAAAATCGCCATCATAATCATCATCATAATGATCATCATAATCATCATCATAATCGTCATCATTATCATCATCATAATCACTATCATAATCAACATCATAATCATTATCATAATCACTATGATAATCACCATCATAATAATTATCATTATCAGTATCATAATCATCATCATAATCAACATCATAATCAGCATCATCATCATCACCATAATCAGCATCATAATCATCATCATAATCATCATCATAATCATCATCATAATCGTCATCACTATCATCATCATAATCATCATCATAGTCATCGTCGTAATCGACATCATAACTGTCATCAAAATCGTCATCATAATCATCATCATAATCGTTATCATAATCATTATTAAAATTATCATCATAATCGTCATCATAATCACCATCATAATGATCATCATAATGATCATCATAATCATCATCATAATCATCATCATAATCATCATGATAGTCATCATCATAATCGACATCATAATCGTCATCATAATCACCATCATAATGATCATCATAATGATCATCATAATCACCATCATAATCATCATCATAATCATCATGATAGTCATCATCATAATCGACATCATAATGGTCATCAAAATCATCATCATAATTATCATCATAATCGTCATCATAAAAGTCATCATAATCATCATAATAGTCATCATCATCACCAACATCATCACCAACATCATAATCACCATCATAATCATCACCATAATCATCATCATAATCGCCATCATAATCATCATCATAATCGACATCATAATAGTAATCAAAATCATTATCATAATCATAACCATCGTCATAATCGTCATCATAATCGTCATCATAATCATCATCATAATCATCATCATAATCATCATCATAATCATCATCATAGTCATCATCATAATCGACATCATAATAGTCATCAAAATCGTTATCATAATCATAATCATAATCATGATCATAATCATAATCATAGTCATCATCGTAATCATCATCATAATCATCATCATAGTCATTATCATCACCGACATCATAATAGTCATCAAAATCGTCATCATAATCAGCATCATAATGATCATCATAATCATCATCATAATCGACATCATAATAGTCATCATAATCGTAATCATAATAGTAATCAAAATCATTATCATAATCATAACCATCGTCATAATCGTCATCATAATCGTCATCATAATCATCATCATAATCATCATCATAATCATCATCATAAACATCATCATAGTCATCGTCATAATCGACATCATAACTGTCATCAAAATCGTCATCATAATCATCATCATAATCGTTATCATGATCATTATTAAAATTATCATCATAATCGTCATCATAATCAGCATCATAATGATCATCATAATCATCATCATAATCATCATCATAATCGTCATCATAATCATCATCATAATCATCATCATAACCGTCATCGTAATCATCATCAGAATCATCATCATAATCGTCATCATAATCATCATCATAATCATCATCATAACCGTCATCGTAATCATCATCAGAATCATCATCATAATGATCATCATAATGATCATCATAATCATCATCATAATCATCATCATAATTATCATGATAGTCATCATCATAATCGACATCATAATCGTCATCATAATCACCATCATAATGATCATCATAATGATCATCATAATCATCATCATAATCATCATCATAATCATCATGATAGTCATCATCATAATCGACATCATAATGGTCATCAAAATCATCATCATAATCATCATCATAATCGTCATCATAAAAGTCATCATAATCATCATAATAGTCATCATCATCAACAACATCATCACCAACATCATAATCACCATCATAATCATCACCATAATCATCATCATAATCGCCATCATAATCATCATCATAATCGACATCATAATAGTAATCAAAATCATTATCATAATCATAACCATCGTCATAATCGTCATCATAATCGTCATCATAATCATCATCATAATCATCATCATAATCATCATCATAATCATCATCATAGTCATCATCATAATCGACATCATAATAGTCATCAAAATCGTTATCATAATCATAATCATAATCATGATCATAATCATAATCATAGTCATCATCGTAATCATCATCATAATCATTATCATAGTCATTATCATCACCGACATCATAATAGTCATCAAAATCGTCATCATAATCATCATCATAGTCATCGTCATAATCGACATCATAACTGTCATCAAAATCGTCATCATAATCATCATCATAATCGTTATCATAATCATTATTAAAATTATCATCATAATCGTCATCATAATCAGCATCATAATGATCATCATAATCATCATCATAATCATCATCATAATCGTCATCATAATCATCATCATAATCATCATCATAACCGTCATCGTAATCATCATCAGAATCATCATCATAATCGTCATCATAATCATCATCATAATCATCATCATAACCGTCATCGTAATCATCATCAGAATCATCATCATAATCGTCATCATAATCATCATCATAATCATCATCATAACCGTCATCGTAATCATCATCAGAATCATCATCATAATCGTCATCATAATCATCATCATAATCATCATCATAATCATCATCATAATCATCATCATAATCATCATCAGAATCATCATCATAATCATCATCATAATCATCATCATAGTCATCATCATAATCATCATCATAATCATCATCATAATCGTCATCATAATCATCATAATAGTCATCATAATCATCATCATAATCATGAGCATAATCATCATGATAATCATCATCATAATCATCATCATTATCATCATCAAAATCATCATCATCATCATCATCATAATCATCATCATAATCATCATCATAACCGTCATCGTAATCATCATCATAATCATCATCATAATCATCATCATAGTCATCATCATAATCATCATCATAATCATCATCATAATCATCATCATAGTCGTCTTCATGGTCATCATCATAATCGTCATCATAATCATCATAATAGTTATCATAATCGTCATCATTATAGTCATCATAATAATCATCATAATCGTCATCATTATAGTCATCATAATCATCAGCATGATCATTATCATAATCATCATCAAAATCATCATCATAATCGTCATCGTAATCGTCATCATAATCATCATCATAATCATCATCATAATCATCATCATAACCGTCATCGTAATCATCATCATAATCATCATCATAATCATCATCATAATCATCATCATAATCATCATCATAATCATCATCAAGATCATCATCATAATCATGAGCATAATCATCATCACAATCGTCATCATAATCATCATCATAATCATCATCAGTATCATCATCATAATCGTCATCATAATCATCATCATAATCATCATCATAATCATGAGCATAATCATCATCATAATCATCATCATAATCATCATCATAATCATCGTTATAATTCATCATCATAATCATCATCATAATCATCATCATAACCGTCATCATAATCATCATCAGAATCATCATCATAATCGTCATCATAATCATCATCATAATCATCATCATAATCATCATCATAATCATCATCATAATCATCATCAGAATCATCATCATAATCATGAGCATAATCATCATCATAATCATCATCATAATCATCATCATAATCATCAACATTATCATCATCAAAATCATCATCATCATCATCATAATCATCATCATAATCTTCATCATAATCATCATCATAACCGTCATCGTAATCATCATCATAATCATCATCATAATCATCATCATAATCATCATCATAATCATCATCATAATCGTCTTCATGGTCATCATCATAATCGTCATCATAATCATCATAATAGTCATCATAATCGTCATCATTATAGTCATCATAATCAACATCATGAACATCATCATAATCATCATCATAATCATCATCATGATCATCATCATAATCATCATCATAATCATCATCATAACCGTCATCGTAATCATCATCATAATCATCATCATAATCATCATCATAATCATCGTTATAATTCATCATCATAATCATGAGCATCATCATCATGATAATCATCATCATAGTCATCATCATAATCATCATTATAGTCATCATCATAATCATCATCATAATCATCATCATAATCATCATCAAAATTATCATCATAATCATCATCATAATCGTCATCATAATCATCATCATTATCATCATCAAAATCATCATCATCATTATCATCATAATCATCATCATAATCATCATCATAACCGTCATCGTAATCATCATCATAATCATCATCATAATCATCATCATAATCATCATCATAATCATCATCATAATCATCATCATAACCGTCATCGTAATCAACATCATAATCATCATCAAAATCATCATCATAATCGGCATCATAATCGTCATCATAATCATCATCAAAATCATCATCATTATCATGAGCATAATCATCATCATAATCGTCATCATAATCATCATCATAGTCATCATCATAATAGTCATCATAATCATCATCATAATCGTCATCATTATAGTCATCATAATCGTCATCATAATCATCATCATAGTCATCATCATAAGAGTCATCATAATCGTCATCATTATAGTCATCATAATCATCAGCATGATCATCATCATAATCATCATCAAAATCATCATCATAATCGTCATCATAATCGTCATCATAATCATCATCATAATCATCATCATAATCATCATCATAATCATCATCATAACCGTCATCGTAATCATCATCATAATCATCATCATAATCATCATCATAATCATCATCATAATCATCATCATAATCATCATCATAATCATCATCATAATCATCATCAAGATCATCATCATAATCATGAGCATAATCATCATCACAATCGTCATCATAATCATCATCATAATCATCATCATAATCATCATCATAATCATCGTTATAATTCATCATCATAATCATGAGCATAATCATCATGATAATCATCGTCATAGTCATCATCATAGTCATCATTATAGTCATCATCATAATCATCATCATAATCATCATCATAATCATCATCATAATCATGATCATAATCATCATCAAAATTATCATCATAATCATCATCATAATCGTCATCATAATCATCATCATAATCATCATAATAATCATCATCATAATCATCATCATAATCGTCTTCATGGTCATCATCATAATCGTCATCATAATCATCATAATAGTCATCATAATCGTCATCATTATAGTCATCATAATAATCATCATAATCGTCATCATTATAGTCATCATAATCATCAGCATGATCATTATCATAATCATCATCAAAATCATCATCATAATCGTCATCATAATCGTCATCATAATCATCATCATAATCATCATCATAATCATCATCATAACCGTCATCGTAATCATCATCATAATCATCATCATAATCATCATCATAATCATCATCATAATCATCATCATAATCATCATCATAATCATCATCATAATCATCATCATAATCATCGTTATAATTCATCATAATCATCATCATAATCATCATCATAACCGTCATCATAATCATCAACAGAATCATCATCATAATCGTCATCATAATCATCATCATAATCATCGTTATAATTCATCATCATAATCATCATTATAATCATCATCATGATCATCATCATAATCATCATCATAATCATCATCATAACCGTCATCGTAATCATCATCATAATCATCATCATAATCATCATCATAATCATCGTTATAATTCATCATCATAATCATGAGCATCATCATCATGATAATCATCATCATAGTCATCATCATAATCATCATTATAGTCATCATCATAATCATCATCATAATCATCATCATAATCATCATCAAAATTATCATCATAATCATCATCATAATCGTCATCATAATCATCATCATTATCATCATCAAAATCATCATCATCATTATCATCATAATCATCATCATAATCATCATCATAACCGTCATCGTAATCATCATCATAATCATCATCATAATCATCATCATAATCATCATCATAATCATCATCATAATCATCATCATAATCATCATCATAACCGTCATCGTAATCATCATCATAATCATCATCAAAATCATCATCATAATCGTCATCATAATCGTCATCATAATCATCATCAAAATCATCATCATTATCATGAGCATAATCATCATCATAATCGTCATCATAATCATCATCATAGTCATCATCATAATAGTCATCATAATCATCATCATAATCGTCATCATTATAGTCATCATAATCGTCATCATAATCATCATCATAGTCATCATCATAAGAGTCATCATAATCGTCATCATTATAGTCATCATAATCATCAGCATGATCATCATCATAATCATCATCAAAATCATCATCATAATCGTCATCATAATCGTCATCATAATCATCATCATAATCATCATCATAATCATCATCATAATCATCATCATAACCGTCATCGTAATCATCATCATAATCATCATCATAATCATCATCATAATCATCATCATAATCATCATCATAATCATCATCATAATCATCATCATGATCATCATCAAGATCATCATCATAATCATGAGCATAATCATCATCACAATCGTCATCATAATCATCATCATAATCATCATCATAATCATCATCATAATCATCGTTATAATTCATCGTCATAATCATGAGCATAATCATCATCATAGTCATCATCATAATCATCATTATAGTCATCATCATAATCATCATCATAATCATCATCATAATCATCATCAAAATTATCATCATAATCATCATCATAATCGTCATCATAATCATCATCATTATCATCATCAAAATCATCATCATCATTATCATCATAATCATCATCATAATCATCATCATAACCGTCATCGTAATCATCATCATAATCATCATCATAATCATCATCATAATCATCATCATAATCATCATCATAATCATCATCATAATCATCATCATAACCGTCATCGTAATCATCATCATAATCATCATCAAAATCATCATCATAATCGTCATCATAATCGTCATCATAATCATCATCAAAATCATCATCATTATCATGAGCATAATCATCATCATAATCGTCATCATAATCATCATCATAGTCATCATCATAATAGTCATCATAATCATCATCATAATCGTCATCATTATAGTCATCATAATCGTCATCATAATCATCATCATAGTCATCATCATAAGAGTCATCATAATCGTCATCATTATAGTCATCATAATCATCAGCATGATCATCATCATAATCATCATCAAAATCATCATCATAATCGTCATCATAATCGTCATCATAATCATCATCATAATCATCATCATAATCATCATCATAATCATCATCATAACCGTCATCGTAATCATCATCATAATCATCATCATAATCATCATCATAATCATCATCATAATCATCATCATAATCATCATCATAATCATCATCATGATCATCATCAAGATCATCATCATAATCATGAGCATAATCATCATCACAATCGTCATCATAATCATCATCATAATCATCATCATAATCATCATCATAATCATCGTTATAATTCATCGTCATAATCATGAGCATAATCATCATCATAATCATCATCATAATCATCATCATAACCGTCATCGTAATCATCATCATAATCATCATCATAATCATCATCATAATCATCGTTATAATTCATCATCATAATCATGAGCATCATCATCATGATAATCATCATCATAGTCATCATCATAATCATCATTATAGTCATCATCATAATCATCATCATAATCATCGTCATAATCATCATCAAAATTATCATCATAATCATCATCATAATCGTCATCATAATCATCATCATTATCATCATCAAAATCATCATCATCATTATCATCATAATCATCATCATAATCATCATCATAACCGTCATCGTAATCATCATCATAATCATCTTCATAATCATCATCATAATCATCATCATAATCATCATCATAATCATCATCATAACCGTCATCGTAATCATCATCATAATCATCATCAAAATCATCATCATAATCGTCATCATAATCGTCATCATAATCGTCATCATAATCATCATCAAAATCATCATCATTATCATGAGCATAATCATCATCATAATCGTCATCATAATCATCATCATAGTCATCATCATAATAGTCATCATAATCATCATCATAATCATCATCATAATCATCATCATAATCATCATCATAATCGTCTTCATGGTCATCATCATTATCGTCATCATAATCATCATAATAGTCATCATAATCGTCATCATTATAGTCATCATAATCAACATCATGATCATCATCATAATCATCATCATAATCATCATCATAATCATCATCATGATCATCATCATAATCATCATCATAATCATCATCATAACCGTCATCGTAATCATCATCATAATCATCATCATAATCATCATCATAATCATCGTTATAATCATCATCATAATCAACATCATAATCATCATCATAATCATCATCATAATCATCATCATAATCATCATCATCACCGGCATCATAATAGTCATCATAATCATCATCATAATGATCATCATAATCGTCATCATTATGATGATCATCATCACAATCATCATCATAATCATCATCATAGTCATCATCATGATCAGCATCATAATCATCATCATAATCATCATCATAATCATCATCATAACCATCATCATAATAGTCATCATAATCGTCATCATAAAAGTCATCATAATCGACATCATAATAGTCACCAAAATCATTATCATAATCGACATCATAATAGTCACCAAAATCATTATCATAATCATCATCATAATCATGATCATAATCGTCATCATAATCGTCATCATTATCATCATCATAATCACTATCATAATCAACATCATAAGCATTATCATAATCACTATGATAATCACCATCATAATAATTATCATTATCAGTATCATAATCATCATCATAATCAACATCATAATCAGCATCATAATCATCATCATAATCAGCATCATAATCATCATCATAATCATCATCATAATCATCATCATAATCATCACCAAAATCGTCATCATAATCACCATCATAATGATCATCATAATCATAATCATAATCATAGTCATCATCGTAATCATCATCATAATCATCATCATAATCATCATCATATTCATCGTCATAATCAACATCATAACAGTCATCATAATCGTCATCATAATCACCGTCGTAATGATCATCATAACCATCATAGTAATCATCATCACAATCATTATTAAAATCATCATCATAATCGTCATCATAATCGAAATCATAATAGTCATCACAATTATCATCATAATCATCATAATAATCATGATCATGATCATCATCATAATCAACATCATAATCATCATCATAATCATTATCATAATCATCATCATAGTCATCATCATCACCGACATCATAATAGTCATCAAAATCGTCATCATAATCATCATCATAATCATCATCATAATCATCATCATAATCATCATCAGAATCATCATCATAATCATCATCATAATCATCATCATAGTCATCATCATAATCAACATCATAATCATCATCATAATCGCCATCATAATCGTCATCATAATAGTCATCATAATCATCATCATAATCATCATCATAATCACCATCATAATCATCATCATAATCACCATCATAATCATTATCATAATCACCATCATAATCAGCATCATAATCATCACCAAAATCGTCATCATAATCACCGTCATAATGATCATCATAATCATCATAATAATCATTATCATGATCATCATAATCAACATCATAATCATCATCATAATCGTCATGATAATAGTCATCATAATTATCATCGTAATCATCATAATAATCATTATCATAATCATCATCATAATCATCACCATAATCATCGTCATAATCGTCATCATAACCGTCATCATAATCGTCATCATAATCATCATCATAATCATTATTAAAAACATCATCATAATCGACATCATAATAGTCATCAATATCATTATCATAATCATCATCATAATCAT